>OX596249.1:13058466-13658466 GCA_951394255.1 Polyploca ridens | reverse complement strand
TGTCCCACGCGGTTTCACACGCGTACTCGGGGGAGATATTGCTTTCTCGGGATAAAAAGTACCCTGTGTGTTAATCCAGAACATATTCTATCAGCGTGCTAAATTTCATTAAAATCCATTCAGTAGTTTTAGCGTGAAAGAGTAACAAACACATGACAATACAATATATCGTCGCTGACCAAAACAACGACCTTGTTTTGGTCAGCGACGAGCGACTCAGGGTCGATAATACAAATGTGACTGGTGCTAAAAAAAATATAAAAAAATACTTTATTTTTTTTAAATAAAAAAATAAAAATTTTGAAAATCATGTAATAAGCTAAAGTGTAGACATAATACTCAACGGGAGTACGAGGGAGTAAAGGGGTGGGGCGATGGCGGCTTGTTCCTAGCTCTAGTCTGTGGATGTGCCTAGTAACCATACTTTGCGGTAATTTTATTTCAAATTGAATAAGGTATTTCTCAACATATTTACAGTATTTAATGGAATTAAGTCAATTTTTGGGGAATATATATTTTGTACTACCGCTCCTGGGTCGCTTGTCGCCGACCAAAACAACACCCTGTATACAAACTTTTGCGTTTATAATATTAGTAAGGATAAGGGGGTAAGCCTATAAGTACATATACATAATTTATTATCGTATAGATAGAATGTTGATTTTAAATATTCAATTAAGAAAATAATAAAAATACACGAGCATCCATCCGTATTTTTTTTGGGTTGAAACAATGTAAAAGCATCTTTAACGATGTCGTGAGAAAAAATAAATATTTTCAGCCGATGGGTGTCGTTATTAGAGTCTTTGCTTCAGTTGGCACACAATGCCTTTTGCAAATAAAAATACTCTTTATCATTCGTTATGTCGTTTGAATATAAAAGGTACAGGAGGGCTTTCCATTTAACGAATAAGAGTTTTTTTTTTCAGGGTTGATCTTGAAAATTAACAACATAAAGTATCGTTAGACTGTATTTTCATATTTACAATTATTTACTTTATTATAATAAGAACTCGCTGCCTGGCGCGACTTCGTTCGCGTGGTGCTACCCTACCCTACCCATCCCTACCCTACCCTATCTAAACCATCCAGGGAGTTAATTCTACTGTATGTGTGTATGTCACTGAACTCCTCCTAAACGGCTGGACCGATTTGAATGAATTTTTTTGTATGCGTTTGGGTAGCCCGGCAGATGGCGCTGCAGTCGATAATATAACCTAGATACCGACTGTATAAAAAAAATCATTCAAATCAGCCCAGTCGTTTAGGAGGAGTTCAGTGACATACATACGTGCAGTAGAATTTTATATATAAAGATTTTACCTACAAATATTATAAATTAACAAATACGTGTGAATATTTATGTAACCTAACCTAACCCACATAATAAATATAAACAAACCTAGCTTTATCACGTAATGGCGGAAAGTATTTAATTTAAAGGCACATAATCGACACGTATTATAACTAAAGCAATGTTTACCGTTAAACATAGCTTAGTTTAAGTTAAAAAAATATTAAAATAATTAAAGTAATAAAAGCGTGCAGCTATTTTACTGTACTTGTTTTTACGAGTGACGTAGAAGGTGCGGCGGTTAAAACATTTTTAATTGAAAATTGTCACGCAACCACCTTTCGCCATTTGCGTTTTGATGGTTTCTACCCCACTTGGCTGCCTATTGCCACGCTTATCATCTGACTAGATATTAAAAGCTATCAAATGCCGTAATGGTCATTACTTTCCTTTTAACAAAAACAATGTCGAGTTAATGGTATTCTTAAAACTAATCATACTTTAAGAGTATGAATTTTTTGTCTCAAAACTGTTTGGTTTATTCAAATAATTCTCAAAAAATGCCCGGAAAGATGCCCATTCTTTCGAACTCTGAAGACCTTAGGGATATAAGTGTTTTAGGGACGATTTACAACAGAACTATGTGCTTACTTGGTTGTAGCTGATTAATTAAATCTTTCTTATTAAGTTATTTGAGTTTAAATTCCAAGAGAATCATCATAAATTAAAGTTCCTGCTCATAAAAAAAAATGTGTAAAGTAGCAAGTAATAACATGAAAATGAACCTCAAGAGCAACGCGAGGTTCAAGAATATTTTTTATTTCTAATAATATTAATATTTTTAATAATAATATTTTTTTTTATAATTATAATATTTTATGTTCCTAAAAAGTAGCAGCATGTAAGTGATATAGAACCAAACAGGTCGATAAACTGTGTACCGTAAGTAATGAACTATGTAAAAAAATAGACTATTAATATATTTTTATTTTTAGTAACTTATAAATTAAAGTCTAGTAGAGTTTACTAATTTTTAAGTTAATAAAATGCCATGTTTATTTTTTTATTTTGCGGTATACAGGGTGTTGTTTTGGTCGCCGACAAGCGACCCAGGAGCAGTAGTACAAAATATATATTCCCCAAAAATGGACTTAATTCCATTAAATACTGTAAATATGTTGAGAAATACCTTATTCAATTTGAAATAAAATTACCGCAAAGTATGGTTACTAGGCACGTGCACAGACTAGAGCTAGGCGCAAGCCGCCGTCGCCCCACCCCTTTACTCCCTCGTACTCCCGTTGAGTATTATGTCTACACTTTAGCTTATTCCATGATTTTCAAAATTTTAATGTTTTTTATTTTTATTATTAAAAAAAATAAAGTATTTTTTTTATATTTTTTTTAGCACCAGTATTATTTGTATTATCGACCCTGAGTCGCTCGTCGCTGACCAAAACAACGACCTGTATAGTGTAGGTATGAATCAAGCACACAAAATTAAATTAATTATGTACAAAAAAACTAATGAAACAACTTTAATCACACCCGAATAGTTGGACCATAGATAAAAAAAATTACAAATATAGGTAAAGCAACTAGTTAGACAAACCATACTAAAAATACTACCACGAATACGCATAGAATAGTACACAAATTTCTTTTTTCACAAACTTAATAAATTACACAAGTATTTTTTCTATTATATTTAGCCTTAAAGCAGCTATAAATAATAAGATTAAGTGCCAACTTAACATAATGTAGCATCAGCCGAAACTTAAGTATCATAGTATCATAAAGAAAGCCTCGGTCATCGACACGGGATATAACGAAATGGAACCTATCATAGAATGAGCCATCTCATTTAACGGAGATAATGGCAGCTAGCTCGATATTCCACGAGACGGACTATATCCTCCAATGAGCTCTCATCTTTATTCTATGATGTTGGAGCACCTTCATTTTACCAAATTATACATACTGCGGTTATCCTACTTTGTTGTGAATGACTTTTATATTATACCAATTTAAAAAAGGTTTTAGTATCGTCAATTTGCTTACTCGGACCCTCGGCTGAAAAACTGATCACGTTCTTATTTTGATTTGGTATTTTATTGAATCTATCGTCAGTCCTATTTAAGTCAGTTAAATTGTAAGAAAAAATAAAATGCTATTTAGCCAATTAAAACACTTCACTAATCAGTATATTAGTTAAATTGTGTTTTATAAGTTTTTTTTGTTTGTAATTAAATAAACAATCATGAAATGTCCATAGAGACATGAGATGGAATAATGACGTGACCGAAATTGAACATAATCATATTTTAGACGACTTCAAACGTATATAGAAATGATTAAAACGACGTTCCTCAAATTCTTTTTTTGTCAATTTACATAAGGCGTCGTGTCTTCGTAGGAGTCAATTTGAAGTTTCAAAATGAAACTTATATTATCTTCGTCGGTGGCTATGTGTTCGATCTAAACTGTTTATTCGATTCAATAAGACTAAGATCACAAAGCCAATACAAACCAATTTCACACAGGAAGAGGGTGTATTTACATAGAAATGAAATGAAATTTTCTAAGGTATAGAATAGAAGATATTTCAGTGGGTAATACGAATATTGTCTTGAAACTACCCCTGAATATAGACTTTTGTTTTGTGAAGGTTGGCTATAGATATGATGCTTTCCCGTAGTAATATAATCTATTATACGAAACTGTATTTTTTTGTACCGAACTAATATGGCTTACCGATGTACCTGCGCAGTAGATACATTTTCAAAGCGCGGGAATCACTATTGGTCGGCAGCTGCCGCCATGTTAGCGCGCGCCGTGCGGAGGGGCGTGACCTGCGAGTGAGACGGAACTAACAGCTGCAGTATCTTATGAACCTTATAGTAGTGATCTAAGGTTGATTGTAAGTTTTAAGCATTCTTTCGTTAATCTTCGGGGCCATACTTTCTTTTCTGTGCGAACGAAGATTCACGACGTGCCATATCAGTTGGGTAATGCTGTAATTTAGGCTTAGTTCCTTCATAATCTCTATGGTAGGTATGTGGTGATGTAGCCGGAGATAGCAAGTAAAACATGTAAAAATAAAGTACATCTAGGAGCTTCATAAATCTTATAAATAATATAATTCATAGCAATTGTATCAATTTTACAGAACTAAAGACAGTATATGTGATAAATATTTATCATAGATATTGGAGATCTAGTAGGTGGTCATACAAATGGTCATACATCTCTCTATGCCATGTTGAGGACTTACGGTTGCAGATAAATCATGAAAATAACAACAAATACCTATCCTCCTTAGCCGTAAATCATAGACACGGATGAAACGGAAGGAGTTTGGTATTCCTTTTATTTTCACGTTTTTATGGTGAAACCACCTTGGCTATATGAAATGGTTTATTTATACAATATATTCATAGAGAAGCTTTATTTCTCTGTGTGTGGAAATCTTAAGGATTCTCGTGTACTTTATTAGATTTTCCAAGAATAATATTGAGTTGAACGGGGTCCATAAAGTTTATATATTTTTTGGAACTCAAATAATAAATGTATTATAAGAACATCTATTTTATTTATTAATTTAATATACACGTGTAAGGGAAAGGGTATCCACAAAGGGTGAAGATTACATTAGGTGTAGACTCTCTATACAAAAGTTTCAGCTCAAAATAAACTACTCAATAATTCATATAAAATTTTTGCTTATTGAATTAAAGTATATTGAAGTTTATTGAATTAAAATATAACCAACGTATCACCGCTTAATGACATTATGTTTTCACGTCATTTGCTAATATTATTATACAATTTTCTATTTCGCTATCTGTGCACCTCATACCAAAGAAGTTATGTACTTTTACGGATATACTCTTTCCGTTATTGTATATTTGTATTTCCCAGATATGGAAACAAGTATTATCAAAATAAAGGGAATATGATTAACCGCATTTCTTTTCGAGCCGGCACTCAGCAATTCGGTTCCAGAAAATGAATTCCACGTAGGTAATCCACTCATGGTAGTTGCCCAAGACGTACTCATTATACTTAGCTGTAATGATTATAGCAACCGTTCGACCAAGAAGGGCAAGTGAGCGTCCGTTAATTGGATTGCTTTCATTGATTGTTTGTTATTGTAATGCCTGTATCTAATCCTACGCCTAAAAAGCAGAGTTCAAATAACAAACATCGGTTTGTTTCTTATTTCTAGTCTCTATTTTGATCGGACGTATTTGGAAACAATTCGTTTGATACTAAAAGAATGCTATTATTAACCTTACTTTGATATGAAAAATACCAAAACATGTGTTCATTCCAATGAAAAGTTTCTGAGAAGTGTATATGGATTATTAATCTCCTACGCAAAAAGTTTCTCATGAAAAAATACCTATATTTGAACATCATATGAATTTAGCAAAACTCTACTCTTATGTTGTTTTCACGGAAAGAAGGCAAAACACATGTTCCAATTTCATATATCTCGTCAATACTCCCCTGTGGACGTGTAAATAATATGTAGAGATCAAGTTTTCCGATCAAAAGGGTACAAAATGTAAAAGGGAAACCATAAAGCTAGACCTCCGCTACATTCCGCTCGACACCCCCGCCATAAACAGTCATCAGACTCCAGCCTTCCCCAAGCATCGGACAAATTCCTTTGATCTTGTTTAGGGTAAATCTTTTCGATTTATATGTTAATTTATAAATTTGAATCTTCTGCGGCTCACATCTCAGGGTGTTACTGGTTAATCCGTATCCTTGTCTACCGAGCGAGACTTATTATTTCATTATTCAAGATTTCGCTGTAATTGATTCTACTTTTGTTTTGTTATAATTCTTTTTAATATTTTATGGCGCAAAGTTATGCGCAAATATAATTTAGGCCTCAATTCTAGACTAAGGTATGCAAACGAGTATGCCTTACAGGAAGTAAGTGGAATTTCTTTGCGCAGCACAAATTTTATCGAGGACTCGTAATTTCCTTTGATCCCTCATCTATATTCAATGATCCGAGGACCGTAACGCTTCGTAAGCGAATTCATTATATCCGTGTGCTCTTTATATTGATCACACTGGTACTTCTGACGATAATTTACTTTCGAATTCAATCGAAATATATACACGTCGGTAATTACAGTTGATTCACCATCACGGCTTTTTTTTCAGAATGAAATCAAACATTTTCTTATATTACTTTCTCATTTTGTTGTACATCTGCTACGGTTACATACATAAAAATAATTTAAAGCAATAAATTCTCTATCCTTTTTACCTTTGGAAACATTATTTTAAATTATTTAGTTATGAACATTATTCGATAAAAAAAATATTGGTATACCTATACCATCATACAAAGAAGATTTGCCTTACATAATTTATTTAGAAGGTGACCTCCAGAGAATAGTATGTAGCGAAGTGAAAGGCCAAGGTTTATACGTTATGCAAGTAAGGGTAGCGCTATCTCGACTCATCAGCTCAGGTATCTAATTACGATTTAACATGCCAACAACTAATTTTGTCTCCGTCATTGTTGAACAGTTTAATTTAAGTATCTAGTGCAGTGTTTCCCAAATATTGTTCTGCCATGGCCCGTTAATTTTCACATTGCCTCTTCGTGACCCATTTAATACTTTTAAACCCAAGCTGATTCCATTTGGTAAAATAGTACACATTTAATAATAATAATAATAATTTATTAATAGTATAAATACTTTATTAATACTACACATTTTGATATTGCCTATTTAGTCACTAAATTTTAGTGTGAAGTATGGAGCTGCTGTTTATTTTTTACCAAAGAATCCAGTTCACCGAAAATGTTGCGACCCGGTATTTTATTTTGATGGCCCAGTACCGGGTCGCGACCCGGCTATTGGGAAACGCTGATCTAGTGCATGCTGCATGCAGTACAGACTACTGTGTGTGCACACAGTTGCAAGTTGGAATAATTGTCACTACAACGACCAAAGGATAAACCGCTTAGTGTAACATAAATTTTCAATAGCAATAAACCTCTGACGTAAAGATCTGTATATCAAGGAACGTGACATTTCCCAATTTTATGTTCGCAAAAAACTCCACATCGTTCGGTGAATCGTTTTTGTGAAAACAACGGGGGCAATAAAGGGTCTTATTGTTATCCTTTGAATTTATATCCAGATATTATCGCTCTCATAAATTGCTACCACGTACAGTTTTCTCCAAATCGGATGCTTGAAAAAGTGACCGTAGGATAACCCTATCACTTTATATATGACTCGCCGATAACGGCTAATATACTCAACTTTCGTGAATTTAAATTCAATGGAAACTTTTCAGTGGAACGGGCGCCGTACATGAATTAATTAGTGCACTTAAACGATTAAAATGGAGCGCAAATAAAAAAGCGTTTATTCGCCGATTCGAGCGGGTGTAACATCTGTTTTCTAATTGAGACATTAAGCGTGGGATCGCTCGAACGGGTCTCCTACATACATAACTGATGGCTGGTGAAATGTACAGCATTACAAGACCGGCGCCGGCGCCCACCCGGCTAAATGATGGCCATTGCCCGCAATCGTCGCCGGGGAAAACTCCCGGATAATTGACACGAATGTTGCGAAACGACTGCTAAAATACGTTCCTCTGTTTTCGTGTGTGGTCTTCAACTTTTGTGTCAGGGCAATGAACTTGAGATATCCTCGACATTTTCGCGTAAAAGTCCTTACGTCGTGAGATACTTCGTTAAAGGGGTATGTGTTTTTCTCGTAATTGAGCCATTGAATTCAGACTTTCTGTTATATAAGCATTTTGAGCAAATGTCTCTTTACGTCTCTGCTGTCTAACTAATGAGCATGTCAACTCTTTATGTATTAGTTAAACTATATTTTATATTTTATTAACTAACATTGTATCTATTCCTTATAAATGCTTTTCAGTGGACTTTTAGGAACATTAATTATGTTTACTTAAGCTAAACGAAGAAACATGCTGTATAATTTTCACTTTGATATCTAAGTTACAGAAAAAAATACATAATAGAATTTTAAAAAATAATTTGATTATAATTTTTTTCGTGGAGTAGTTTGACAAATTGTATTGGAGTACTTTGGGATCAACCCCAAAGTTATAGAGTAATTTTGTATGATTTGATTTTTTAAATCTGAGTGTACTTTAGCTTCCTTCTAGAGTAAAACGTTTCACACATACAGTGTTTTTAAAGTAATTAATTATAATAATAAATTCTTTGTAGTTGTTTGAGAACGAATGTATGGGATTCTTATCATTTTAGAATAAAACTGTGAGAACAACCCTAATTTTTAAATAAGATGGAAAAGGATTATTTAGAGGCTGCGCAAATGTTTGCCGGTTGCTACTTCTGGTCACTACTGGTAACCGTAGTTGCTGTGTCCGGTGGTGGCGATCGGACAGTCACTTGTCACTACTTCTGGTGACTGGTACAATTCGTTGCTTGTTTTCCGTCAGTTTCAGTACAATTGGAATTTAAGGATTTTTTTAATGTTGCTACATATAACTCTACTAAGAGTTTATTTACAACAAATATGTACAAAATACAATCCATAAACAGAAAATTTCCTCAAGTCTGCCGCTGCTACCGATTAACGGCAAGGTTCCCAGAAGGCTGGCAGCGTTTCCTCTTTGGATAGCCAAGCTGACGCGTTGGCGGAAAAAGCTCCCCGCCCGCTGGTCTCTGGAGGACTCGATCAATTTTGATGACAAAGTGCGAGCAAAACGGCGAGCTTCGGACCCCCAAGGTCCCATGGTCTCGACCGCAAAAGGCATAAAAATATAATTGGGTACAATCGATGCGTATTTTTTGAATTTGGAATTTTCCGCACTGGCCGCAGCTGCACCAGTAGCTTTACAAGTCGCTGATAAGTGAGATGGCGCGAGTGTATGGACACACGATAAATTATATGTGAAACAAAGATTTTCATAGGGCATCGTGCCTCTACCCAGATGGATAGTCCGCCTTACTAAAGCATGACATTTAATATCACTCCGCTTGAGGGGCTCCTGAGCAAATCGCTCTCAGTTCGTACTGCGCACGGCTGTCATCACGTCATACTCGCTGTACTGATTAAATAAAAAATGACAATTTGCGTATTAAAATACTGTCACAACACTTCCATGTGTAAGTATTGCGATTTCGTCACTTTTAATTACCTAAACTTATTACTTTTAAATACTGTCAATTATGGCTTGTTTATTTCGTGTTCCCATAGAGGCGACTATCCTTCTGGACGTTTTAAATTCTTTGATGTGAAACTAGATTAAAAAAATAAGGGTTTTTATTTTGTTTTTGAAAAGTTACATTTACAACTAAGTTTTAGCCGGCAACAGCTGACAAGACTTCTTCCGACAGCAACCTGCTGGGACTATTATTTTTATAGAAGACCAGTGAATTTATAAGTGATGAAAAATAAATAAAATTATTTCTTACTCACTACTACTATAACTACTTCCAATTCTAGCCATCAGCTGACACATTCTGCGTCTTTTCCATTGGTTTTAACATCAAAACGTCCTCTGCTACAACCTATAGCTCTTCGTACTACGTGGTCGGCACACTTTCACTTCCAGTTTACTAGAGATATCTGGTACTTTTGTTCCCTTACAAATGATTCTATTGAACCTGTCAACTGTACATAGAATTTCTGAGCACAGCCAATTCCATAGCTTGCTGAAGTAGCTAGAAGAGACTTTACTAAATTGGAGTGAGTTGCAACGATAACAATTATGTGACAGTGGATAGTAAGTTCAGAAAGCAGGAATGCCTATTTCTGACCACAAAAGATGGACATGGGCTAGACACTTGAAACATCAACATTTGTATGCTTTGATAAAGTGAGTATTGGTTTCAAGAACTCGTACCTTTTTGCTGTGAACTAGACCGTTTCAAATGTTTTTGCACCACACTCCAGCAGTGGCGCGAAAGTGATTTATCATAAGGCAACATACTGCGGTTGAGACGAAAAATAAAAGTAATTCCTTTTGTATTTGCCGAGTGGGGCGGTCGCCGGGAGACATATTTGCCAAACGCGTGAATAATGGTTCTTCTCTTTGATGTAACCTGCCCACAATCCTATATGTTTTTGTATCGCTGACAAAAGATGGAAGTACTTATACTGTAATGAATACCCACAAAACAAGCCAAAGGCAATATTTTTGGTTGAAATTATATTTTTTACGTTACGTTATTGTCATGATTTCAATGGATTATACGAGGCGCTCATGGTGTAGCATCTTAATCGAATGGCAAAGTAAAGCTACGGTACCTGGATGGGAAACCGCCTAGTAGTATTTCAAAGCTGAACGTTTCCATGCTTCGGAAGGCACGTAAAGCCGTTGGTCCCGGTTATCACTTAATTGTGATAGTCCTTAAGCTAGTTGGATGCCTCCTAGGCGGCTTGAAAAATTCTAACAGTAGGTTGACCACTAACCTACCTCTACCGATCTGCAGTGGGCACGAGTATTTTGCCCATTCCCTTTCACCCTAATTTGTAAAAGGAGGCCTGTGCTCAGCAGTTGGCCATTATAGGCTGATGATGATGATGATGATATTAATGTATCGGTTCTATTCGCGCACAGATTATTATCAAAATTTAATTTTGACTAACCTCGAAGTTTGATAATAATCTGTGCGCGAATAGACCCGTATTACAATGAATTTAGTTCGCAAAAGCTTAAAAAGTACTATAATGATGATACTTTTGCACAGTTTTATAGGAACGTACTTCATATTATCTGCTTATAGGTAATATGTGATTTTATTTGTTATTGGAATCCTTCTGGATTCTTTTAGATATAAACAAAATTTATATGGTGTTCAAAAACCGTATTAGTGGATCGTATAGATTCAGTTGTGAACATCTATAGGTTGGTTAGAATATTCCGCGAATGAACTATTTACGATTACATTTCCGAAAGCTTGAATGGTGTCCTAAACGGGCATATAAGCTGTTAGGAACTGTTACTTTTACGTTCCAAAAATTATATTTTGAAAGCAATAAAATTCTTTCTTTATATCTCCCGTGTCCATGAAAAAGACATAACAGTGTGCGTTGAATTTATTGCAGCAGCCAAGGACCCAGATGGCTCTCCTCATAAAATACAACGAGTGGTTCTGTTAGTAGCAACGTTATACTTAAAGATAATCACAATTTACGGGAGGCCTTTGCCTGAATTTGGGAAATACTTTTCTTGAAGCGGGACGTGCGAGCAATTACACCGCGTATAATGATGTAGTGCGTCTCACTAGTCCTCAGCTAAAGTTAATGGAGAGCCACAGGATTTTTATTGGCACTTACGCGTGTAGCGTGTCTTTTTTTACGCAATTACACTAGTACCGATGTGACCTTTTATTTGCGTTAATGGGCTGTAGATTTTTGGGCCATAAAAATTACTTCTTCTAGTATTTTGATAATGCGTGTTTTTGCATCATCCTAACAATATAGGCCTATCTTTAAATAAACTTTAGAAAATACTAGAGTGGTCGAATATTTCGAATATCCAAAATAATAGTCGTTGACCGGGTTGAAGACTAAGTTGACTTAATGACTTAAAATTACCTGACATCAAATAAGACCTCACCCACTATTGGAGTCTATAGCACTCAAGTATAAAATGGCTAAATCAATTAAGCGATTATCAGTTACCGTAGAGTATATTATCTGACTCGATATGGAAGCTGCATTATATTAGTAAATTAATTGTGAATTATCAGCTTAACTGTAGTATGATTAGTTAATTTCAATAATTGTGCGTTTTATATTTTTTATTAATTTTCTTGTTCTTCTTTTGTCTGTATCTATGCTTAGGTATATCTTTTCTATTGTTAATTATTTGGAAAAAAAAAGCCAAACATAGTCAGATTGTCCAAAAAATATATAAAAAATGTAAACTTGCTGAGTTTCTTGCCGGATTCTTCTCAGTTGAAGGCCGAGTTCCGAACCGGTGGTAACTTCAGTAAATGTGACCTTCATAAGTGCCCTTCTGGGGCCTAAATTGAATAAATGGCTTTGACTTTGACTTTTGACAATGACATATTTTGAACTATTTAGATCTCGAGTGACATAAAGGTTTATTATTTCGATTTAGAGTATTAAAAAAGAAAGATAAAAGACCTTCCAGGTTTCAGATAGGCTAGTGTTGCAACGTGTGTGACTGCCGGTTTTTTAACCTTGATGTGAGAGCCCTCGTGTTTGAGTTCCTTTTGCGCGAGAAGGAGTTAGGCCCGGGTCAGCGGCCGGCAACACGCAAGGTCGAAGGATGCAGAGCACTGATGCACACACTCGTCATCCAACTAAGGACCGGAGAGGCCATCCGTCCGGTGTTGGTAGACTGGCTGGAGCGAAATGAACTCACAGAATATTATTATCTTTTATCTTGTCCCAATTAAGGAGGGAGGGGACATTAAATTATAAACATCTAATTTAATGGTGGCATAGACTTTTTTATTTTAACATTCTACATCACAATTATTTTTTCGCTAATTGTATGTTATAAAGTAATATGAGTAGAATTGTTTCGAACTGTGCGGTCTCAAAGGAGCTTCCTTCCGCGGACGCTCAGATTGTGGAATGAGCTCCCTGCCGTGGTTTTCCCAATGGACTACAGCATGGGGTTCTTCAAAAAGGGTGTGAAGAGATTTTTGCAGGATCGGCAACGCGCGAGTGACTCCCCTGGTGTTGCAAGCGTCCATAGGCTACGGTAACCGCTTACCATCAGGCGGGCCGTATGCTAGTTTGCTACCTAAGTAGTATAAAAAAAAGAATATATTTTAACATTTATATCAATACCAGTCCCATTCCATTATATATAATAGTAGAATCATCATCGTCATCATCATTTCAGCCCATTTGATGTCCACTGCTGAACATAGGCCTCCCCCATTGATTTCCACATCGAACGGTTCTGGGCCGCTTGCATCCAGCGACGCCCAGCGACTCTGACCAGATCGTCGGTCCACCTGGTGGGAGTTCGTCCCTCTCGGCGCTTTCCATCCGTACGTGGTCGCCACTCGAGAATCTTTCTTCCCCATCGGTTATCGGTTCTTCGAGCGACGTGGCCTGCCCCTTCAGCTTACTAACTCTACGAGCTATGTCCGTCGTTTTCGTTCTACTACGAATGTCCTCATTTCGGACCCTGTCACGTAGAGAATAGTAGAATAGATACAGTAAAAACATTTGAACTATTAAACATTTTGATAACGTCTATAGACTCTACAAACTAGCTAGAATTACGTCTGCATACAAACACTCTAAGTGTAAAATAATCGAGGATTTTTACCAACTTAGCTTACCCGTTAGAATGATATATCTACATTGTATAGATTTATATAATGTTTAGCAAACCTAAACGTTTAATATTACTAAGACAATAATTGATAAGGTTATAATCCCAAACCCCAATTAATCAGTAAAGTAAATTTTAAATTACACATTGTTTAATCATACATACAACTATAACCAATGCATATTTCAATTAATTAGCAGGTATGCGATAGGTTTAACCGCATGTCCAATAAACTGATGCTTTGTAGAGCGTAAATTGTACGTTTCAGTTTCCGCCACGACTAGTTATTGTATTATATGAACTCATTGTTAGGGTTGTAGCTGGTTGATATAATGCAGTAGATGTTCTTTGCATAGTTATCAAGATTTACAACTGTGAGTATTAAGACATCATAATATAAGCAGCTGTTTGCTATAAGCGTAGAAAATCTTTATCGTATAAGTATTTTAGCTACACATGAGACTCTGGTGCCTTCTAGGTGTTGTACGCTTACCATGTTTAGCAAAACAATTTGCTGATCAGAATAATACTAAAAATACAGATATACTCGCCATAGGAACGCTTCAATACAAATATTAAAAACAATTCGTATAACACACACTAAAATTCCATGTCGAAATTTCGCATGTCAAAATACGCTCCCACATAATATGTAGATGATAATAGTATAACAATAATGGCCATGTGAAATTGGATTATCCTTATTGCCATTCAAAGAACAAAAGGCAAAATGAACAAAAGATATCGGGAAACATATTGTGGTTTAGGTCACTGTTTTGTTTTTGTTTGGTTGTACGTGAACTGGCTTCACGTTTTTACAGGCACTGAGAAGGATTGTTTGGCAAGATTTGTGCTCCCTAAACAAAAAACTTTTTTTTGCTTATTAACCTTATTGCTGTACAGGCTAAGTAAAGCAATGGACGACAGTATACGAACATTATTAATACCATTTGTGGAAATTTTCCCGTTACTTGTGTTGTAAGACTTTGCTTTTATCCAAAATTGACAATTCTAGGTCAACTGGAAGTTACCCTATTGGTTTCCGGTCGAAAAACCTATATGGTAGTTCCCGTTGACCTAGAATCAAGAAATTTGGCAAAAAGCACAGCACAAATCAAGGGAAAATTCCGAAAAATAAAAAAAGTTGAAAATTAAGGTAAGTTCAAATTTTGCGCCTACTATTATTCATTTCACAGTAAATTTGAGTAAGGTTGCATTATTATTATTATTGTACGGAACCCTCTGTGTGCGAATCCGACTCGGTTTTTTAACTTTCATTGGCATAAACAATGGCACCGTAAAAATGTAGCCAATGTCCTTGAATAAAAAAGATTTGCCTCTATTTGTCACTCAATTTGACCACAGCCGAGTGGTGAATGGTCCCGAGGCAATTGCGAACGAGGGGCTAGATTCAGATGCAGATAGCAAAATTATTCTGTCTATGTATTTACGAGTATGGTGTCGTAAAATGTGTCTACGTATTTCAATTTGTTTAACTGGACGGCAAAGCCCGATATGTGAAATATATTTTTATTTTTATTTGGCTGATTCAGGTTTTGACATTTTTATCTAAATTTACAAGTCCGACTCGCACTTTGCTGGTTTTTATCATCGAGGAATAACTTTTTTCATTGATTTAATTAAGTAATTAAGTTAAATATATTTAAACATTTTCATTCTCATAATTCCTTTAGAAATAAGTTATAACAGACATCTTAGAATTATAACAGACTTCCAGATTTTGATCTTGTTTATCTTAAAAGTAAATAATAATTTATTTCATGAAACTATTCAAGTAGTATTTCACGGACCGACGGCTACTTAATTCCCTGATTTCATAACGAGAGTATCATTATTATGAAGCAAACTTTTACGTCTGGTATGAACATAATAATAAAGTTAATAATTGAACCCGTATCTCGCAGCCAACCCAAACTTGCCGAACATCATGAAAATGTTAATGTGAAACATTCTTATGACATCAACGAAAACAAACTGAAGTGGTACAAGTCCGCTCGTAAAATTACAGGCCGACGCGACGAAAGCCGCCCCACGTTCAATACCCTCTCAAGAAGTATTACTCGTATTATGAGGGGTCACAAAGTGAGGACGGCGATATTGGCAGCCCTTACCAAGCATCGTAAGAAGGTGAGGAAACTTCACATAAAACCTAAGGAGGCAGGTGCATTCCATTTCCAGGGTACCGAAATGTTCGCGTATTTCACGCTCCACGCGTCGTTACAGCTCCTTACAACGAATACGCCAGCGCGGTGTGTTACAACAAAAAGGGAAAGAATAATAATAAAAATCTTACGGCGTCTGAAGAGGTGAATAAAGTACGAGTTCGTGTTTTGCTTGGTAAAAACCAGGCTGACGAATAAGTGTTACGCTGTCATTTGTTTTTGTCAACTGTTTAAAACGATTCACATAATGGTCTTTCTGAATAAAATATTTCATTACACAACCATTTTATAAATACACCTCGCTCATTCCAAAGTGTTACTGAAAACAAACTGGCATTTAGAGGTTTAATATAGCTAAATTAAATGCACAAAACCAGGGGATAACAAAAATGAAAGCGTTTATTCATTCTGGTTATAAATACAGTGCAGCGCCAAGCAGAAATGGAAAAATGGCAAACACTCTGGTATGGACACAGCGCTTTGAAAGAGGAAAGTGGATCATAAATATTGAACAAAAAGTTTAAAGCAGCACGAAGCATATCGTATTCCAGCTGTATTGATGAATTAGCAAAATCCAGCGGATTAGTTCTTTATACACTCATATCAATACTTCTGCGGTAACTGTAGGTAACCAACCTAAGCCACAATATATTGGTTGATTACCTGCTTAGACTTCAATGATACATACAAGTTAAAATATCATTGATGAACTATAATAATAATTAAACAAGTTTATCTTGATGTGGATATAATATCAAAACACCACGCCCCGAATGTATGCGAGACAATTGTAGTACAAACTGCTTCTATTTCCAAATGGCGTGGGCGGAAATGTGCTGAAAGCTACGCTTCAACGGTAAAAATAGCGTGGGCGCCTATTATCAAGGATTATGAATCGCAGTAGATAAGGCATTCAACGCGCCCTCATTAAAAAGGGAATCCTGAAAAAAAAAATACAGCGAAAGCCAGTCTCATTTGTCAACTTCCTAGCATTGCATGCAACGCCTACATCACCGGAGGAGTGGCCGACTTTTTTATTCATACCACATTTTACGACGCACACAACTTTAATAACACCAAATGAAAATACACTTTTAAAAAAATAACGTTTTCATTACGTTGCGTCAGCGGTGCGAGTTTACGCGATGGAGATAAGGAAAATTTAAGTGGTCAAAATGAAAAAGGAATACACAAAATTGTTCTCTTTATCACTTAGCGGAAGCTTTTTATCTGTATTAGGTATGTTTATGACAGAGAAAACAGAGAGAATAAAAAATAGGAAATTTCAGAAAGACAGAAAGTTATTATAATTTTTAATATTATCCAGTTTTTGTGTGAAATAAAATTACAATGATTTCATAATGCAATGGAAACTATTCTGGTAGACCGCGCTAATTTTTTCTAGCGTTTACGCAGAGTCGTAGTTGAATTTTAATTACACGCGACATCCATTTCCATTTTTATAATGATTATTTTTCAATATATTGGTAAGAAAATGAAATATTATTAGTTATCAAATAAGTACAGTAGTACCCAACTGATATGGCGCGTCGTGAATCTTCGTTCGCACAGAAAAGAAATGATGGCCCCGAAGATTAACGAAAGAATGCTTAAAACTTACAATCAACCTTAGATCACTACTATAAGGTTCATAATACACTGCAGCTATTAGTTCCGTCTCACTCGCAAGTCACACCACTCCGCACGGCGCGCGCTAACATGGCGGCAGCTGCCGACCAATAGCGTTTCCCGCGCTTTGAAAATGTATCTTCTGCGCAGGTACACCGGTAAGCCATATTAGTTGGGTACCTACTATTGTCACATAACGGTGGTAGATAAAGAAACGTACTAATGTAGTTTCATAATGTTCATTTTGTTATAAGTTTGAATGTTGATACATTCTGGATAATAACCGCATTGGCTTTTGCAGAATTTAAAACACAAGTAGCGCTCTCAGCAAAAACTCATTAGCTAGCATGTTCATAAACACAAGCCAAGGTATCACTGCAAAGTGAAAAGAGCAAAACTAGAATTGACACTTCAATTAATCGAGTGCACTTTCATACGACTCACTCTGTTTTCCCATTACTACATGAGTGTCGCTAAAACTACCTGTGTTATGACTTTTAATCTATTTAAAAATGTATTGAGGCACACCATAGTTTAAAAGCTACTTTTGTAAACTTGACAAATTAGAAAAGAGTTTACCAATTTTATTTAAGAAAATATAAAAAAAAACGATTTAATTTTATTATAAAACTGACACTTCAATTAAAATCTACGTAATTACCGTCAAACATAAACTTTAATAATCATTATAATACATTGTTTCATGTTTAAATCATTTTCTGTTAATACATGGTAAGGGATGCCAGCATTCATGCAAGCTTCGAGTTTTCAAATGAACATTGTATCGGTAATACTTGGATATTAAGGCTTAAAGTGATAGTCTTGTGCCTCGGGCGTTCATTGTTATATGAAATTTAAATGAAAATAAATGTTACAATATTATCCTTGTATAATATTGTGAGACAAATGTAAAATAAAATGGCTAAATCAATCGATATGCAGTAAACCACTGAATGTGTGAGAATATTAATTCAGTAGCCACAAAATTTAATACAAAAGAAACCTTAGAATTCAACTCTTCCAATAATAGTGAACCCAACAAATAATATCTAATAATTAGGGCACATAATTTTTGTAACCACGAGCTACACGCAATGTAGCACTTTCATAATTCAGTGTCATAATTGGCGGTAACGTTAATTAGTCGCAACGCAGTGTCGTGCGTCAGTTTTAATAGCCATGGTGGCTCCTAGTTCTCGAAAAAATAACATTATCTTAATTATAGTTTACCACGAAACATTTTCTGTTAAACTACGTATTTGAAATTAAGTACTAACTATTTATTACCGTTTTCCCAATGGCGTTTTTCCGGTACTGTGCAGAGGGGTGGGTTGTTATCGGTGCACGCACCGAGCAGGAAAGTAGCTTAGTCGTGGTCGCCGTTTGAAAAGTCGTTTCAATCGTTTATCAGAACGTTAGTAAATGTAACTTATCGATACTGTGTACATAACGCTTTAAAAAATCTTAAAGTATATTCCTGGGCCTAAATTCATCAAAGTGTCTATCAGTTTATCTTTAATAAATTTAATGAAATTGAAAAGAAAATACATAAAATTGTCAAAGCTATATCAAATTTAACATATAACAAAAGGAAATTCAGTGAAGCGAAAGCGACACTTTTAAAAGCGTCGAGGATGATTTTAGAGAGAGCCTTTGTTTCTGTTAACCATACCGCCCGTCCCCTCGTTGATTTAAGTACACAATAGAATCCCTCTTACGTACTGACAATGCTCCGATAGCTTAGAAAACGTTCACAATAAAAATGTACAAGACAATAAAATTGAATGGAAATGAAGATATGAATTGCTCCTGACGTTTATTGTTAGCTATCTTTTAATTTTGAATTTCGCCTCGCCAATTTAATACCGGAGACGATTCCATTTGTGAATTCAAATCAATATTAACATTTATTGGACAATATGATTCCCTGATTTTTTTAACCAACGCGAAATAAAATTCTTTCATTACACTCATGGGTAATTGATGTGAAACGCCTTAGTGACTATATAAATTTTACCTGTTGTTTGATTCTAATAAAGCTCGCCTTTTATGGGTTCTGTAACTGCTGCCAGTCACCATCAATGTAATTTATGAGACGGTAAAGAAGAGTAATTCTGCTTATTAATTTTGCGCGGGCGCGTTCCGAGGTGCGGCTTCCCGCCTTACATGACTGTAGCTCTTTAATCACGTTCCGTACGACGAAAAAGCGCTATTATTCATCTCTCGGGGATTATTTTCGATCTTTGACGTTCCATTCAAATTAATGTATGTAATTAATAATTATATATTCAAAATAGTTTTGCATTTTAATTCCGTTACTTTTTTTTGGATCAATTTAAAAATCCGTAATATCACATTGCTTTTGGCGAATTGCCCATCAAGTGAACTCTTTATCGTCGCATTTTCTTCCCCCTTTCGAGTAATAGACGAGTCCACAGTGTGCGCGTTGGGGTTTCGTCATTGTTTTTGTATCAAGTTACGCGTCAGTTTGCGTTAATGCGGTCGGTTCGGGTTTATATAGACTAGCTAAAGGGTGCGCGATAACGACTCGGGCGCTCTCCGACCTACCGCTAGGCACGCGACGCGTTTGCACTATTTACGCCATCAGATGCAATAAACCACAAGTAATTATAAACTTAATGCAATCTTAAAGCCAAGAGTGCGTGTATGCATTTAAAATTATAACACGAGACTTTTTCTTTGTGTTCATTTCGTTTATGTGGTCACGTAAAATAAAATGTAGTTTTAATTGGCGCAAAAGGAAACACAGTCGTTTGTCATTTTCTTTAGTTGTTTTTGACCCGTCATTTTTAACATGGAATGTTTTATTTGTAAACAGGAGGACATTTATACCATGTAACGTCATAAATAACAAGGTTGGTTTCGTTTCGTTTGTCGTAAAGTTTTAATTAGTTGGATTTTGGTATATTTTGGCGAGGATCGTGATAAAGGTGCGCTCACGCGATGTAACGGACCTTTTGTTTAGGCCACGTAGTTACGTGCACCGACCTTAGTTAAATGTCTAAGTGAAAAATGCACGCTATAATTTAAAAAGGTTAATTTGAAGTGACCAATTCTAAAGTTTCATACTTAAGAACGGAACAGAACGGGTGTGACTGTAGATGGTTAACAAACAAAGCTCAAGTTCATCATCGGGACACATCGAAAGATTGATTTTGATCGTGATACTCAATATCATATTTGGCATACCTACTTTGGAAGTCGTTTACTAACTTACGACCAAATTATTACATCATATCTTGCACCAATTCATATTTAAATAGGTATATAAATTTCAAATTATTTCATAAAAACTACGTTGGAAAAAAGCACTCAAAAGCTTCAGGATAATAGTAAAACAAGCTTTGACCTAGTTATCGCACTCAAATCCCTGCGCTCGGACTAAAAGGCTCCAGCTTAATCTACAGGTCAATAAATTAAGCTCAATACAAACTGCTAATGGTATTACTAGCTCTGCTGGTATTTATTGTAGGGTAAAATGTTTACAAAATAATATACAAGATGTAGGTAGATATTTCATTTACTGCTCTCAGCCAGCTCCTTCAATATGATCTTGAGTAGACGAAATTTATTTACGTCTATCGCAAACAATGTTTTCCAAAGAATAAGTTACGTTAATTTAGGGTAAAATAATTAAAGCAATTGTGTAAGATCCACAATTAGATGTTATCAAAACCCTTGGGGTGCAAAGAGTTTGAACCCTTCCCTTCATTAAATAATGTTAGACGACACGCAACGTTGGTTAAATATCAAACAATTTCCAACACACGAAATAATGTTATAAATTAGTTTTAAAATGTTGGTGTAATTTATAATAATTTATTATTTAGGTTTCCAAGGCAAAGTAATCATAATGCTAACGCTACGGTTGCCGTAGACCTGCTACGATAACTCGTAGGCGTGCTCAGCTACGTAGTAATTGAATGTTTAACTGATACATATTCGAAATATGGATTCAATATCATGCATATTATTATTTTATTGTGTTTAAGTTTTAATGATAAGATAATATAACATAATATATTGTTTCTTAATAAGAAACAGTAGTAAAAAAAATATCTTTTAGTATTCTCAAAATTAGGTTACCATATTTTTTGTCGATAACTTTGTTACTTTCAACAATAGGATATTTCCTGTTTTTTTTTTTCATTTGTCAACTATCTTTTAAATCCCTTATTCATAATCGCTTTTTAACTGAATTAGTGTAACAGTGTGCCCCGTCTCACTCTTTCGATCACCAAATGTCACCTGTCAGATAAAGACTTCGGAATTTTAGCTAATCAACGTTTGATAACATTATTATGAATAAGGGGGTAAATATATAAAAAACAAAGCCACTTTTCGTTGTAATTTTATAACTCAAGAACGGGCTCACCTATCCAAACCAAATTTTTAGGCTTTGTTCGGACTATTTAGTAGATGGTTTATGTGAAGTTTGCACAAAATCGGTCGAGCGGTTCTTCATTTATCACATTTTTTGTAACAAATGAATTCAATAAATGGCGGATCAATTTTGGATGGTGTAGATAGAGTAGGGTAGAGTAGGGTAGGGTCCCGAAACACCGCACCAGGACCCGACGGTGTACCGGGTCGGGTGTGGGCATTGAGTTTGGCTGCCCTGGGGGATAGGCTGAGGCAGTTGTTCAACAGTTGCCTCCTTAATGCCAAGTTTCCCACGGCCTGGAATGAGGCATGTTTGGTCCTTTTGAAGAAGGAAGGCAGACCCGCAGATTCTCCTTCTGCATACCGTCCCATATGCCTGTTAAACGAGGTTGGCAAGCTATTCGGACGAATACTTGCCGCTCGTCTCAATGGGCATCTGTCGTGCGTCGGTCCCGACCTGGCTGATAGCCAGTTCGGCTTCCGACGGGAGCGTTTTACCGTAGACGCGGTCTTGCGAGTCCGCTCCCTGCCGGAGCAGGCTGTCTCCCGGGGTGGAGTGGCGTTGGCGATAAGTCTTGACATCGTCAACGCTTTTAATTCTCTGCCTTGGGATGCAATCAGGGAGGCTCTTGTATACCATCAGGTGCCCTCCTACCTGCAAGCTATAGTAAGGGACTACTTGCATGACAGGTACATCTTGCACATGGACCAAGATGGTTGGAGAATTCGGAGGGAGATCACCTGTGGGATTCCAGAGGGGTCGGTGTTGGGCCCACTGGTGTGGAACCTCGCATACGATGCGGTTCTGCGTGTCAATCTCCCCGCTGGCATTTAAGTCGTTTGTTATGCAGAATTGCAGACGACACGTTGGTGGTCGCCAGTGGGGATACCTTCGAGGGGACCAAACAGCTCGCCGAGCTTGGGGTGGAAGTAGTCGTCGCCAAAATCCGCGCCAAAAGGGTAGGGTAGGGTAGGGTAGCACCACAGGGTAGGGTAGCACCACGCGAACGAAGTCGCGCCGGGCAGCTAGTCTATATATATAAAAATGAAACCCGTTTTCCGTTGTCACGACATAACATGAAAACGGCTTGACCGATTTGGCTTATTATTTTTTTTGTAGTTTTCTAATACTCTGTACAAGGTTCTTACGGAAACAAATATTAAGAAAATTGCGCAGAAACTTAGAAAATTTAAGAAAACTTAACGGTAGGGTGGCTTAGGGTAGGTTAGGTTATAGGGTAGGATATTACGCAAACGAAGTTGCGCCGGGCAGCTAGTAGGTAATAAAAATGTATTTGAAGCCATTTAAGTTATTACCATTATTTATTTATTATTCAGATTACTTAAAAAGTGAATATATATTACTTAAAACATCAAAGAGTTTGTAAAGGCAGTAATGTAAAAGCAATAACTTATACGTTTCTTGTATATTAAATAAGACACGTTTATTTATTCAATAATATTTATTTCTAGCTGTCGTTCTTGAGATAAAAATAGCATATGCCCCTCTCCCGCCTGCTTGCGTGCAAAATTTTATTACGAATAGATGTACCGCTGAAGCGTCAAGAAGTAACAAACTGATTTTTACATCCTAACTTATATAATATAATAATATTATAAATGCGAAAGTGAGTTTATTTGTTTGTTACGCCTTCACGACTCAACTACTCAACAGATTATCATGAAATTCGGCATGCAGATAGCCAATGGTATGGAGAAGGACACAGGCTACTTTTTATCCCGGAACGCGAGTGAAACCGCGGAGGACAGTTAGTTTTTAATATAGGTAACTTTTTCTCAATTGTCTATCAACCACTTTACATACTAACCCCCTTATTCATAATAAAGTTATCAAACATTGATTAGCTAAAATTCCAAAGTCTTTATCTGACAGGTGACATTTGGTGATCGAAAGAGTGAGACGGGGCACAATATTACACTGATTTAGTTAAAAAGCGATTATGAATAAGGGGGTTAATATCCATTTGGGGTTCTACAAACATAAACAGAACTAGTAGCTAACAAAGTACGAATTTTATTTCGGTTCGAACAGTAATGAACCAAAGAATGTAGGCAATGAAAAGTGACATTGTAGATTGTAGAGTGCAGTTTATTTACAACAACAAACTACGAAGCACAGTGACATTTATAAAGACGATTGTATATTTATTGCCTTTTAATGGCATCGCACATTACCCGCGCGGCCGACGGCATTACCAAAGAAAACATGACAGTTGTAGATATTACCGCGAGACTCCATGAGAGCCATTTACAAATCTATGCCTGGAGATACAACGCTTGTTTATTTCGGGTTGTTACTCTATTATTTTTTGACCCATGTCAAGTATATATCAGTAAAATACTTATACATATTAGTATTGTTTTACGGTAATAAACTCGGAGGTTATGTTTATTTTACGAAAAGCAAGAGTTTTGTTTTTTTAGGTCAATTTTCTGATATAATAATAACAGCATGGCGAAATGTTTATACATTTCCGTATATTATAATTTATTTAAAATAATATTTACCAGTTTACACAAATTGTGAGGTAGCTGAGTGTTTATTTACTTTTTTCCTAAAAAATATGGTAAAATTTTGAAATTCTCTTTTAGTAAAGTCAAACCCCCTTTTTTATAATCGCTTTTTAACTAAATCAGTGTAATAGTATGCCCCGTCTCACTCTTCCGATCACCATGTCACCTGTCAGATAAAGACTTCGGAATTTTAGCTAATCAACGTTTGATGACTTTATTATGAATAAGGGGGAAAGTGTCTAATTCTCTCTAATTGTAATTCAAAGCCATGTTTTTGATCGAAAATATAATATTAATAAGATAATTTATTCAAGTTATAGAATACCGCTTAAGAGAGATAGAACGTAGCGTTTATACGCGTCAGTGTTTCCAACGCAAATTTTTAGACGGCCGTGTACATGAGTTAAAAAAGCCGTGTTTATATGGAAAAAGACCAACGGTGGGCCGTGTCACTGCTTAAAAAAAGGAAAAACGTTAATTAAATGTTTTTAACATTAAACTCCTTAAAACATCATCATCATTCATCATTTGAATAATGTTTGCAATTCGCTATTCGTTTAAAAAAAATTACAACAATTTAATTTTTTTTAACTTATTAATCCCAGTCAGAAAGGTTACTCCGATGTTCGAAATTCGACAATCGTATAGTGCTGTTCCTCTCGAACTCCAGTCAAACAATATTTGGGTGAGTGGAACGGCACTATACGACGGTCAAACGTGCATCGGAGTAACCCTTAGGTACCCGTATCATACCAACCCATAAATTAATTAATTACCGTAGAATTTGCAAAAAGCCGTAGAATCTGCTACGGCCACAGGGCCGTAGGCCGTGGATTTTGTGATTTTTAGGCCTGAAAGCCGTAAAACACGGTAATTGCCGTAGCATTGGCAACACTGATACGCGTAAACAGCAGCTCTTCTGGGGAAGTTACACCTTACAGAACACCGCAGTGAAATAACTTTATGTTGTGTTCCTGCGCATGAGTAAGGTCGATGTGGTGAAGAGCTCATTGGTGGGTCTGTAATGCGCGCTATGTTGCATACGTCCATATGGCTATGATGACCGCTTAACATCAGGGGGCCGTATGATTGTTTACCGACTTCATAGTATAAAAAAAAACATACCGGTATTTTTGGAAATGTAACTTTTATAAACAAAATATTTCTGATAAAGTGCATTACAGTTGTTCGGCAATTAGTTTATATTTAATTAGCTGTTCATTCCCGGTGTCACCCGGGTGAAATTTATATATAAAATAACCTATATTACTCAGTGATCATTTAACATTCTCCTGGTGAAAGAATATTTAAAATTGGGCCAGTAGTTATTGAGTTTATTCTGTAGATAACATTTGTAAAACCTATATGCCTTTTCTTCAAAATATGTACTCCAAAATATTATCTAACTTCATTATAAGTAATGGAAATTAGGCTCCTCTTAATAAAGTTCGGCTGGCAGGATGCTTATATTATTCTTAAAGCAGAGTTCAATGTTTGTGGTATAATGAATATTTACGACGCCTCTGGTGCCCCCGAAACCCAAGTTCCGCGCCCTTATCATGATGAACGCTCGACGATATCACAAAATAGATAAACGCAGAAAGTCCGCCCTTTACAAATATATATGCCCAAAAACATGTAATTATTCAACGCTCATTTAGAGAACCTGAGTTCAGTTTTATGATTTGTCATTATAAAATATACATCCGAAGCGCTCGTGGTGGAGCATGATTAGCTGTTCTAAATCGATCGGTAAAGTTAAGCTACCATCGTCATGGTCAGTACCCGGATGGGTAGCCGCCTAGTAGTATTTCAAATCGAGCGTTTTCGTACTTCGGAAGGCACGTAAAGCCGTTGGTCTCGGTTATCACCTAATTATGATAGTTGTTAAGCTAGTTGGAGGCCTACTAGGCGGCTTGAAAACTCCAACAGTAGGTTGACCACTAGCCTACCTCCATCAATCCACAGTGGGCACGTATGGTGGAGTCTCTGCCCATTCCCTTTTACCCTAATTTGTGAAAGGAGGCCTGTGCTCAGCAGTAGTACATTATAGGCTGATGATGTTGATGATATAGATCCACAATATGTTTCAAACTGTACCTTTATTTTTTAGTGCTTTTGTTTCCATGATAATAAAATAAATAAATAAAACAAAAAAAAAACCTATAATACTAAAAAGTCGGTACGTTAGGTAATTTAAACATTATATTATAATAATAATATAATAATAAAGCCTTTATTTCCCAATATTACAATTAATTTCATTTAACAATACAATAACTAATTTTATTCAACATGTATATTTTATATTGATAATTAAATTATAATTTAGATAAATTTATTTCAAGAAATATTTATTGGGTTGCCCATCTCTGGACATAGGCCTCCTCCAACCTTTTCCAATGCTCCCTGTCTTTTGCTTGGCGAGTCCAAGCTGATCCGAAACATTATATTACTTAAGAGCAGAGGCTCTGGGATGGCCCCCTCTGTGAGCTGGTACGGAATCAATTATTCGAAACGTCAACCAGCTCCGCGGATAGGGCCCGTCTCACTGCTGTTAGTGCTTGGGAATCGGGACTTTGGTTGCAGGCCCACCCATCGTCACATATGGGGACACTTTTGGACTCCAACAATTTCAGAACTGCCGTTTGTTTGCGTTTGGGCTTACCCATTTATGCATCACATCGTTGTCAGTGCGGCACTGCTGTCGACCAACTCGGTCACCACGGACTGTCATGCACCAAAAGCGCTAGCAGATTTGTCAGACACGCCAGTCTGAATGATATCATCCGCCGGGCCCTTACCAGCGCCAACGTAACAGCTATTTTAGAACCCAATGGTATGTTTCGTGACGATGCAATGGTAAGAGACCCCACGGAATGACACTTGTACCCTGGAAGTTGGGACCTTAGCTCCGTCTCATCTTCCAGAGACAATAAATAAGGCTGATGGCGCTGCCATGTCGACAGAGAACCTCAAGCGGCGCAAATATAGTAATATAGATACCAGTTACATATTTGAGCCGTTTGGGGTTGAAGCTCTGGGTCCGTGGGGGCCGAGCAGTCACCATCTTTTTCGCGAAATTTCTAAACGCCTGGTCGAAGCATCTCGTGACCAGAATGCTGGCATATACCTCGGTCAGAGAATCAGCATTGCCATTCAACGCGGCAATGCCGCCAGCATTCTGGGAACGTTGCCCTCTGACAACGATTTTTTCATTTAGTTTATTTCTTTTCATTTACATAGATTTTAAGGATTTTATGGTTTTTTTTTATTTGCTGTTGTAAATAAATACTTATTGTATAAATAAAAATTTATTTATTTATGAAGCACATATTCGCATATTATTAAATGCAAGGGTATTTTTATGGTTAATGTTTGTGTGAGTTAAATAAAAAAAACTATATCTATTCTATTTAAAATTGAATAGCTTATACATAAAACACTCAACTTTTTAATAAAGTATTTCGTTTGTGCTTTTAAAACATAAAAGGCTTCGGTTGGCGGCACGCAAAAGCTTGTTAGTCGAATCCAAAAATGAACGGACATTATTTGTGTTAGTGACATTGGCAAAGGATTTGTTCTAAAAATAAACATAGAGAGATGTACTTATTTTATTTGTACTTTTTTATAGCTTGTATCTAGTTTTATTGACTTTTTAACTCTATGGCAAATCATAAAATCAGACATGAATGTTTATAAATTCATCCTCATAATGTAACATCGCTTATGTTCAATGGCGGACAAAAAATCCATTAATATTTTCATAACAAACGGTATTTTCTCCTACTAATCAGTGCTCTCAACGGTTGAAATAATTATCAGAGATAATTAAAACCTTATTAAGGTTATTTATTTTGGCTTATATTATGAAGAGGTGAAGTTGGTAGCTACAAACTGAATTTATTCAATACGAATTAGTCGAGCTGTATTCATCGGGTCCTGTTAAATCAAGCGTATAATACGTCACCGGCCATGACTGGCCCAATTAATAAGGGTACAATCCGAGATATCTTGCCTCTCACCGTTAGACCTTAACAATCTAGTGAGAACATAAATTGTGATAGAGAGAGCTTCGGGGGCTTGTTTAATTTCACGACTGAATAAATCCAAATGTTATACCGCGGAGACCGTTCTGCGTCGTACTGACGTTTCCATCTGTCCCGCCCGTCCATAAAATTCAACTGCCCCCTGCCGAAAATTACCAGTACACGCCCTACTTAACTTACTGCCGTCATGTCTATTTCAATTTGTGTGTTTGTTATAACCAGCTAAATTTAAAGTAAGTAATACTCCAAATAATCCAATATAAATAAAATTCAGGTAGGTAATTCCTACCTACATACAGCCCTTAAAAGACGGGTACCAGAATTCTTAATATTTCCTCTAAATAAAAACGATTTCCCATACCTACCTTTGTCAAAAATTATGGAAATATTTTTATCAACAATAAATATAAGTCTTTGTTATAATAATCGAGGTCTAAATGGCCGAATATAATGGAGGAAAGGGAACGACTCGACGGCCGCCCTGAATGATATCGGAAGTCATGTTAAAAATACGGACGGAGGAAATAAGCCGGAAACGTCGGGTGAATAAATAATTATATGTATTCAACATAACTTTTAGCGTGATAATGTATTCTTGTAACATTTTATCGAGTTGGAATATTTCAAGAACCCTTTTTTACTAAGCTATAAGAAGGAATGAACTCATGCATAGAAGGTTCTTTATCTGAAGGCTTGTAAAGGCAATAGTTAATAAAAAAGCTTTCTGCCTAATGTATGATACACCTATGAATAGTATGATGAATGTTTATAATCTCCTTATTTCAGGTTCTGGCTGTACTATGGTAAAACAAAAAGCGAAAAAAATATACGACGAACTTGTTCCGGAAATCCGTGCAGTTTGATTCCGTTTTCAATACGACCAAAACAATATCGCTATATTGAAGAGTGAACAAACAGAATCGCGGGTGCAATACAATACACGAGTTCTCTTATTGAATATTTACTCAGCGGGCAACCGCGCCGGTTCCCTCTTCTCGTGTAGTCAGCTTTTATCGAAGATATATTTTTGTTCAGCAATGAGTGTCAACTCTTTTATAATTTTCATTTTAGAACAAAGTCCTGGCAAAATTATTAAGCTTGTCCCTTCTCTGTGTTAGCGTCAGGT
Source organism: Polyploca ridens (assembly GCA_951394255.1). Lineage (NCBI taxonomy): Eukaryota > Metazoa > Arthropoda > Insecta > Lepidoptera > Drepanidae > Polyploca > Polyploca ridens. The sequence goes on along the minus strand of OX596249.1, from coordinate 13,628,931 downwards.
GTTTGCAGGCGCCTCTCGGGTGTACGTAGGTAAGTATGAATACTCGTATATGACAAGTTTTCCCTAGCAACACAGAAACATTATATACCAACGGGCGCTAATTATGAAAAGCTATGGGTTTGCGTGCAGTGTGCCGGTGCAATTATGCTAATCTTATTAGTCAATCCACTTCGCTCGGTGCAGTTTTATGTTTCTGCACCGGCTCTACATAGAGCGCATTCTTTACTTGCATGTCGTGTGAGCATAACCCATAATTAACTCGGGTATAATGCTAAAGGTAGTTATTGAATTTGAAATTATATTACAAAGCTTACAAAGAGCGCACGCAATAAATACCTGCCGTTAACACTCCAGCATTTATATAACAAGACTACAAAAGACCGTCAAACACCGAATCAAAGGCAAATCAAACAGCGTCCCTAAATAGCTGAAGTACAAAAGAAACAATTTTTTCAATCGGCCAACTTTTACGACACAAAGAGTAAGTACGGATTTACAACGAAAGCTCCGCCTTTCTAACTTAGGAAATTTCACTTAAGAAACAAAAGTACTCTAATAAAAGAAGAACAATCATAAAAAGAGAGATGGAAGAAAGCGCTTTAAAAAATGGGTGATGACGCCGCGCCTTAGTATTGGGTATCGGGGGACACCTTGCTATCTGCTCTAAGTTTAATAGCATATTTTATCGTTACTTCTTCAGTTTCAAATTGGTTCATCTTCTTGGCCTTTTTGTTTTGATAACAATTTAAAGTTCGACCAGTTTCATTGCTACAAACTAAAATTGATACCTGCACTATTCACAACTTTTTCACATCAACATATTTTAGGAGTTCTTATTACACAAAGAACGTCGAGCATCAGGCTCATTTTTAAAATTGTCAAAGCCCATTCTTCCTTAAATTCACTGAATGAAATAATACAAATTACAATAACCCTGCATCAAAAATTCTATAAGTAAAGATGGTCAAGTGCATGTCTAAGTCTGACTCACGCACAGAGGGTTGCAACATTCAATGGACGAATATTTACTGGTTTGGCCCATCACTTTTGTTAAAAACCGGACCTCATAACTAAGTTTGTTTATGAAGGTACTTTGACGTTTTTTTTTAAACTGTGCCAGTTAGATGAAGGTTATTTTTTTTTTATTTCATCATAAGAGTCATAAACTACGAAATATAAAAGAAAATAAACACCTGGTTTGGAATGTACAAATGAAGTCCTTTCATATTCTAGTCCTATTTAAAATTGTAGCCCTGCTTGAATTTCGGTCTCCCTTTTCGAAACCGTTTGCAAAGAAAATAAAAATATATTTTTTTAAATTTTTCATTGAGGTTGGATAAGAAATACGTAATACTATTACCAAATATCAAAACGACAGCAGTTGTCGGTAAAATATTTATACAGCGACGTTGCTAAAATATACAAGTGTCAGACGGACGGACGGACGGGTGCACGACACGCACCATTAGGGATCCTTTTTTAACACGCTTTTATTACCTTTTTGGTTCTGAACCCTAAAAATATAGACATACTTAGTTTACTTTTATTTAAATAAATATAGTTTTCGAATTAAAAAATTATCACGTTTGGTTTGGCAGAGAAATGGATAGAAGTGTTTTTTTTTTACATATTTGAGAGAGTAACATAGGCTATTTTTATTTCGGGTAAACAAGGGTTGGAAGCTAGTTTCTTAAAAAAATAATTAGAGCTGTATATACGTTGTCAAGTAATGTTTGAAGATTAAACACAAAATTCGTGGGAAGCATCCACAGCTTTATTAAAAAATTCAATTTACCGTTCCAGGCTGGGCGGCTAGCTCTGATAATTTTATCCAAACTAATCCAGCTATCACTACTTACCTCACGTTGATTAGGGCGGGGAAAAATGCGCAAGTTTCTCTTATACCTGATAAAATATATTTTTATTTTTAATTTTTGCGAAATTAAATTACACTTTATTCTTGCATATTTTATAGAGATGTAGAACATAGCGTTTATTCGTTCAAAGAGCAGCTCGACTGGGCAAATATACCTCCATTTTACAGAATACCGCAGCCAAATAACTTTATGTTGTGTTCCTGCGCGTGAGTAAGGTCGCCTGCAGGCCTTTTTTAAAACGTCGGAATCGATATCGGAAACGGATTCAAAAAAAATCGAGGCGAATTTCAGCAATTCCTATTTTAATTTCCGAAAACTTTTCGATGAATCGATCGAATTGATATTTCCGTAAAGAAACATCAAAAATATTCGAATTCGGAAATTAAAAAACCAATTGCGGAATATCGCCTCGGTAGTTTTTTAATCCGTTTCCGATATCGAATCCGAGCGTTTTAAAATAGCCCTGCTGAGCTCATTGGAGAGGGGGGAAAGGTCGGGTTATGCACCGTGTGCTTCAAGCGTCCATGTGGCTACGGTAACTGCTTACCACCAGGCGCGCTGTATGCTTATTGACCGACTTAGTAGTATAAATAATATATTATTCACTCATTTGTTTGGAGTATGTTTTAAGACTCGTTTATTCAAATTAAGTCGATATTTTATTCCAACATCATCCTAAGTATATTCTTTGGATGGAAAATTCATTTACAATACCTAAATATATTTCCATCAAAACATGAAATACAGTAACTGAATTTTTCATGCATGAAAAGGTCTGGACATAAACAGTCAACTTTAGCTCTGGCTGCAAGACAACCCAAAAATCGACAATCTATTATGCAATCATAGAGACTTTGGGGTTTATTCCAGCGCCAGAGTGTTCTGCATATATTGAACCGTCCATGTAGCGTCCACAAAATGTGTTGCAAGTTTATTGCTTTGAATTAATTACGAGCTTCCTAGACACGACACTCATGTCACCATCTGGTCTAAGATTAACTACATTTAGTTGAGAGACTAAACTATACACAGCAGCTGTATCTACTTAGTATAATTATTACTTTGGGTATGGTATTCCAGCGGGAATTATTGTTAAAATGTTGTATTGTAGTTAAAAACATGTAAGAGTTGAATACATATCACTGTCTCTAAAAAATGTACTGAAACGACACAGGCAAGAATCTTATATCAACAACTTGGCAAAAAAATATGAAATCATAAATTCCCAACACGAAGGCATATGATTTCTAGAGTACTCTGGGACTGGGTGTCACAGCAATCCTCTTATTTCATTTGTCAGGCTGACACTAGAGATGTCCGCTGACATTGCTGACAGTGCGCGATCTGTCAGTTCGTGGGAATATAACAGGACAGGACAGACGTAAAGGATCAAGAGTGATGGGCCGATTGCTATATCACCGTTTATGTTGCCGTTTTTTAACACAAGTTGACTTGTGACATTCACTACAAACCTGTTACAAGCCTGTTACTCTACAAACTATTCAATTTCAAACGTGAATTTATTTTGTTTCATTAAATATCAACCTTTATTATATTAATTTTATTGATTTACTTTGATTTTTGCATACAGCTTATTGAGGAATATGGACGGGATCTCTTAGGAAAGTATAATCTAACTAAACAAATCCACTTGCGGTGTTGGATTTACTATGCAATTGAGTTTTCTTTGCAGCGTGCAGCTTTCCAAATAGTCCTCTTTTAATATTTTATCCAATCGGTTACCAAGAATTTTTCAGAAACAGTCCTGAGTTTGAAGCTAAATGTACTATGACTATTTTACCAAAATGTATATCTAAATTACTCCCATAAAATACAAACTTAGGCTTTTAATAGGACTAAGGCTCCTTACAGCGGGTAATGAATGATTTTCAGAGTAAATTTATACAAGAAACTCAACTTATAATTGAAAAGTCTAGTCTATCTCTATTAAACGTAAATAATTTTCAACTAAGTAGTACACGAAATTCATTTTCATAACTTTGTCAAGTAATTTTCATTATGCAAACAAAAATTGAAATATTTTGTCAAATAAATTAAAAATGAATTACATCATAAATATTATGTTATAAGTGGCCAAATTTTAGCTCATGAAAGATTTTGTAATTTAAGTAATAGTTTGTTTAAAACTGCTGACAAAACATGTAATTACAAAGAGGCAACTGAAAAAGGTCCTCGGAAAACACTACCTGTCACTATAAAATATGTCCTTAAATTTAAAAACAGGCAGTCAGGCGGGGCAGCTGATGATTAAGCATTTGATATTCATCGATTGATATATGTAGTAGTGGGTGCCCACATTATCTAGCATTTATATTATTAAATAGTATAGCTCTAACATCTGACATCCCGCCAAGACAGCCAAGCGAAGCGCAAGGGAACCTACCTTGTCTCGAAGTGTTTCGTCGTTTTTTTTAAGCCTCATAACTTGGGTTTTGGATTATACCAGATAAACAAAATTCTCGGGACATAATGTCAAAAGTGAACTTATTAAACTTATTAAGTTTCAATAAAATAGCTCTTATACTTTAGATTTTATTGATATCTAAAAAACCCCAATTTCGTCACTGACTCACTGATGATCATCAAAACTCATAGGGTACTTCCGGAAGTCCTAGAAAGCTGAAATTTGGTATGTAAGCTTGTATTAGTACACAATCAACAAAAAAAATTATAAAACTTGGAAATTTCAAACACAAAAAAAACAATACTATCTAACAAAAAGAAGTGAAATCCCACGAAAAACATTTTTATGTAAAATGTTGCCAAGACATATGGCTTGCACTGTCAAAAAGTTATCAGATCTCATGTAGAGCCAAGTTTATAACTCTACTTGCCCTTACTCTACAAGCCTAACTTCACAAACTCTACACATCGTAGTCCAAATATGTGGATTGGCCGTTTCACTAATACAAGACCTATTGTATAACAAAATAGTAATACATGTTTCACCTTACTCCCATGTGACAGTAGCGAAACGGCCAAGCCAAGTCTTGGCAACATTTTACATAAAAATGTTTTTGGTGGGATACACTTGTATAGAAAACTGCCAAACTGCAATGCTGTCATATTTCGCAATGTAAAGTGTATTTCTTTTAACAAATTAAAAAAAGGTGCAACAAAAAATCAGTCTTGATATTTATCAGACCGTCTTGTTCATACTACTATAATTATATAGTTGTATGTTTAGTCACAACCCCATCATTATTATAATGATCATGTGGCTGAAGGTGGTAAGCGCACTATTTTAGCATTATATTACGTCATTACATTGCACCGTTAAATAAATAGACAGCATGTTCAAAGTACAAACGTTCAATAAAAATGAACTTACTAGAGGTATGTATTGGCTTTCAATATTTACCTGCTGTTTTTATCGAGAATATAGAAATCAATATGTTTTGTGCCCACTGTGCAAATATTTTTATAATGAGTGGAGAAGGAAGAGTTCTCAATGAATACTCGAGATTCACCGAGATATCATATTACCAATTATAACACGAAGGGGATGAGGACATGTTATCAACATGGAGGGTTTCATGCTTCAATAAATAAAGCTTTTGATAATTGGACATGAGATGCGTTCTAAATAATCTTGCATCCATACCTTCGATGTGGAGTTCATTCAAAAATTGTTGAGTAACCAACACTAACTTGGTTTTTAGGGTTCCGTATCCGAAGGGTGCCAAACGGGACCCTATTACTATGACTCAGCTGTCCGTCCGTTCGTCCGTCCGCTCGTCTGTCTGACAGTGGGCTGTATGTCGTAAACGGTAATAGGTAGACAGCTCAAATTTTAAAGCAAAAATAAAAGGGGGTGCCCATAAAACAAACGTCTTTATTTTGGTATTTTGTTTTCATAGCACAATGAGTTAGTTAATATTGTACGGAACGCTCCATTTGTGAGTCCGACTCGCACTTTGCCGGTTTTATAAACCATGACAAAAGAAACGAGTAACATGAGATTTCAGCCTTCATAATAAATGATGTTTTTATTTCAAAGGAGTCAAATACAAATTACTATGTCGAATCTTATATCTTTGGAATACGAGAAGGGGCGCCTCGCGCCTAAGGGCGAAAGGGGCGCCAATTAACGCGCGTATTAACGTGGGCTCACAGGGGCGAGGCATAATTTAAACGCGGCTCGTGTCTCGCCGAAGCAATCCAAAAGCGGCACGAGTAAGGATTTAGTTGAATTCCCCGGAGAAGCTGAGCCGTTTGATTCTAATGGTGTTCCACAGCGATTATTGAAGAAATCTATTTGTGGTTTATAACTAATTGTTTTAGTGGATGATCCATGAATTGAGATGTCTGTCGTCTGTCTCTGAAGTTTTTGGTCGTCTTCAATATTGATCAAAACTGTAGATGTATTTTAAGAATCAAGTTAATGCCTAGTTTTTCAATGGAAAGCTCGCTCCTATACTGCTTTAGTAGGTAAAGGTTTGAGAATAAAATATGAAGCTGCGAATGTGCCAAAATAAACCCTGTTCAAGAATATATTTTGCACCTTGTGAAATACAAAATAAATATCTTATGAAATGGCTCTAATCAAACGAAATTATAGTATCAAGTAGGAGATTTTATCAGGAGGGTGCCAAATTGCGTCTATATTACATTTTACGGGATACTTACCTGACACACCTATTATAATACGGGTGCTCGTAATGAAAACATATTAATTAAATTGTCAAATTAAATCCCTGAACACCCACTGCATTGTTTGTAATTTCATTAAAGGTATCATGTAAAGCAGTAATTTTGTTAAATAATTGTTACCATAGAGTCGGTTCGCGTTTATTAAAGGCCATAGATTTCGTGGGTCGCTCGGGCAAAATTACATGAACATTATCCTTAAATTATTGCCGCTAATATGTCGGTGAGCAACTCCCCGCTCAGATGTGCCTCTGACACTGAATGTACTGAAGCCCCGCTACACGCGTCGAGTTCCTACACCAAATGAGATTTGGGTCGGCTTATTCTCAAGAAATTGTGATTAACGTTTCGCAAATTGAAGCTTTCATTTTCTCTTTGAGTTCTATTTACATACTTAAGGATATAATAATATGGCTGTTATATTATGTGTCTATAGTACATAAACCTGTGAATAAACAAATGCTAACCTTGCTATCTATACAAAAAATAGTATATTACGATACGTGTACCTTAAGTTATTTTTATAGTAATGCTGTAGCATTTTATACCACGTGTATAAACATTCCGCTTTTATCCGTGTAAGAAAGTAGTATTTTTTGACACGGAAAAGCGTGTGATAAGTGCGGGTTTTTTACACGCAGTGCTATAAATAAAATGTAAGTGTGTTTGTAATGTCAAAGTAATAGCTTTTTACTAAATGAAATATGAAAGTATATACGGTACATACACCAAAAAACCATTTTTTGTCGGTTTGTTTGGTTTTTAATCTCCGAAACGGCTGGACCGATTTTGAAGGGACTTTCATGGCAGATAACAAATAACAGGTACTTTTTTTTTAAATGGGTTCTGCCCAAAAAAGGGGTAAACTAGTTCATAATCAAAAAAGATTACAAAGGAACATTAATTTTTTATTCAGTCAAAGGTAACAAAGGATAAATAACAACGTAACATAAATTGGATTTAAGAAAAATATTATTACAAAAAACCTTAACTTTATTACCTAATGTTATACGTACAGGAAAGAGCAAACAACCATTTTGTTGTGAAGTTTCTCGTCATGTTTGTGTGAAATTAAACTGTATATTGTGTCAAACAAATTAAGTTCTTTCGTGAGTTTACATCCGAGGGAACAAAGTTGAGAGTGCCGATTCCTGTAGCGGTGAGGGCGGTCGCAACTCGCTAAAGCCGAGACTAACATGTAGGGCTTTGTTTCGCTTGAGCGAGCGAAATTGAGACGAGTGAGAAGCGAACTGAGCAGCCCGGCTGAATGGGTCTAAAATCTTTTGAATACAGATTAAAAAAAAGATTACTTTATGCATGGACAAACACACAAAATCTGTGTTTAAGCACATCAAACCAAATCAATTTTAATTTGGTTGAGCGTATTTTTATATCCCTCAGTTTTATGTATGGTGAGATATCTCAAAATTGGTCTACTAGACAATAATTTAAGGCGGCCCTCTGTGGCCGGCGCAACTTCAACGCAAGCATAGTCTAAAAGCTTGTTGTTTCATGCAACGTAATGTTTGACTGCGAAAAAAGAGAGATAGCGTCATAGCCGTCGGTTATCAGTCGGTAAATTCCCCTGATCACTCGCGGCCGCTTCGCTAGGTCGTCATTAATGATTTTGCATTCATAAAACTTGTTCCAAGAGTATACTTCTTGTGAAAAAATCTTACAAGTTTGTGAAAAAAAAGTTAGTTATTTAGAATCTCCAATACATTTGCAAGCCTGGTATCTAAATGTTTTCTTTACTTTTACAATTTCTAGGTACATTAGATATGGCCAAAGTTCAGGCAAAAACGCTGTTTTTCGGAGGCTTTGACTGAATTTGTTTCACACTTTTTTTAAATTACGCCTAGATACACGGCTAGATATACTGCACAAGGTACTAATTTGTTCAAAACATCTAACGAAAAATGTTTAACAACGCCATAATAAGTACAGAGGTTTTGTATAAAAAGTATGACGAATTGAGTCCTCTTAAAGATAAGTCACGGACGGATGAACATAATATGTTCATTTATAAGGTTTCTTTTTTGCACCACTTTATTGGGCTACGGGACCGTACATTATTTATTATAGTTATTTTAAAACATCAATTCATCATAATTTTTTTTTGTTCACGCGCACATTAGTTGAAAATGTACCTATTGCGTTGAATTTGTGAATGCATATTTCATTTTACGATGGAAATTTAAATATGTATGGGTATTTATATTTTTGGAAATTATATTGTATTCTATTTTTTTGTGTCTAAAATATATTCTAGTTTTCTAAAATGAACATTGCTATTTAGGTATTTAAATGGATTTTTTTTACTTCCCTAGATATATTAGTAACTACATTACTATACTATACACTTGAATTTAACTATATATTACGTTAAAATTCGGAAAAAATCACGATGAACGCAAAATGTCCCAGGAACTAATAACAATTAACTAAAAAAAGATTTTGTTCAAAATTTCATTTTTAATACAAGCTTTTCCTGGTGACTGTACTTATTATTGGCTGGACATGCATTGTCTTCCAATATACTAATGTATACCAGTCAAGTCAATCCGCCCACTGGAAGTGGGTGAAATTCGACTTGCAAGATTCCACCCGAACATAGTTAAATACATTGCAAGTTAAATAAAAGCTTGTAAAATAAAAATCGCATTCAGATTTAAATTGGAGGAAATTTCAGAAAATGCTTTAGTTTAGGGATAGAAAAGCAATTAAAAACCTATTAACAAAGCTCGCGGAGATCCCAGGCTGCAGAAGGTACGGGCACCTGCGTCCCATTATCAAGGAGTTAATGGCCCATTTTAAACCATGAAACTATTGCGAGTAACAGACTGTTTTTGTCTCCCTCAAAGGATTTCTAATGTACGCTTTTGAGAACATTATCGTCCAAAACCGGAATACCATAGTAAAATCAGAACAGTAGGCGAGATTCTTCAGAAGAGTTTTCAGCAGTGGCGTAACAATAGGGTGGCAGGGCTGGCAAAATGCCACGGGCTCAAAATTATTTTTTTACATTGTACCCGCGTTACAGACCTCGCGATGTTGTTCCTTCACCGAAAAGCTAGCAAATAGATAATGAATGCATTGAGATATTATGTTCTATGGATGTGAAGTCTCCAATTCACATTCGGCTAGCGTGGGGACTACAGACCATTCCCTCTCGCCTAAGAGAGGAGGCCTATGGCCATTAGTGGGACATATACAACGTGTAATTGAGTACGCTGATAATCTCGGAAGTTTATTAAAATTAAACTGAGTACAACGTGACTATTTTTACTGATAGGGCCCCATCAAAAGAATTTTCCACGGGCCCCAGATGGTATAGTTACGCCACTGGTTTTCAGAGTACGTACAGTACATACAGTTGTAGGTACGTTAAGAGCAGCCAACCCGCTATACTTTTCATACAAAAACTCTGTTCGTATTATGGCGTTGTAAAATACTTTTCGCGAGATGTTTTAAGCAAATAGGTATCTTGGGCTATTATATCTAGGCCTGTGTAAAAGCCTCCGAAAATCAGTTTTATCGCACAAATTTTACCTGAACTTTGGCCGTATTAAATGTACTTATTCATTGTAAAAGTAAAGAAAACATCTTCATACGGGCCTTGCACATGTATTGGAAATTTTAAATAAGAAACATTTATCTAATAAACTTGTAAGATTTTTTCAAAAACTCCTCTCCTTGAACAAGTTTTATGATGTGCAAAATCACTAATGACGACCTATCTATATCTATACCAAAGGTGCAAGTTCGCTGCTCCTGCGAACTTGCACCAGTATTAGGTACAATCATTATTAAACTTAGACGACTCTTTAATTTATGGAACCTAGCTATACAAGATGTGTTTGCCTCGAAGTTGTCCGAAATAAAAATAACCTTACGTGTAAATTTGAGGGTATGAATGAGAGTATCTCTTCTATATTCATTTTTAAGTATCTGTTATTTAAAATGTCTCTACGTAACAGGGTCCGAAATGAAAACATTCGTAGGAGAACGAAAACAACGGACATAACTCGAAGAGATAGTAAGCTGAAGTGGCAATGGGCGGGCCACATCTCTCGAAGAGCCGATAATCGATGGGAAAGAAAGGTTCTCGAGTGGCGACCACGTGCTGGAAAGCGCTGACCTCCCACCAGGTTGACTGACGAACTGGTACTGACGAACTGGTCAGAGTCGCTGGGCAAGCGAGCAAGCGGCCCAAAACCGTTCGGAGTGGAAGTAAATGCCTATGTTCAGCAGTGGACATTCATAGGCTGATATGATGATGATCTGTTATTTACCTACATCATATTTATTTACATCCTTTCAGCCAATTAAAACGAGGCTGTAAAACAAACATCCTTATAAACATTTCCTTGTTTATATAGTAGTATAGTATATAGGATAATGAGATTAATTTGAAATGCCAAAGAGTAAAGGTTGGTAATCTCTAGGCTATGGTTGAAATATATAATTGCCAATTAAATTGGAATCAAATAAACGTGGTATATAAGGTTTCCTTTATATATTACTAGGAATAGATGATTCTGAATGACATTTACTTTCATTTGGCTCGATTCTATAATTACATCCTAACTTATATCATAACTTTTACCTTTTGGTACCTCAATGGCATGAAATTTATTAGTAGTATATGGAATACTTTTCATCCTGGGAACGCAGTTGGAATCACGGGATGAAAGTTAGTAATATATATAAATAAATTGCCACCAACATACTTAGGTACTCAGATTTGTTTTTATAAAAGATCTTTCAAGCGCAAAGAAATGATAACTCATACAAAGACTCACGAAACAGTATTGTAAAGTATATAAAGGGATGATGAGCCTGCTGGCGTGGGGGCTACATTCCCTGACCTGCTCAGGACAAATGTTTGTGAGCATTTTTCTATATCTAAATGTAGATATTATCAAATAATTATCCTGGGCCATTTCTTCATAAATTACTATTTATGAAGAAATAGCCCATCGAAATAGCCCATAGAATAGGAAAATTGCCATCGCGAACCTACCTGGTATACTTACCAGGTAGGTTCGCGATGGCAATTTTCCGAAACCTATGTTGCGTTAGCATGTTGAACAACTTTGTCTATGAGACAAACACTGAAAAAATATGAAACTGAAAAAAATTGTTTTGTTCACCCAGGTTACACAGTGTAGGTATTTTGAGAAGTATTTTATATGGGGCTTTATTTAATTTATTGTCTAAAGTTCAAGTTCTGCTTAGTTTCTGATAAGATGGTAATTGGTGATCAGATGGTATGTGAAGAAACGTATTAGGACATTAATATTATAGAAATCTATCATTTCAGTTTATTGCACAATATACATTTATGCGTCGATAATATTACCCCGGGTTTTCAATTTACCCCATAATGACATGTTTTTCACTACGTTCATACTGTAATACCATATTTTCACTCGAACGTGATCATTTATAATTAACTTAATTAGACTTTAATTATCACATGTAACCATTACATTAACAAAGTATGTGTTCTGTAATTTATTTGCTGGAATTAACAGCTAATGAAAACAAATGTTAGTTTGTATACAAATACATGTTTAATTTATGATAGTGAAACTAACAGAAGATAAACCTTGTTTACTAAATTTTAACCCCCTTATTCATAATAAAGTTATCAAACGTTGATTAGCTAAAATTCCGAAGTCTTTATCTGACAGGTGACATTTGGTGATCGAAAGAGTGAGACGGGGTACACTATTACACTGATTTAGTTAAAAAGCGATTATGAATAAGAGGGTAATTTGATAGTTAACTAATAGTAATCAAAATCAAAATCAAAAAGTCATTTATTCAGTTTAGGCCCTAGTAAGGCACTTATGAACGTTAAATTGGTACATACAGTTGAATTTATCACCGGTTCGGAATACACTTAAACTGAGAAGACTCCGGCAAGGAACTCAGCAAGGTTTTTTTTGTGGAAGATCTTTTAATATTACAGCATTTTTAATATCGGTTAGTCCCCGCGTGTTCAACAATATTTACTATGATCGACTCGTGAGACCGTGAGTATTTAATTGCAAGCTTTTATCTAGCTTCACCTATCCGGTGTCTGAAATCGAATCTTCCAAGTTAAATTTGACCCACTTACCAGTGTCCGATTGAGCTGTTTGGTATACATTAGTATATTAGATGACAATGCAAGTACAGACAACAAAAAGTACAGTCACCATAAAAAGCTTGAATTAAAAATGAATATTTTTCCACTCATACTTAATTATATTGCATTCAAGAGGATATACCATTTTGTAAATGGATTAATCTCTTTGTAATCGAATGTAAAAAGCATTATTTTTACGTATGTGCCTTAATCTGCCGACACTAGTTCAAGAACACGGGTGCAGTTGTCGGAAAACTATAATTACAGCCTACTCTTTCAGGATTTACGGGCCAGTTGGCGCAGTTGGTTAAGACGTGGCGTCTTAACCTATAGCGCCGCAGGTCGTGAGTTCGATGCCCACATAGGACATGCATTTGCGTGCATAAACATGTCTGTATGTCCTGAGCCTGGGTGTAATTATGTATATTAAGTATGTATTTACAAACAAAAAGTAGTATATGTATTATATCAGTTATCTGGTTTCCATAGTAAGCTCTGCTTAAGGTGGCCCTCTGTGGCCGGCGCAACTTCAACGCAAGCATAGTCTAAAAGCTTGTTGTTTCATCCAACGTAATGTTTGACTGCGAAAAAAGAGAGACAGTATCAGAGCCGTCAGTTATCAGTCGGTAAATTCCGCTGATCACTCGCGGCCGCTTCGCTAGGTCGTCATTCATGATTTCGCATTCATAAAACTTGTTCCAGGAGTATACTTCTTGTGAAAAAATCTTACCAGTTTGTGAAGAAAAAGTTAGTTATTTAGAATCTCCAATACATTTGCGAGACTGGTATCTAAATGTTTTCTTTACTTTTTCAATTTATAGGTACATTAGATATGGCCAAAGTTCAGACAAAAACGCTGTTTTTCGGAGGCTTTGACTGAATTTGTTTCACAATCTTTTTAAATTACGCCTAGATACACGGCTAGATATAGTGCACAAGATACTAATTTGTTCAAAACATCTAACGAAAAATGTTTAACAACGCCATAATAAGTACAGAGGTTTTGTATGAAAAGTATGACGAATTGAGTCCTCTTAATTCGGGATCAAATTACCGTGTGTGAGGAATGTCCCAGGATATTTATTTACAAAAGAATGTCCACGTAGATAAACAAAAGAATGAATATTATTTACAATATATGGGAAAAATATAACTAAAAACTGGCGAAGTGCGAGTCGGAGTCGTCCACGAAGGTTTCCGTAAAGACGTTTCTTGTATTGGGTTCCTTTAAAATATACATTCTGTAAACATTTCAACTGTCTACCTATTACGGTTCATAAGATACAGCCCACTGATAGACAGACAGACGGGCGGATAGCGGAGGCTTAGCAATAGGGTCCCGTTGGCACCCTTTGGGTACGGAAACCTAAAAAGCTCATCTCGAACCGTTTCTGTTCATTAACCACAACAGTATGTAACTAAATCTTAATTTATATGGGATGGTATATCAGAATAGATGCTCTACTTGGTCAAACGAAATTGTCCAAAATTTAGCTTTCATTGCGTTGGTTGTCTCAATTAAAGTGATGTAAGATGCGTAATAAAGGGCAATTTGGCTGATATATAGTAACATTCATTATAAGCTTGTTGAAGGTTAATTGTAGGCTTACTGTTACTGAAATCAAGTTGTGCATGTTTCTTAGATGTTGTTAGATTACAATACAGTATTTATTTGGAGTTGTATAAGACTCAATTTAAAATACTTTTAATAAAAAACAACTATACTATCACATGATTATATTACTAAGAGCTGGTTTAAAGAATTATAATACATTTATAGCAATATATTTATCGTACTTAAAGAAATACTACTGCAAAAAACATCTTCAAAGCTTTAGGATTTAATTAAATATTTTAACAGACTCAAAACAAATTTCGCCAAAGGATTTATTCCAATTGTCAAATAATCAGCTCTCCAGCTCAAATTAATTTTATGTTGAATTTAATGTTTCAAAGGATCCCAAAAGAAATTGCGTAGTTTAAGCTTCACTAAAATTAATCAGCTTGCAGTCTAAGTAATTTTAATCCCAACTGAAGAAATTGAAGATGTTTTAAGGGTTGGATACTAAAGCAGCCCTTTCTTTGCCAAATTAAAAGGGAATTTCGTAAATGCTCTTAGTAAGTGAATCATTAATCCTTTTTAGTCATTAGCTTATAGGGTTCTGTAGATAAACAAGAAACTCTTATAGCTGCGTCATGTTCATCTATCTGTCATAGCCATTCGACGCCTTAAAGTTATCAAATTATTAATGTTTAATCAGGGTGTTGTTTTGTGTCGTCCACATTAAGGGATATAAAGGGTGGTCTTTATTAACTTTATAATATAAACTAGCTTCCGACGCCCGGTTTCACCTACGTTCCCGAGGGATATATTGTTTTCCCGGTATAAAAGTATCCTATGTGTTAATCCAGAACATATTCTATCTGTGTGCTTTTGATTCAAATCCAATCAGTAGTTTTTACGTGAAAGAGTTACAAACATCCTCACATACAAAACTTTCAAATTTATAATACTAGTAGGATAGGACAGGTTGTAAAAGCAATCTATCACCCCTAAGTAGGTGATAGATTCCTATTACCACATCATCAAACTGAGTACATAATTCAACTATCATCACATCCTCACATACAAACTTTCACATGTATAATACTAGTAGGATAGGACAGGTTGTAAAAGCAATATATCATCCCTAAGTAGGTGATAGATCCCTATTACCACATCATCAAACTGAGTACATAATTCAACCATCATCACATCCTCACACACAAACTTTCACATGTATAATACTTGTAGGATAGGACAGGTTGTAAAAGCAATCTATCATCCCTAAGTAGGTGATAGATCCTTATTACCACATCATCAAACTGAGTACATAATTCAACTATCATCACATCACATCCTCACATACAAACTTTCACATGTATAATACTAGTAGGATAGGACAGATTGTAAAAGCAATCTATCACCCCTAAGTAGGTGATAGATTCCTATTACCACATCATCAAACTGAGTACATAATTCAACTATCATCACATCCTCACATACAAACTTTCACATGTATAATACTAGTAGGATAGGACAGGTTGTAAAAGCAAGTCATCCCTAAGTAGGTGATAGATCCCTATTACCACATCATCAAACTGAGTACATAATTCAACTATCATCACTAACACAAACGTTCAAATGTATAATACTAGTAGGATAGGACATGTTGTAAAAGCAATCTATCATCCCTAAGTAGGTGATAGATCTCTATTACCACATCATCATGCTGAATACAGAATCCTACAGTCAGCTTGCAACACATACTTGCCTGGTTAATATAATGCCTTATACAGAAAACTATTTTGGTTATTTTCTAATTTCGTAAGAGCTACGTATAGTTTGCAAATGAAATTGAGATAGGTACTTATTTGACTTGGAAAATCATAAATACGCCCGAATAAATAAATGAAATCGAACGATATAAATTATCCATAAACTTTATGGACAAAACAACAGCTCAGAAAATATGAGACGGCGACTTTCACCCCGTCCATTCAGCATTTTCCCCGAATGTGGACGCAAATAAACTTTACTAGCTCTAAAACTTTCCTACCAACTAAATAAGTACTTACGTATTCTAGGAGAATTATGATTTGTCGGTCCCTTAAGACTAGAGTTGAATAAATTTTATTAAATTCGGGACCAGTTTACGACCAACTACGTAAGCGAAGCCACGCATTTACAAGACAACGTAGGGTTTTTAATATAATAAATCGCTGCTTAGCTTCCAGTCTCATACTTATTATCCTCCTCTCACATTCGCTTCCGGGGGATTATTGCCAGCTTAAGATCTTTCTGTAATTGCATGTCTTCTGCTAGCGACTGTTTCGTTACATGAAAGTCGTGTTTCCAATTTTGACTTAAAATTATATTATTATTAATAATATAATTAGGTACCTTTTGCGCTCATCTAATGTAATGTATTCCTATGTGCTTGCTGAAGAGGGCGTATGAGAGATATTCATAATAAAGTTATCAAACGTTGATTAACTAAAATTCCGAAGTCTGACATTTGGTGATCGAAAGAGTGAGACGGGGCACACTATTACACTGATTTAATTAATAAGCGATTATGAATAAGGGCGTAACTGTACAAAACAGTAATAGTCGGGCTATATCACTCGATAATCCGATAACTTAATAAAGAACTAACTTATAACAAAACAGTCCTGTAATTAATGGTCTAAATGATAATTCTCAAAAGGCGAGATTGTGGTATGAGAAAATGTTAAATAACTCCAGTAAAACGCTCATGGTCAAATATTTGTAATATAGATTTTTATGATGTTATTTCCAAAATTTAAGATAATTTTCCGTTTTCCTTTTCGCTAATATTTTACTATCCTCGTGGGAATAAAATCAGCATTCGACGATTTTCATTTGGACCATTTATTACAGGACATTTAAAATTTTCTATAATTCTTACAAAATAGTTCCTGCAAAATGCTGGCGTCAGAATAATTATTCTTTACATTTCAGTGCATATTTATTTCGGGATAAGTTGTATTTTGTGGAGTGGAACACTATTTTTACAGTTTAATATGTTTGTGTCCAAACGCTGTTCCAAAACGCGTCACTGGCAAATGATAGAAAACTTCATCTTAATATAATAAAATCAATTGCTGAAAGTCCGTAACATTTATTCAAAGTCCACTGTCAAATCTCCATCATTATTATTAGAGACACGAAAAAAGTTGAGTTGAAAACATCTCCTTTTTTGAACACGGCTTAAAAAGCTCTCAGTGCCTTACCTATACAAGAAAGCCTGAGTAGCACGGGTTTTAATGCTCACACTAATATGTTTTTGCTAGTATACTACACAAACATTAGTGAAATTTTCAATTTATTCAATTAAATTTTCCCTCCATTCCTCTGGGCTATTAACTTAATATTTGGCTTCATGTAGACGGAAATGTAACAAAATGTCGCAACATTGTTCTGTCCCGTCGCGTCCAATGATTTGTGAGCTGTGTGTAACGTAACGACAAGCAGTGAGTAGGGAAGGGTCCCTTTGTCGACAGATATTTGTATAGAACACAAGACGTGTCTCCTTGTCTTTACTTTTTTATTTATGAAGGCCAAATATATTCAAATTTTGTATTTTTAGCGCTTATATTGTTATGGATGTTGCTTAAGAGCTTTATTTCATTAAACGCGCAGGTGTGATAGTTTATCAAAAAATCATAAGCTCCACAATTCCAGAACACCTCCTTGAACATCAGTCAAAGCATCGGGCTCCTTGGCGTCGACATTTCTAGCGACGTTTTGTTCCGAAGTCACTTGGAAGACACGGTTAAGCTGGCATCCAAAAAGCTCGGAGTGCTCAACAGAGCGAGGCAGTACTTCACATCGGGGCAAAGGCTACAACTTTATAAGTCACAAGTCCGGCCTCATATGGAGTACTGCTGTCACCTGGACGGGAGCACCTGGATACCAGCTTGGACCTTTAGACTCTGTTCAGCGACGTGCCATCAGAATTGTTGACGATCCCGAGCTCACAAGCGATTTGGAGCCCCTCAGTCTGAGGAGAGACTTTGCCTCCTTATGTGTGTTCTACCGCTTGTACAACGGAGAGTGTTCTAAAGAATTGTTCAACTTGTTGCCCACTGCTACCTTCTACCATCGCAACTCTCGCCATCGACGGGGAGTCCATCCTCACACATTGAAACCAGAATTGTTTCGAACTGTGCGGGCTCAAAGGAGCTTTCTTCCGCGGACGCTCAGATTGTGGAATGAGCTCCCCGCCGTGATTTTCCCAATGGAGTACAGCATGGGGTTCTTCAAAAAGGGCGTGAAGAGATTTGTTCAGGGTCGACAACGCGAGTGATACCCCTGGTGTTGCAAGCGTCCATCAGGTGGGCCGTATGCTTGTTTACCACCTTAGTGGTATAAAAAAAAATATCATCAATAGAGATCTTCGACATTGATAACACTTGCCAAACCTAATGTACAACGTCGGTGGTGACTTCGAATTATCAGTAGACTGTCTCTCTGTTAGTCAATGTTTTGAGATAATTAACAAAATAAAATATACGTATTCCATAGGTAGCACGGTTGTAGACAAGTAATACTACGAGTATAAGTGAGAAACTGAACAACTTTTAGGTAAAACAAGGTGGGTTAGGTAACTAGTTAATACTTCTCTGAACATCTAAATTAATTAAAAGCAGACTAACTAGTGAGCCAGGTGGCACACTAATATCGTATTCGAAACGTAGTTAACTAACACAAAATAACCGCGGAACATCAGCGTGGCGAGCGCCCGCCGGCACAGCGGCGCCTGATCCGAGCACACCGCAATTTGCCTCCAAATTCGCATTCCAACGTATTTTTGCAGCATTATTTTTAAATTACCAGCACCGGCTTGATGGCGATTTTATTTCCTGCCGTCGGTGCAGGAAATGAGGAAAACAAGACACTGCGGATGGAAATTTTGGATATAGCACGCTTTGTGTCGGACTTTTTTCTGTTCGGAATATATTCTGATCCTTGATTACTACACTAGATTCTTCAGTTAGCAAAGAGTTAAACATGATCTGGTTATGTCGTAAAATAAGCCCAATCAAAGATTTGAAGCCTTGATGAAGTAGCACAATGAGAGATGTTAACTCAGCAAATTATTGATTCCTTGTTCACTACCAATATAGATAGGGATACCTATATACAAATAAGCAACTATTGTAGCTACTGGTGTTTAACTTAATACAGGCGGATCATCGGATCGAGCTTGGTAGGCAAAACTGCAGAATCTAACAAACTTGCCCAAATTTTCACGTCCAGCATACCACAATGCCCGTAGACCCAAGTAAACAAAGCTTTTCCGAATAGGTAATAACTAACGTAGATGAGATTTGCGTTGGGGATTGTCAACCGCTCATCAAGCAATGGAGATGCAATGTTAGGAATATCACTGAGCAAAAAAGTCAGGAATATTGAAATCTGCTGACGTACAGAGGTGACCGATATAGCAACTCAAATTAGTAAGCTAGTGGAAGTGGAAGCGGGTAGCTCGAAAAACAGACTGTCACTGGAGCAGAGAGCGGATAACTTGGATAAGAGACGTGGAGTGGAATGTTCTCCAGCCCGTTGGGCAGATGAATGGATGAGTAAGGTGGTAGGCAGTGAGTGGATGAGAAAGACGGAGCACTGGGAGGTATGATGCGTCTTGCGAGAGTATTATCTTTAGCAGTAGAGATAAGCCAATGATAAGTCAACTAAGCCTAACGTCGTAGCAAACGTGCATACGGCCCGCCTGATGGTTACCAGTTTCCCTGCACACTGCGACTTTGTGAATTATATTTTAAATATTATCACGACGGATTTTATATCGCAAAACATATAAAAATATGACTTTGGTATAAGATATAAGCGGTTCTTACATTTTTAATTTTTTTAACTATAGGTACCGAATTAAAAAAGGAAGTCTTAATTTGATATTCCCATTACTTAGTCATGCGACGGCCAAGCCACATATTTTGACTAAGGTGTAGAGTTTGTGAAGTTAGCTTATAACTTTACATGCCCGGCTCTACATGAGATCTGATAACTTTTTGACAGTGCGAGCCTTATGGTCTCATCTTGGCAACATTTTACATGAAAATGTTTGTGGTGGGATTGATATTTCTATGCACGAAACCCATTCTCTTATTTTGACTGTGCTACGATACTACGATAGTAGTATGATACACAACTCTATGACATAAAGTTCTTATACGTACCTTTTTATCGTACGTAGCTTGATTATATCAAGATCTTCTATGCAATAAATCCATTTATATAACCAAGCAATCACTTTTTAAAGCATATCAATAACCTCCAATGAAATCTCGGTATTTAATAAAAATGAATAAAACTTTCTAATCGGTGTTAGACAAGAAACCTCGTTAAATCATAATGATTCGTCTCGATTTATAGTACAAATTCTGAGACGGCGAAACCCCGTTTAATCAAAATCTTTGAAACAATAGAGTAATCAAATATATAATGTAATTTTCGTGTTCATTATAACTCGATCGGGGTAGGGGAATTACTCATGGCTGACTGCAAATGAAAAGATCACAATCGGACTCTATTACCAAGGCTGATGACTAAGCGTTCGTAAGAATCACAAAAATTTCCCTTATTTCTTTTCGCTATTCTTCATAATATATCTTTGCGATACGTCAGCAAACCTCTATCGGTAATCTATTTTATTTTAATGAAGTATGTCTCTACTCACCAATTCTCGAAATAAAAAAGTATCATTGCGTTTTTCCATGTATTTTTTTTTTACATATTATTCTGTGAACGTATACTACACAAATAAGTGAAACTAGACTATAATTCTATACGCTCTTATAGTAATAGTAATAAATAATAATAAGCCTATAATATGTCATTGTTGCGCACAGGCCACCTTTCACAAATGAGGGTGAAAGGCAATGGGCAGATACTCCACCACGCGTGCCCACTGCAGATTGGTGGAGGTAGGCTAGTGGTCAACCTACCGTTGGAGTTTTCAAGCCGCTTAGGACCAACGGCTTTACGTGCCTTCCGAAGCTCGGAAAATACGGCCTTCATAGTGGTCTATATAAATTGAATAAGTTACTTGTAATAAATAAACCATATCACGACCTAACAAATAAGTATTACCTAACGAATTCGCGGCAAAATTATTATTTATTCTATAAAAAAACCCCTAGCTGTTTTTACAAGTCTCACCGTAAAAAGGATGATGAAAGTTATGAGGGTAGGGGAAACTCTCGTAAATAGCACAGAGGGAGAATGGGGATAAAGGAATAATATATCAATACGAATCTTTAATATTCGCGCGCCAGTAACGTAAATCAAAACGAATGAAACCGGATCATAAATCAGGCGGTTTTTTTTACGTATTTTTACATCTGAAATTATTGTTGGAGTTGCCTCAAAGCAACCGCATTGTTGTAATTACACGGACTTTACATTGCAATGTAAGTAATAGTAATATATTGATATTGAAGCTATAAAGTTTAATTTATTACGGTAAATGGAGCAGTATTGTTCAGTTATCGTAATTACGTCGTTTTAACTGTATGATATTAAATAAGTAAAAACAAATATCGTGAGTAAATAAAAAAAAACAATATTTAATAAACTAATAAAACAATCGCTTACTGTATAAGAAAATTATTTTCAAAGTGTAATTATGAACATACTAACTTTTATGATTGTTGTGTGCGCAAGTAAAATTTGTACCCTCAATTATGCTCTATAATTTACTAATGACTACTTACTGATGGAAATGTTATGAGTATTGTACTGTACTATAAATTCAAATTCAAATTCAAATTCAAAATCATTTATTCAAATAGACCTTCGCAGGCACTTATGAAAAGTCTGACTCTAATACTCTAATACCGGTTCGGAAGGTTGCATTTGCTGAGAAGAGCCGGCAATAAACTCAGCAATTACTCTTTTCAAAACAAGCTTAGATTCATTACATAATATTTACATTCTAATCGCACTGACAACAATTGCGTGCCCCGGCGCGGCCGCAAAACTACAAAGTAGACTGAATCTATATTTAATAAGTAAATAAATAAATGGCAAACTTAAGCAGACCAACCCCCACAAGCAGCACCTGTTCACAAGTATGACGCGTGTGGCAGCCATCGCCCTCCTCGCCATATTGGAGGGAAGTGAGCGACCCGTCACACGACGCCGCCGCAAGCAAAGGCCTTAAAGTGAGCATGACTTACTTAAGTCTGGCTTAGAAATAAAAAATAAACTAAAGGGAAACTACTAAACACGCAATTTGTTATCACTGTGACTATTGACAAGTTTATACTAAATATCATTTAGGTATATGTATAGAAAATATAACAATTAAGGAGACAGACATAATCTATTGAAGAATTTAGAAATAAATGAAAAACATTAAATTGAATTAATTACTATAAGTAATAATCTGTAAATTAAACAAAAAAATAAAAAAAAGATAACTTATAATAATAATAGCATACTTAGAATTAAAATGGACCTTGAACTAGCTGCTAAGTGAAGCAGGTGCAGAGAGAAGCTACTTCCATACATCCTTGTCGTCAATATAATGAGACACTTTATAATAGGCCCTACTCAACAACCGCTTTTTGATATGTTCCTTAAATTTAAAAAAGGACATACTGGTCACGCTATGAGGAATTTTATTGTAAAATTGGATACAATTCCCAAGAAAGGACTTATTTACTTTAGCTAATCTAAATCTAGGCACAGTTATTTTGTCTTTGTTTCTAGTGTTTCTATCGTGATAATCACTATTGACTGGAAACAAATTAATGTTTTTACGAACATACATAATATTTTCAAAAATGTACTGAGAGGGCAAAGTTAATATATTAATTTCCGGAAATACCTTTCGCAGAGATTCGCGAGACCCCAAACAGTAGATGGCGCGAATTGCTCTTTTTTGCAATACAAAAATTGATTCCAAGTCTGCGGCAGAACCCCACAGCAAAATACCGTAAGACATAAGGCTATGAAAATATGCAAAATAAATTAATCTGGCTGTATTAATGTCCGTCAGTTGCCTTATTTTGCTGACTGCAAAAGCAGCGGAGCTCAGTTTACCACCTAAGGCTTCCAGGTGAGCACCCCACTGCAATCTACAGTCTATGGTCAGACCAAGAAAAACAGTCTTATCTACTACATTAAGTTTAGTACCGTCCACAATAACATTGGTATCAACTTTTGGTACGTTTGGTAATGAAAATCTTATACATTTAGTTTTTTTAGAATTTAGCATTAGATTGTTGGCAGCAAACCATTGAGACACAGTTTCCAGAGCGTGGTTAACTTTTAAAAGGTCTTTGTCTTTTCTATCTACTTTAAATATCAGAGACGTATCATCTGCAAACAAAACGACATCTGATAGTTCTTTCACCATGTAAGGTAGGTCATTTATATAAACTAGAAACAGAAATGGGCCTAAAATCGAGCCTTGAGGTACGCCTAATTTGACTAAGGAGCCCGATGACACACTACCATTGATTCCTACTTTATAAGTGTTTTTTAATTAAAAACTATACTAAAATTATCAACATTTGTATATGCTTTAAAAATGCAAGCATCCACACACAGGATTATACGGTATAGGATACCAAAAGTACGTACTAGCCTCGCTTTTGTTCTTAGACATCATCATCTTCACATCATCATATCACAATCAGTATAGACAATTATTTCCATATCTACCCGAGTTTCTTCATTCCTGATTTTGATAGTGAATTCTACTGATCATTTCTTTATCGCTGCCACCTCCACTAAAGTCATATAAGAGTTCCGATATAAAATTATTGACAAGTAGGAGTCTTTTTGTTAGATATTTTCTAGATATTTATTCATATTGGTTGGATCATATTATTCTGGTAGAAGGATTGAGTGATGTAGCAACACTGACCATAACGCAAATAGCAAAGCATATAAAAGTGAGGGTATTTGTATTTGTAAGAGTTAGTTTTTCACAAGCTCTCGAGCTAGACACAGATCAGTACGATCATTGTTTTACCCGGTTCTGTAACTTATTATAAGTTAAGACTAAGATTGTGAAGTGAAGTGATTACCTAATTAATTGTAATATTATAACAGTTAACCTATCGGGGCCCATGAGGAGTTTGTTGCGTCGCTTCTTCTCTTTTCCGAAGCGATAGTATTACGTTGTTTCATTGCCTGCACTACGCCCACCGAATCCTGATACCACAGAACCTAAATCATGGTGTTTGTATCGCTTGGCATTCGCTGACTCTATTATCAGAAATTTACAGTCCTCGTTAGGTAGTGTTTCTGACGAACCATAAAATGTTATTGATTTTTTGATTAATATCACGAAAAGCAAATGTATAATATAAATAGAATGGTGGCTGTTATAAAGATTTTATTAAATAATATTAACGTTTACTAGGTATGTCGAATATCAGAAATTAGTATTCATCGGGTATACTCTCAATAAAAAGTTTTAGCTCAAAATAAATTACTCAAAACTCCATATAAAATTTTTGCTTCCAAGTTTATTAAATTAATATTATAACCAACGTGTCATCGCTCAATGAGGATCATTATTTTTTCACGTCACTTGCTTATATAATTATAAAGTGTTCTCTTTCGCGATCTGTGCGCCTAGTAGGTACCAAGAAGTCGAGATTTTTTATGGACCTTTCCGTTACACGTTGTATAATTATTAATTACATGAAAAGGTATTCATTTTATCCTACAAACAGCCTATGAACACTATCAAAAGATTAGGTACCCCTAAGTCGAGAATGAGTGGGCGGGCGGCGATCTATAAGTCGCCGCGCTCGGCGTGTACGCAATGACACATTTACATCGAAATGAGCTATTCAGTCCACTTGCTAACCCGTTATTTCGTCAAATGCACCATTTACTTAAAATTTCAATACGAAATACCGGTAAAGAGAGTTTCAGTTGCCACACCAGCCGAGTGAAAATGTGACTTTTATTCATTCAGCTCTACGGCGTCAGATATTTTAAATCGAATTCTGGAGTCGTAGATATATTCAATCTTTGAAAATGTCATATGAACTCGAGGTGCAAAGCTTTGATGCCAATAAAGTGCGCTTAGGTACTTGGAATTCGATTGATCGTGTTTAAATCCATTCCATTTTCTAGTTTTTTGATCGTTCAAAAGTAGAATGTTATCGATGTGTAAAGATTTGGAATATTGGACAGAACCATTACCCTATAAGAGCATAACTTGTTCTGTGTATGATTCTTGGTATCCCTATTGTCCCATATAGATTTTTATAGCTCGGTACTTTCTGTCATAAACCGGATTTTCCAGTTTTATTCAAACGTGCATGTATGATACCATTTTCATAATATACGCGCGATATTATCCTTTTTAAATATTCTTGTCTACCACTATAAAGCCGGGCTTAAAACATGCACCTTAATTTAGTAGTTTTAATATAGGGAAACTTATGCAATTTCCTCCAAACTTCGCACCTGTTAAAGCTCTTCTATAAAATTTGTTAAACAAAACACTGCACGCGTGTGTGGAGTACTCACAAATTAAGTTAAGCTAGTTTACTTTCTAAGCGGACTCTCTAGGTGAGGAACAAATTTTATTCTATATTAAAACTGTAGAGAGCAGATGCGATTAAACTACAGTGTTTGTTTATGAAAAGTTGCAGTTAAAAGAAAATCCCTACTGCATTAACATCATAAACATAAAATACTAAACGTTTGTAGTTGTATCATCACGATAAGGTACAAAGGCCTACAATTGTATATATTCAATCGGCAAGATACCTGAAAAAAAAATTTGGTCCGTCACTTACATTATCAAAAAATATTAGACATATTTTTCCTTTATCAATTAAACGAAAAATTACGAAGATATCATGTGTTGTCTATATTTTTTGATAATCTAACTGACCGACTAATTAGTTTTTTTTTACCCTGGAAACATTCCTATTGCCATTATATTAAACCTACCTCCGCCAACCAAAAATACCTAAATCAATTTTATATACCTACTGGTACGTACTAACTAGATGTAGGTTTATTTTCAAGATAACTTTATAGCTGTGAAGTAAAATGTAGGTTTAATTGTAAACAAGTCCATTTCACTTATGAAATCGAATTATTAGGAAGGCCTAATTCATCAATGTTCAGTTTTCGATCAGTTTTCCCTTTACAGGGGCGATACCTTATTTCGATTTCCCAATAAATTTAGCTCAATCTTACTAAGAGCCCGGTTTATTTCTCCATGGCTGCCAAAGAATAAATTTCCACTTCGAATATTAGAGAAGTTTCATCAAGTTTCACAATAGTCCCCTCTCAAGAACTCCCGTTCCAAATGCCGTTATTCAAATTTTACTTTTGATAAGAATTGAATAGATATCTGAATCGCGGATTGTTGCTAACTTTAATGGTGGCAATAAATGTTTTATTTGTGTGCTTGCCATTAAAAAAAGTATTTTCTACTTTAGAGAATTATACCTACGTTGTTAAAACTTTTGATAGGGAAACTTTTTGACATAACGAACATTGGGCATATCCTAAAGATGGTTTATTTCTAAGCAGCTTTAACTTGAAACCTTTTCACGTTATTGCTTTTTTTCCAAGGGACAGTCGTGCTGTCCCCTGGAGTATCGAAAACACATCTGTAAATTGAAATGGAAAAGGGTCAAAACTCGTAAGGGCAATAACTATAAGTTTTGCGTTGGAGGGTAGGCACCAAAAAGTTATTAGAATGGAAAGTATAAATTTTGGATAATATTATATATGCAGGTAGTCCTTGTGTCACGTTTATGAAATTGGTCTATAAATAAAACCTTACCGATCACGAAAAGAATGACTTCCTAACTATGTTTTTGAGGCGATGATAGCTCAGTGGTAGTGACGTCGGATACCGAGATGAAGGTCTCGGGTTCGAATCCTACAATGAGCTTGAGCTTTCGGTGAAGGAAAACATCGTGAGGAAACCATAGCACGGTGGTACTTTGTAGTACTCGCCTGGCTGGCTACCACCCTCAAGTTGAAAATCTGTCGCCAAGCACCTTTCGGTGTGTTCCGATAGCTGCACTTGAGAGCCAGTTCCTTCTAGGCTTTGTGTGCTTACCACCTTCGGCCGCATCATCACTTACCATGGTGAGATGGCGGTCAAACACAGGCCTATAAACAATAAAAAAAATAAAAAATAAAGTAATCATCACAGACTGTGAACTTTTAATAAACTATGACATCTCCATTGAATTATTACGCTGTCATCTCCATATCAAATTCTTCATTTAAAGACTACATCGAATAATAAAGTCAAAAGCGCTCGCACCGAAATCAGATTCAACTGAACTGTATTGCGACAAAATTGCGCCTCACGCTTGATTGGACATTCATTTGCAAATCAATATTCGTTCATTGCACACTTAATTTACATTGTCAAAACATACGTAAGGTAATAAAATCGTGATTTATAATGGGAAAGCCGTGTTGCCTTTTCCAATGAACATTCATGGCGGCGAATCGTCGGAAGCGTCACCTGTCATAACCATTGTCGCTGCGAAGAATTTTTTGTTGTTATCTTTTTAGCTGCTCGTGGAATGGACACATTGTTTTGTCCCTGGAGTGGGACATTGTACATAGTCCCACGTCCCGCCACGCTTGGTCTTCAATATGAGCAAAAATCAATTTTGTCCGTTCGCGGCTGAATGCGTCCTTTGTGCGACATTGAAAGGTTATCGCTGTTCGTTTTCACGGGTCACTAGGGCAGCCAAGCTAACTATCAAGAGGGGATGATATTATTCTGCAACAAGGCTGGCTGACTATTTCCAAATGGGAATCGGTTATTAAGGTGTATTCGGTGGAAATACTGGGCCGTTACAGCGATTTGTTGTATTGCTTAGTGAACTATTATAATTTGTGTCATTATAAAACTTCATCGAAATCCTTTTTGAATTGGTTTAGCCAACATTAAAAACTTCACATTTCAAGTTTATTTTATAATATGCAGTATTTTGAAAGTTCCAAATAATAATGGCAATCGTGACACACAGCCTAGATAGAGATATTTCTTATCTTTACTTTACTTTACTTTATTTATCTTGCTTTCCTTACATATATAATGCTACATAGACACCTTAAAGTAAGTAAATAACAATATATAATAAGGACCCTGTTGGGCACTAAGCAATATAGGAGAGAGGAGGAAAAATTATAAAAAAAATAATCATTAACTTAACTTGTCGTTAAGGTATTCATTTATAGTATAGTAAGATTTTGTAATTAATATTTGTTTTAATTTATTTATAAACACTTTGTTATTTGTTTCTTGTTTTAGTAATTCTGGTAGTTTATTGTATATTTTTACGGACATTACAAAAGGACTCATTTGGTGCATTTTTATTCGGGAAGATGGTACCATTAATCTACTTTTAAATCGCAATTGTTTTGAATGGACGTCTTCTCTTTTTTTATAATTATCTGTATTTTGTCTAACGAATTTACATATTTCTAAAATATAGGTGCTTGTTAATGTGAGAATTTTATGCTTCTGGAAATGCGGTCTGCAACTGTCTGTATCTTTTATATTGGCTATAATACGTATTAGTTTTTTTTGGAGTGTAAAGATGGTGTGTGAATCGGTACTGTTTCCCCATAAGATAATGCCATAGCTAATCCATGCATGAGCATAGGCGTAATAGGTAACAAGTGCAGTAGGAAGATCAGTTGTTTTTTTAATTTCGCGAAGCGCATATACAAATCTTGATAGTTTTGTTCTGGTTTTTTGAATGTAAAGCATATAAAGCATAATTTTCTCAATAAGATTTCATAACAAATCATCTACTTTCATAATAATAACTGTAGGTCAACTAATTCACGACCTTTTCACCTAATGTGACACAAAGGAATCTCTCCGAAGACCCTTTAAACCTTTGAATAGGGACGAGCACATGTGCTCTATGACATTTAAGAGAATTATTGCCTAGTTTATTGCTCATCATTATGACGCCCAAGCGATTTATAACTTTCAGAATGTTTTCAAATTCTGCGAACATTGGCAATTTTTACACACTGACTGACTAGTTATAGAATACCTCGATAGGTGCTCTATTAAATCACAGCAAAAATCCAAACTTCAAAACAGTTTGGTTATTTTAACCAATTAATCGGATTGGAATATTTCATGAAAAAATATTCATAGTGATAAACATGGATACATTTATCCTAGCTAGTTGGAACTTGGAAGTAAATATATTACCAGTCTCAATTTTACGGTGATCAGAAATATTGGAAGTCGTTATCTTCGTGCCAATTTTAAGACTTTAAACCATTGAGATATTGGATCCTTTGTCGACGAAAATAAATTGACTAGACGATGCAAATCACTCTTTTTTAAGGGACGGAGGGGGAAATGAAGCAAAGAATTGGGCGTTTCGAGGATGTCCTTCTTTGAATTATCCTTTTAGAGTCCTTTGTGTCACCGCGCTGCTTTTACTTTACAAAATAAATTCTGTGAACCGTCCAATCCCGCATTTCCTGTTTGTCTTCTTTAGTTTGTGATATAGAAGACCTCGTAACAGCCAAATGAATAAACGAGTAAAACGTTTTGTTTTTGGCTTCATAAATACTTTTGCTGTCATAAAATAATTTTTACGTTTGTAGTTCATCCGAGGAACATTCGACCACGCGCTTTCTCGTTTCTATGATGTCTCATCGCAATATTATACAATGACGCATCAAATTGCTAAACGAAATTGCATTGCAATTAAATGGGGGAAGAAATTAAAAAAGTAGTACAAATCCCATAAAAGCATTCGTAATTTGTAATGCAAAAAGCGGTCGCTATTATTAAATTGTCATTTACATTGGCGAGGCGACAAACCCTTTTTGCAGTTGTGCAGTTGGCCACACAAACACTAATGACTTAAATATTGCCGCGGAATCTTCCGAGGATTGCGGCATTTATATGCTAACAAGCGCAGCCAGGCTTTCTTTATTAATTACTCGACCTATCCGCCATATCATACCGTTATTTACTATAAATATGTAAGTGAACATAAACGTGAATTATAATAAACGTTAGTTTATTATATAAGAGTTACTTGCATTATTTTTGAATATAGCGATTGAGTAATATTTATGTTCGTGGCCCTATCTATAGGATCACGTAAATCTACTGACTCGAAAAACTTAGCAATACCGTTCGTAACTAGCCGTAAAGTTTGCTTTTAAGTAATAATAGGCGTTTGCGAACATAGTTTATTATGGCATACGAGTCTATGTACTTTGCCATGAGCTATCTGTGTATTTTCAACGTGTTGCCTCGATTAAAATGTATGGTGCTCAATGAATGTATCAGTTTCAGATTGGAATAACAAGGTCTGTTGTGCAGGAGCCGCTTTTGTTATCATTCGCCCGTTTGTGTACCCGTATGGACCACTGAACAAAGAAGATTATTTTTATTGCACTCTAAAAGGTGCAACGGACCGAATATGTGTGGAATTGAGAGTAAAATCGATATGGTGAAGCTTGTATTTTCACGTGGCCCTGGATATCGGATCGGGGGAAATAGATTGCATATGTAGCTTCGTACAGTATACAAGAATGTTTTCTAATAGTGTGAAGTATATTTACAATTTAACTTGGTATTCTGGGCCTGTAATCTTCTATAATATTTTATGAACAGGTGTTTTTTATGTATCTAGCTGAATGGATCTTCTGAACGGTAGCCAACAAAAACCAGCATGGCGAAGACTTTTTTTATACGATGAAGTCGGTAAACAAGGGTACGGATGCTAATACCGTACACGGGACATTACTCACGCATTATCGACCATTCCCCCTTCCCAATGAGCTCTGTTGACCTTACTCACGCCACTCATGCGCAGGATCACAACATAAAGTTGTTTGGCGGCGAGATTCTGACTAGTTTCGCTTGAGGCAATTAAAGTCAAAGTCAAAGTCAAAGCCATTTATTCAATTTAGGCCCCAGAAGGGCACTTATGAAGGTCAAATTTACTGAAGTTACCACCGGTTCGGAACTCGGCCTTCAACTGAGAAGAATCCGGCAAGAAACTCAGCAAGGTTACATTTTTTATATATTTTTTGGACAATCTGACTATGTTTGGCTTTTTTTTTCCAAATAATAAAAAATAAAAAAGATATACCTAAGCATAGATACAGACGAAAAAAGAACAAGAAAATAAATAAAAAATAATAACCTTAAAAATACAAAAGACACAATTATTGACCTACTGGCTTTTGTATAAGTATGAGCAATTGACCCCCTAATTATATTTCCACCAGCATCCATTTTCAAATAAGGTATAAAAGTCACATTATTAATTTCTTTCTTTTCACATACCGGCCATTAAAGTTCTCTACAGACCGAGACGAGAAAATATGATCCCGACAAATTACAAAACATTAAAATTAATTTATGTAGGTACAAATATTAATTTGTGACACTAACACCCTTGTCAAAGACATTTAAGCATCCCAACCCTGAGGCCTTTCCCTTCCGTCGGGATGGACGCCTTGCGGTGGACAAAGCCCGCTTAGGTATGGAGGGGGCCACAATACTATTCACACGAATTTCTCTTGAAATCCCCTCTGTCATATAAAGTGCACTATTATTCATACAGTGGGTAGTAACCTACTTTATATGACGTAAATCTCCTTTATGATAAATCGAAAATTTCTATAGCAATGGTTTTTAAAGAATGAATAAATTCTATCATTCTGACTACTAAAAAACTGGAAAAGACATAAATGAAAGGTGAATAATATCACAAACTATTATCACGTCAAGCCACAGAAGAAACACGTTCTTTTGTAAATAATTGTTCCGCTCGGTCTCATATCTAATTTTAACATAATAAAGGGCGCTTTGTACAGCTATGTTTCAAGAGAGGCTTTTATGAGACTCGCCAGTCGCCCGCCAGTAAGATAGAAATAAACGCAGCGTTATTGCAAGTTTGATTAAAACTGAGAACGGGATGCACCGGTGCCTCGGTATTTTCTACTTGCATAGAATTTTTTTTATTTCACGTTCATTTTCAACATTTCATAAATGCAATAAATTTTAACTAAAAGTATTCATTCATACTAGAATGGTCTATGACCTAATACCAGCGGTGATGTTACGTCAGTACTATTATCTATGTGTAGTGATGTGTAATAATCGTGAATGATACTTGGGAAATTCTACAGAACTGTAGTTTTATTTATTTTGTTTCCATTTGAAGTAACATATTTAAGTATAGATATCACTTTTCAAACATCAAACTCGAAAGAAAGATCTCCAAATCTATGATGATCTACCTATTCATCGACAGATTCAGATCAGACGACTGACACTGAATAGTGAGTGCCTTTTATGATTCTTTCACTCGTATCCTCTACTATTTCACTTATACTACTGCTTCTTATTGGTAACATTCACGCTTCTAAAATTCAGTCCTAGAACGTCGGTATCAAGCCTTGGTGATAGAGGGGCATTCGAAATGGGTTTGAAGTGGTACGTGCAAATATTGCGCAGTGCGCGTGCGGTGTTTACCTAGAATTTTCGTATTATTTGACACGATATTTTTGACTCTCTGGTGATGTTCTGACGTTGCAACGATGATTAATGACCCGACCAATTCGGATGAATGTACTTTAAGTTGGAAAGGCATAAACAACATCTTTGCTTTCGTGAAATTGTAAGCGACTAAACAAAATAAAAGCGGAAATTACTGTTATATTTTGTCTTTGAAATAAATAATGTAACTTACTCAAGCGTAAACTAGTATTTAGCCAAATATTTAAAGACTTGAATTGTTTCTAATCGAGTCAAGCAACTTCAAAAAGCAATTTCTTCTAAATGTTTACTAGACTACGAAACCAATTACAGAAGGCATCAAAGTTAATATAAAAAAATCGTATACTGAAAATAGTTTCCCCGAATTCACTTCTTCAACGTCAAAACCAACGAGGTCACACGAATAAGCCTTGAGATACGTAGGTACATATTCTCAAGCTTAATACTTAATTCGCTATTCACAAGCATGTGGTTGGCTCGAGGAGGCTGCCGTCCATTTTCTTTTTATCACAGACGGTTTGACGTGTGAGAAATTTTCGCAGAGATATTTGTGAAAACTTGGCACGGTGATTCCGCAACGGTGAATGCAATTTGCTTAGTAGTAACCTCTTTACCTCCTAACTGTCGGGAGGGCGAGGCAGGGCAAATTTCTCGCGAGATTTCTCATTTCAAGCTCAATTTAAAAATTTGTCTACTATCGCTATATTATTTACCCTAATATTTTCACGGGTGTTTTGATCATTTCTTTATGGTTTGATAACATCGCGTGAAGTTTTATTCGTAGGTACTCGACGCGGCTTGGTTTTATGTGTAAACATATATTTATGGCTCAACTTTGTTTATTTTATGGTTTTTTAAGGTTCCAAAAAAACAAAACCCGTATAGATCACTCTGGTGTCCAATCGTCTCGTCTGTCATAGACGCTTTTTTTAAGACTAAGTAACGTATAAGCTTGAAATTTGGCATACTAATGATATATCATCTAAAATAGTTTTTATAACAAGTTTTCTTTGAAAAAATTTCTCAGTTTCCTCAACCTCAATAATTTTCAAAGCCCATATTTCGGCACTGATACCTCGGCGATCAAAACTCCATACATGCATAATTGTTATTAGAACTATGATCTATGCGATCCAGCCAAAAAATAATTTAAAAAAAAATGTTCTCGCGATATTGTTCCTGAGGAACCCTAGTTTTTTTTCTACATGATGTCAACATAGGAGCTACTGCTTAAGCTTAATTAACTCTCAAAGGTATTTGTGCCGATTCTGTTGTAAATTGCACTAAACTAATTTAAATCACATACCATCTCTTTCTTACAAACATTTTTGAAAAAGGACAGAACATATTTAAAGCTGTCAAATTAGTCTGCCGTATTGATTTGCGGGTAAATAGACGTAATCTAAATTCTAAATCCGTGGACGTAACCAATTTTGATGGCGTCTTTTATGTTGAAAACAAGGATTGGACTAAATTGACAGGACTACGTTTCTTACACCCTTTTCTTATGTTCTTTATTAAAAAGTGATATAGTGAGACTAAAATAAGTTTAGTTGTAAACAACAGAATCAGCACCATTGTGTTACATAAATCATTTATTTTCGGGGCTAGTTATTAAAATGTTAAAATGAAAGTTAGGTAGGTACTAATATTATTTTAGTGTAGCTAGACATCTTATTTTATAAAACAAATGTTTTACCATTTGTTTTGGAATATTGTCTGTTTGTTCCAATCGTCTTTTCAAATTGTATAACGCTTCTGATTTGAACCATTTGTTAGCCTGAATTTTCTTATTACATGAAAATTGAATAAGACCGTAGGGTGTTGTTATTTCCGTTTAGTTTTGATTAAATTCATCCTTAGTGAAAGGCCTCGCTCCCTGTAGTAGCTCCCCTTGTTTCCTGCTCAATTCCATAATTGTTTTGTTTATGTTTAGTTAATTTTAAACAATTCAAATTCCATTACACAACTTTCAATAGAAATTGAGAAATTAACATGAACTCCACAAATATTTTGAACACAATTCAGTCACAACAAAATCTTTTCTGAACTTAAATAAGGATTATAAGTAAATTGACTTGAAGACTTTTTTATCTATAAATGGTTGGTAAAAAGAAGGTCTTATCGGCTTACCTATTTACGTTATTTTACTTTTGAGTGATTGTCTGGGGCGAATGAAAGGAAACACGCGAAAACTATATCAAAACTGTTTTACTGTTTTGTACCAAATAGTTCTATGTCTTAATCTAACATATGCCCACGTGCGTACACCCCGATATGGTACAATACACTGGGTCAAAGGTGGCGGTGTACTACACGCGGGCGCAGCCCGTAGGCATGGGACCGCTGAGGGGCGAGGGGTAGTGATAATACATCACGTTGTGCTATAGTCTTACTAATTAATAATTCTAACCCTAAATTGAACTATCATCTATTTAAAACAATTGACAATATCTCTAACGGAGTTGATAATTTCTGCTACTACTGGCTCTGTGAGCAGTAAATTACCTTGTCGAAACAGTTTTTGGAAATTAAAATAACCCTTAAGTTAGTTTGCCCTTACTATAACCTGTCTAAAATTCCAACCTGTTGTAGATGTAGTTGTATGGTGGATCATAATCATTCTTCTTAGCAAGCTGGTCTTAGACTCCACGGAGACCTTCATTGAGAAACTCGTGTGGCGAATCTTGCCAAAAAATAAATTTTAATACGATGTCTTAATGAAAGAGTTTTTAATCCATGAAATATTTTAACAAATGTATACTTTGGTTATTTTAATCGCACAAAATGTCCAAACTTACTAAATAATCAAAGCTTAGTATTGCGCTACTCCAATTTCCTTTAACTATGCATCGTTTTATCACATTACGTATTCACGACCCTCTTGAGAACGCGGTCTGTAAATGGTCAGCACTGTATGCAAAGATTAAAGCAACAATGTATGAGATCAGACAGACCTGTTCCATCATATTAATATTTGCGTATTTCTGCCTATATTCTAGGCTTTCAGTTATTTATATTATAACCTATATTTACTATGAGGAAAGTTGAAATGAATAAACGATTGTAAGTAATAACCAAACTAATGATTTATGGGCTTATTGATATACATTTAAAATTACTTTATGACTGTTGAATTAAATATCTCCGCTAGATTAATAAAATCAATACCTACTTTTGCAATGTATGAGTTAATGAATAAGAGTGTTACAATGGGCGGCCTTATCACTTAAAGTGATCTCTACCATGCAATCTTTGGAAACCAAAACGACGGGGGTGTACACGCGGCTACAGATCAAGCTATACATTTCTAGTATAAGCCTCCCACTGTACGGAACTCCTATACAATGCGAGATCTGCTTATACTGGAAATGTATAGCTTGATCTGTAGCCGTGTGTACACTGTACAATAATAAATATACCTAATATAAACGAATATATTATATACTAAGAGACAATACAATATGAATAAAATGTATAGGTATATGTATATTATATTGTTTGGAACTGTGCGGGCTAAAAGGAGTTTTCTTCCGCAGACGCTTGGAGACTGTGGAATGAGCTCCCCGCCGCGCCGTAGTTTTCCCAATGGCGTACAGCATGGGGTTCTTCAAAAAGTCGGCAACGCACTAGTGATACCCCTGGTGTTGCAAGCGTCCATAGGCTACGGTAACCACTTACCATCAGGCGGGCCGTATGCTTGTTTGTCACTTAGTGGTATAAAAAAAAACTTTATTTGTTTAATATTATTTTTACTTAATCTTTGACATAAACTGTAAATAGTTGCATTTTAGTATAATACAGGCTACTCTGAGCTCTCACCGTTGATTACGTTTCATTATACTGTCGGGTAAGCAAATGCATTTCTATGTTCAGTTCTTGTATAGGATCCCAAGATAATTGTGCAGTTCAAGAATTGGAAAACGATTTTGTTCCATCAGATATCTTAGAACAATACACTGCTCAATGGTGCACACAATGGCGGCTGAGTTCCTTGATATATAAAGGTGGAATAATCTGATTGATTTCATGAAGACTCTTTTGTTATGTTAATTTAAGACAGTATTTTATTTGTTGCATAGATTTAGCGTTAATGGAGCTGGGAGCAATGCTTACTGAAGATTGATAGATAACAGTTTATTGTTACACCACATGAAAAAAAATACAAGAACTTAAAATAATTAAAACAAGTATTACAGTGGGCGGCCTTATCACTATTTTTATCTTTAAAAATACCTATACTAAAATCACATAGTAAGTCCTATATTCCAGCATTAAAGCTTTCACCTAAAATGCCATAAATAATAATTTCACGCCCACTTATCAATTTTCTTTCCCGAAAATTCAGATCATTTTAATATCCTAGACACTAAACGCAAACTAAATATAAATGTATACATACACAGCAAGTTATTCTATAGTTTCTCATATCTACTATCATATCATATTGAAAAGGATCCAATTTTGCAGGTGTCTAACACAACTTAACTATCAGAAACTGACATGGAGCGCTACTAGTAAACGAATGGAGAGCTCGTTATCTCACGTTACCCTTTGAAGGCGGTTTACAGGCACGATACCTGAGATCTATTATGACGTTCCAACTTTCAAAGACCATCTGCTACCCGATTACATTCGCTTACTAAACCGTAATACCTGATCTATCCTCCCATTTAAGCGGCATATAGGCGAAAACGATCTCCCGATATTATGTTGGGACTCCAAACTTGAATACTCAATATGCTATTTAGGTAAAAGGGTTTATCGATGATGGTAAATACGATAATGCCACCACGCAGCTTTGTGGACTTTATTCATGGGAGTAAACATGGCGTTATGATGTTGCCAGGGCCGTAGCTAGTTGTTATTCAGGGCATGCTTAAAATAAATAGGTTAGGTAGAAAGCAGTAGTTTTTCTGATTTATATCTAAATATTAAGTGTTAAGCAGATATTACATATATGAGTCCACTTAGGTAAGTATATGAGAAAATAATGTATATAATAAGAAATTACTAAATTACTGTACTCAGCAATGATTTGCATTTATAATTTTCTCAGACAGCCCTGGCGTACCCCTGGCTACGGGCCTAGATATTAGGTATCGAGTTTACTCCAAGTATGAATACCTAGTGGATGGTATGCAGCGAATATATTGGCGTTTTGCTTTCGCATAACAATACTTATTTCAATGAAACAATATAATAAGTTTACCAGTTTTATTAAAACATATTTTCACTGGCTCAAAATTTTGTAGGTAATGTAGGTACAAAACAAAATTGCTTCATAATTTTTTTTATGGTAGAATAAATTACTCTATGATTTCTCAACTAAAATTCCAAAAGAAAATCTTTTCTTTTTGATTGGACAAGGTAAGTTAATTTATACTGAACTAAATAAAATATTGGGTAATTCATTAAATTGAAACCAATCATAATAATAATGTATGACTCAATCATCCAAACATTAAAATTAATTACAATAACAATCTCCAAATAAAAAGCACTTCACGTCTTACTGTCTATATTATTCCATTTATTCTAGAGCACTTGACATTTCACTAATAGCAAATTCATTATGTTTCAAGTATCGTAGAACTTGGAGATTAAATTATATTCGATAACATTTTGTAATCTTCTTATCATTATTTTACAGGATAATAAAGATGAATATTATCAAAACAAAGACTTGAGAGAGTCTTCTAAAGTAAGGAAAAGTCTTAACAATTGTGACCATGATAGCTCAGTGGTAGTGACATCGGATACCGAGACGAAGGTCCCGGGTGCGAATCCTACAATGAGCTTGAGCTTTCGGTGAAGGAAAACATCGTGAGGAAACCATAGCACGGTGGTAGGGTACTTTGCAGTACCCGCCTGGCTGGCTACCACCCTCATGTTGAAAATCTGTCGGCAAGCACCTTTCGGTGTGTTCCGACAGTTGCATTTGAAAGCCAGTTCCTTCTAGGCTTTGTGTGCTTACCACCTTCGGCTACATCATCACTTACCATGGTGAGATTGTGGTCAAACACAGGCCAAAACAGTAAAAAAAAAACCCATGCTATTTTATTCTACAAAAGCAAACAGCTTTTTAGTCTACAGAAGCAAACTAAAAAGGCTTACTCTGGCGTTTCACCACAATTACAATGGCAAGTGATGATTTGTGATATTAATTTACTTGTTGAATATGTTATTACAGTCGACCGTAGTATTTCAATAATTTTATTATCAATTCTGACGCTCGTTCAAGCAATTACCTACACTGTGTCGTGATGGACGCATAGATTAGGTGCAAACCAATATCAACTAATCCAGTCAACGTACTACCATAATCAATTATGCTGAACAGGCATCGATTTATGTCTTAAGATTAGTTCACATCGTGTGTTGACAGGTTGAACCATAATTTCATTTGTTACAGTTTTATCAGAAAAGTACAAGTCGATCTCGCTCTATTAGGGTTTTGTTCACAGCTTATAAACTATTATATTATGAATCGGTATTTTCATACAGTATAAATACGAGAAAATTGAAAATCCTTATTGGTTTAGTTTTTGAGATAGACAAAAAAGTCCCCGTAACGAAAAAGTCTAGAGCTGACAACTTTGACGGCCCGGCTTTGAAAATTATATATGTACTCCACTCAATCCCCCACTCGGTCACTTACTAACGTCATATAATAAAAAGAGACGAGGCTATTTTAAAACTTGGTTTTGCTTTAAACCATGTTTTGTAATAAGGGGGAATGAGTTTTTAGCCACTGACACCTCACATGCCCTGAAAAACGAATCTTATTCAATATTCAGTTTATGATCACCATTAGATAGAACTAATGTTTCACCACTTTATGATCGCAGCAGTAGTCATACAAATCTAGAGGAAGTGTTAAAATGGTCGGTCTTATCCCTAAAAGTGATCCTCTACCAGGCTACCTTTCTACACAAAACATTATTTTCTTATACCACTTAGGTGGCAAACAAACATACGGCCCGCTTGATGGTAAGTGTTGATGGTGAGCTAGAGACCCATTACATACAGCAGAACAAAAGATAGTGTAGATCAGCAATAGAGATAAATTTTAATGGAACCCTAAGAAAGAAGGACTTAGCCTAGAGAGCGTTAAGCTCGAGATGGATGGACAAAAGCTATCATTTCACGATTACGAAAGAATTCCTAAAAGCTAATGAGAATTGCACTGATAATAACAAAGCCGATGAATAAAGTACATCTACAATATATTGTATGGAACAAAAGCCAGTTAAACTATTTTTACAAGCTTTTATTTACTTTCACCTGTCCCGTTGTCAGTAATGGAATTTTGCAAGCCCACTTTCCGGTTTCCGATGCAATATTATAATGACGTGGAGCTGATTTGATGATGGAGCTGGAAGGTGGCCATAGGAACTCCGTAATAAAACCACATAACTCCATCGAGTTTGGGCTCGTTTGATTCGTCTTGATGAGTACTATAAAAAGCTTGTTTTAAAAATGAAGGTTTGAACAAAAATTTGTTTTTAAAATAAATTAAGATCTGTGGTGATAACATTTTAAGAATAAGTACGATCATGGAAGAATTAGGAGAAGGAACTTATCCTAATTCATGCTAATGAAACAGTCTGATGCCTAAACGGCACAACCAATCGCAACGAAATTTGGGAAGCAGGTAGATCATAACCTGGAATAGTATATATGACACTTATTACTCCGGGAAAGATTTAATGCCTCGGGAATGCGGGAGAAACTGCAGGGAAAAAACTCGTCATAAATAAAGTAACACACACTAAACCACATGTATCTGATCCGATCTACATCCGATTGGTCGACAAGTTTTGAAGCACGGTAGAAATTGTAGGAACCTTAATTTGTTACACATATGCTCAAAGCTAA
Organism: Polyploca ridens; assembly: GCA_951394255.1. NCBI lineage: Eukaryota > Metazoa > Arthropoda > Insecta > Lepidoptera > Drepanidae > Polyploca > Polyploca ridens. Next base: position 13,588,258 of record OX596249.1, on the reverse strand, counting down.
GGCTAACGATCAAAGTGTGTACCAAGCTCAACTATCGGCGACCGATCTTGTCGATTGTGACATGCAAATGTTTATTGCGACGCTCGTGAGATATTAATCTTAACGTGAGAAACGACCTATAAAAATCCATGGTATATTAGATAGACCTTTTTCTTCTCTAAAAAACTAAGAGGACGTAAATAGTATGTTGGTTTTGAAATATAGATCAAGAAATAAAATCAGTTCTCATTTTAAAATTGCCCATTTTTCACAAACTCCTGTTATGTCATGTTTTAAGAGAGGTACCCAAGTAACACATCAAAGCAGTATAACGGCCGACTTACAGCATTTTTGTATCGTTTTAGCATTTTAAATTAGTTGTATAGTAACATTACAAACGTTTATACAGCTACTGTAATGCTTATTTGGGCACAAATTATACAACTGTAGATCCTAAATAGGTTCACAATAGCTGTTTAATTGCATTACATGCGCATTAGATTAGCATTATTGTGGTCAAGGAAATTGCCAATCGCATTAAGGAAGCATTATTACGGTCAATGAAGTTGCCAGTCGCATTACAGATGCATTATACTAACAATATTATTGATAACGAAGATGTTAATTGCATTACAAAAGTATTAGACTAGCATTAGAGTGTAGTAAAAGAATTATAGAAGCTATTTAAGTGTTCACAGTTAGAGCTTAAATATCATTGGAAAAACATCTCTAATACCACGAAACAAATTTTATAATACAATTAACGTTGTAATATAACCTTACCTTAATATACCTTACCTTGTCTCGCAATATTATATGGACGAATACGATCAAAACTGAGTGAGTGACACCATATTTGTTTGCATCAAAATAACATTTATATTTCAGGTTAAGATTTTGCCTCTTTTGCTATTTATACATTCAAATATCTGCGCAATGTAGTTTACTGTAAATTTGTATATAAGTTTCGTTGAAAATTTTCACGCGCCTTCGATATTTTGTGGTTTTGATATAAAATGTGATATAAAGATATGTGTGAAATAACCAAAACAATTGTGTATTCCTAGTATAGAATGAATTTTGCATAATTAACATAATAGTATTGATTAGATAGTATTAAATTAAGTTATATCAGTATTATATAGGCCTATTGCTTTTATAAATAGGTCCAATTAATAATATTTTTTGGTTACAAAATATTTACAAAATGGTGTCGGCCTATAGCAGCCCGGTGAGCCTTTAAAAAGGCTAATTAATGCCGCCAGCAGTATAAATAGCTTATTATAAATAATTATTAAGCCAGAGGCCAGAGAGAAGACTTTTCATGAACCACTGTTGTGCTATTGTCTATAAAGTAGTTCTATATGGGTTCATCGGTGTACCAGTAGCATTTATGTAGACTGAAATACTGCCATTACTTAAACGCAATTTTGGGGATCCTTGAGCAAAACAATAAAACCCATTTCAGAATGTTTTACGAGTTGAATCCGTTCGCCAAGAGTTGATAAAAAGTTTTGCTTATTGTGAACGCATTATCTACATAAATATTCCTGCGCGTGCCTTTTTAAAACGATGGTGCAGTCAACAAAAAAGAAATAAAGTAAATAGGTTGTTTTATTCGAGTATCTATTTTTACCTATACTAAATTACACGTACAATAAAATCACAACTTAATTTTGTTATTAGCATATAATAAGGTTAGACAACACACACACTTAAATGTATAATATTCAAACGCCCACCATAAAAAATTTCTGATATTTTGTTGATATATAATATTGTGCTTTTCCCCAATATGGCCGACAAATGGTTTTTCGAATACAGTAAAATGAATGTATATACTGCTTGACGCATTACAATAACTCACGTGTATTTGATCAAAGAGCTGTTAGCTGTATAACAGAACTCAGTTGATCTTTGAAAATGCAAGCATTACATTGATTCACGTTTATGCTATTAAGCAGCATTAGGCATTATCTTACTACTTAAAAATGCTTTTGTAGACCCCAAGGCACTAAAAACAGCTGAAAGCTGTATAGCGGATTTACATGGCATTATAATGTTTCAGGATTATGCTATTAAACAGCATTAAGCATTTATTTATTACTTAAAAATGCTATTGTAGGTCCAAACGTACTAAACACAGCTGAAAGCTGTACAGCTGCTTTGTGGTTTGCTGCACTAAAACTAAAGGCTATACAAAAGCATTTTAATATGCCACTATCCAAACGTTATATAATGTAAAGCATCTTAATGGTTTTGAAATGCCTATATAAAGCGTCAAGATGTTCGGTGAGCTTATATAAGAGTTTATACGAACCTTAAGTTGTACATAAGTTTACTATTCGTTTGTTAAAATGCTTCCTGTGTTACTTGGGTAGAGCGTAGCGTTTATTCGCTCAAAGAGCAGTTCGACTGAGAAAGTACCTCCACCTTACAGAATACCGCAGCCAAATAACTTTATGTTGTGTAAAGTTGTGTTCCTGCGCGTGAGTAAGGTTGCCAGAGCTCATAGGGGATGGGGGAAAAGTCGGTAACGCGTGAGCGATGCTTCATGTGTTGCAATGCAAGCGTCAATATGGCTGCGGGAACCGCTTACCATCAGGCGTACACCTGTTCACCGAGTTGGTCACAACACAATATCACTGAAGTTGTCTTGAAATTCACACTTTGGAGATCAGCTTCAACGCCTTCAAACAAGATACCGACTCAATAACTGTCAACTCATATTACCACTTAGCCTTAGTAAGTAGGTACCTCATAACCCTTCAAGTTCAGATGAAGTAACTAACACCCAATGTAAACGTACCTAGACTAAATTATATATTCAAGACCTATCGACTTACTCGTAATTTGAATAAAGTGGGTACATCGACTGTAGAGTTTTCTGACAAAATTGTTGAGTACAGGTTCTTTGTTAAATTCTCAACACTTACTGTATGTAATTGGAGCCATACGTATCCGTTCCGTATCCAACCGCACTCGTATGTTCACAAGCTTTGCCGGAGGTTTGTTTCGTTATCCGGGCCTTTGACAAAAACGACGTGCACACACCCGCAACTTTGTTATGTGAAATAAACATTGTAACTTCAATAGCTTTTATGTATGTTTTTAGTCGAATACGTTTTACTTTATGTAATTTTAGTTCTAGCTCCTGTAATTTTTTTTCTGTATGTTTCCTTTTGTTTCATATATTGTATGTTGTTACAATTTCACCGATAATATAATACGGCTGAATTTGATAAGTACTCACAGTCTTGAAGAAAAGCTGTCAATACTAGCTCCCAAAATATACCAGATGCTTTGTGATAGATTTCAACAAACCTTCATAGGATTCGAAAGACAAAATGACTTAAAAAGGAGCAGTTTCAAATTCAGTCAGTCCATCAGTGAGCAGTGAAGCAAGTGCTCGTGCTACCACTTCTGAACGGACCACTAGCTTCGATAAAGGAAAACATGAGTAACTTACATGCCCGAACTGTCAAATTCAAAGCATGTGAAGTTCAGTCAGACTATGTTCTCAATTCACCTCGTTTTATAAGGAGAGTTTTAGCCTTACGGATTTATTATGCGCCATTGATGCGTATGCTGGAACTACCTCGTATATTGAGTTAAATTCAATATATTTCTGACTGTCAATTGAAAACAATTCAACTTTCAAAACCAAGTTGACTACGCGTTGACATGTTGCATAGAGTTCGATATCATATTCAATATATATAGATTAGATCATTGTTTATTTCCGCAAACATTTTAAATAGTATAACGTCATATTGTTAATATTATAATCGTGATTAATGGACACCCACCCGATATCCAGTCATGCTCTAGGAAATAAATTCCCCTTCAGGCCGTGGCCTCCTTCAATTAGCTCAATTCCTATTCAACCTACCATTTATCAAACAACTTAACTAGGCTTCTGCTATAAAACGGCATAAGTGAATGTATGTTGTTAACAAAAACGTGTGTTGGTTGTTATTAAATTGTATGTATACGAAGTAATACCTTTTTTCAGCCTAATTAGTTATTACTTTAAAACTTTGTAGGCTTTTTATTAGGATTGTATTTATTGAAATATAAAAGAAAACATTGTGAAAATTATATAAAGTGAGAAAATGAAAGGCAAGTTACAACACAAAGTTCCAGTTACTAGCTCAATCCTTTAAAAGGCCAGCCAGTATAAATGGACTCTTTTTATTTACTAATTCACCACAGAGCAATCACAAACCTAACAGGATTTATCATTCCAGTTTTTCCCACTTCATTACCGATTTCAATCAAAAACCGAGGATAGTGCAGTCATACCCGTCATAATATTCTAATTATAGTCAATAACATGATATTTCATTTCCGTAAGCATTTGCGCCATTAACGACTACTTACGCAAGTAATAAATTTAAAATTGCGCACACTTATGTACAATTAAAATCTTTAAACTATTTCTATTGTGTGTACCAATATAATAATTCGTTTTGGTCATGTAATTGCCCATGTAAATAATTTGATTGATTTCAATTTTTATGGCCGACATATAAATTAATGGTCTTATTGCAAAATTAATAGGAACAAGGAACCGTCAGCACACGAATTGTACTTATGATGTTACTAAATTGGTTCATAGTATTTAATGTGTCAGATGAAAACAATAATTATTTTATTGTACTATACAACCATAAATCATCAGTTATTTCGATTGAAGGAAAAGAATGGAAACCTCCTTATACTCAGTAGAAAACGGCGTATACATTTTGGCCCATTATATTTTTTTAAAGTATTCATAATAATAAAATTTGTAAATAGTCGGTCAAAGGCGAATTAATCTCACTCAATAAGGGTTCTGGACGTAGGTACTAAAAACAGCAACCAGTTAGGAGTTCTTAGCGACCCTAAGGCTACTCTCTGACCAGTACTCGATAAGCCAAATTAAACTTTTGTCCGGGCATCCCTTATTTGCGTCAACTATTCATATAAATGACATAATGTGAAAGACAAATTTAATTTCCACTATATGCTCCGCATAATAAACGTTTTTTATTTGATATGGATTGATCATAAATGATCATAATCTCACTAATATTATAATCTCACTAATATTATAAATGCGAAAGTTTGGATGACCACAATCACGTTTCAATAACTCAGATTTAGATGAAATTTGGCACACAGATAGAATATGCCCTGGATTAACACATAGGATATTTTTTATCCCCGGAAATCAATATATCCCTCGGGAACGCGGGTGAAACCGCGCAACTAGTATAGGATAAAAGGCCATCGCAAGTTGCCGATCCAAAATTTTTACATTGTCAAAATCATCTTCATGTCACATCCGCATGCATCCGTGACATCCGCAGTTTTCCTATAATCTATGGCTAAATCTATCTATCTGCTAATACTATTAAAAAATCAAAATTATAGCTTTAGAAACCTAAGAGAACAGGAGAAGAACGGTATTTTTTTTTAATTTTTAGCTATATCGTTATGATGACAAAACAGAAAATGGTGCTCTTTCAAATGTCCCCACACACGATATGTTAATTTAAACTTATTTTTTTGGATCCATACTGACCCCCCGAAATTAGTTTATTAGGAGTTTTTATTAGTGATATTAAGTTCCGTTCCATTTATTCCTTTTTAGGTCCGAAACCCTAAAACTACGAATATTAATTAAATTATCTACAATTAAGCATTCCTGTTGCAGAACTTACTAAGCCTTTGTACGCGTAATACTAATATTACACTAACCACAAAAACACGCTCCGTGAGTTTTGCCACAAAGCTTTTAAAAGCACGTATGCAATTTGTTTCATTATTATTTGTAGTGAATTACGGACTCGGTGCAAATAGTAAAATTGTTCTAATATCACATAACATGCACAGTTTTGTGTTTTGGTGTATTATTATTTTGGTCGGGTATTTGTTCCAAGTCTTTCCAGAGCTTGTATAATTGTGAGTACACTTGGTATATTGTGATCCGTTCTTAAATTAAATTTTAAAAAATTAAAAAAAAAGTTGTAGTCCATACAAAGTGCTAATTAATAAAGGAGCTACATCCACTGCTAAGTTAGGCCTCCACTTTTATTGACACTATATTAGTACCTAGAAACCATTATTTGACGGGCCAATTGGCGCAGTTGGTTAAGATTCGCCTTACGTGCCGCAGGTCGTGGGTTCGATTCCCACACAGGACATGCATTTGTGTGCATGAACATGTCTGTATGTCCTGAGTCTGGATGTAATTATGTATATTAAGTATGTATTTACAAACAAAAAGTAGTATATGTATTATATCAGTTATCTGGTTTCCATATTACAAGCACTGCTTAGTTTGGGATCAGATGACCGTGTGTGAGGAATGTCCCAGGATATTTATTTATTTATTTATTATCTATGTAGGTACTCTGTGACTTCATCCGCAATTTACATTAGTCTCATCCAGTTTCTTATATTTTTCTGCACGTAATTAAATCTTTTGCACTTCAATTCCTGTTTAAAAGTATATTTTTAATCATTGTTTTTACTACAAAATATAGCCTTGGCAGTCTTAATTTTATATTTAAGTAATGTAATTCTGGCTTAAGAAAATTTACCCGAGCGACATTATCAACTGCTAACAAATAATATAACACATCATTTTGTTAGTTCAATTCACAGCAGCATGCAGTCACGATTACTCTGTACATGAAGTTGCAAATTCTACACCATTGTCGTGAATCCCATTCTCGGCAAACGTGATATAATTATTTGCTTATTTCGTGGATCTGTTTAAATTCTTTGATTTTCGATTATTTATTTTAGTGGTATTGCTGTGTATAATGTTATGGTGCGACCATGCTACGCGAACCGAACAGAATTCGCAGTTGCTCGCGATGTCAAGTGTGAACGTTACAACGAGCGCGATGCGAATCCCATTAGTGAAATAAAACCGGCCAAGTGCGAGTCGAACTCGCACACGGAGGGTGCCGTGTAATATTAACTGAAGTATTCCCATTTGCGCACCGATTTTTTGAGCATCGATTTTTTGAGCACCGATTCTATTCCCTTTTCAGCACCGATTCATATTTTGGATCGGTGCTCAAATGGGAACAAAAGTTTAATACGAAATCATTCCCTTTTGAGCACCGACGGTTTTGTAGATTCTAGTGTTGTGGTGTTTAATAAAACGTATCGATAAAAATTAACGGTTTTATTATAAAAAGTAAAAAGTATTATCGTTAGAGAACCCATTTTTAGAGCATCAAAACTATTCCGCTTTGAGTACTGATCAATATGTTAGGTTGGTTGTCAATTGCTGAACAAAATATACTTACTGTTGTTGATATTACCTAGTAAAAATAATAAATTTATTTCTAAATAACTAATCTTAATTTATATATTTTTGGAATCTCCTTTTAAGCAAAGACTAGCTTGTGTTAGAAAACCTAGGTACTGACTAATTATGGAAACATAATGTACTCTCCATTTTACTTATATTAAATCTATCTCTAAATACCTCAAAAAATGTATACTTTTGAAAAAATGGTACCAGGATAGCATACACTCGAAGGTGATATCTCCAAAAAAAATTTAAAAACAAAGCCTGGCACCATTTTTTCATAAGTAATAATAAGTATACATTTTGTGGAAAGAATACTCTCTCTAGTAAAAAACAACATATATATTCTTTTAACTTATGAAAAAGGAGAGAGCTCCTTCGAGCTTATGTTATACTGGTACAATTTAAAATATATTCAATAAAATAACGTAAGTACTAAGTCTCGGTACCATTTTTCTTTAATGACCAAGTATAATTTTTTTGAGAGAGATCAAAACACCACAACACTAGAAGCTACAAATCCGTCGGTGCTCAAAAGGGAATGATTTCGAATTAAATTTTTGTTCCCATTTGAGCACCGATCCAAAATATGAATCGGTGCTGAAAAGGGAATAGGATCGGTGCTCAAAAAATCGGTGCGCAAATGGGAATACTTCTATTAACTAACTGCTATGAAAAATAAAAACAAAAATATTGAATGAAAGGTAAATTGCGGTTTACGATTTATGACGTATTACAAAAAACTTCAAACCAATTTTCGGTGGAAGTTTGCATGTTTAATGTACATCATATATTTTTTTGTTTTATCATTCACTTATTTTAGAAGTTATAGGGGGGGACACACACATTTTACCACTTAGGAAGTGTCTCTCGCGCAAACTATTCAGTTTAGAAAAAAAATATATTAGGAATCTCAATATCATTTTTGAAGACTTATCCAAAGATATCCTACACACGGATGGGTTTGATGAAAAAAAATTGAGTTTCAGTTCTAAGTATGGGGAGCCCCCAAAGTTTATTGATTTTTTTATATTTTTGTGTGAAAATCTTAATACGGTTTACATAATACATCTACTTACCATGTTTCAATAGTATAGTTCTTATAGATTCGGAAAAGAGTGGCTGTGACATACGGACGGACAGACAGACAGACAGACATGACGAATCTATAAGGGTTCCGTTTTTTGCCATTTGGCTACGGAACCCTAAAAATCGCGCGGGCGGAGCGCAGTTGAGCGCGAACCGAACGCTTGTTCGAGGCTCGAAAGTCCACAAATTATATTCCAGAGACTTACCTACTGCAGCCATGGGTAAATTTGTAAAATGATAGAATAATTGTTAGAAGTTTGATGAAAGTTTAATGTACAACGGACAATGTTGTGCCGTTCTCGCCATGACATTGTAATTTTTTATCTAATTTTACGCCAAACTTTTTTTTTCTTTTCATTCAAACTTCACACTCGACAAATTATATTTTAAAAAAAATGTGGCGTAAAATTTGACAAACAATGACAAGTTACAATAATTTTGAATGGAGTTACGTTAAATTCAAGATAACAGCAACCTGAAGACATTGTATTCAAACTTCAAATCCTGAGAGTAACTTGATTCTCACGTCAGTGCTGTCTTTATTCGCAAAACTTCGCATTGCCTGGTCTTGTTCGTAAGCATTGTTTCGGTTATGTGTAAAAGTTAACTTTGTAAGCACTTAGTAGTACGCGACTAAAGCACTGGATTGCACCAAAGTTGTGCTGCAAATTGCGAGCTGATAATTAAGTTTCCAAGAATTATAAATTTATAGATACCATCTGAAGATCTTTAAAAATAACTTTCGCTATGATGTCGTAGTATCAATTTTATAATTTAAAAAAATATAAGTATATGAAATAGTAAAAAAACGATTTCAACAAAACGTTTTGTTCTTTTCTATATAAAATATTGTATAGAATACAAATGAGTGCATTGATTGGATTGGATTAAAATTCCCGGGTCAAAGCTTTATAAAATGCATTGAAGCAAAAAAACGTGCAGTCACATTTTTAAAAAGCTTTCATACAAAGTTTAGCTGATGAATTTAAATGCATAACTCTCAGGAAGGAGGCTAACTTTTCATAAAAAAGTCCTTACATATAATATTTGTGAATAAATTCTACTTGCTGAAAAAAAAACTATTTGATCCATTTGATGACTCTAATTAGGTACAAATTGAACGCTTGGGAACAGTAGCCTTAGCACGAACCACTTTCGTATCGCCTTCGTAGCGTCATCGTATCGAGTAGATGTCACTTTTGACAGAAGTTCTATCGTCTACTCGAAACCCAGCTTGCGAGCTACGTAAAATTCGTCTAGAAATTTTGAAACATACATTTTTGATTTTATTGGTATACAATATTAAAATATTTATTTCCAATAACATACTAAATGAAATAATCACTATACTTATCTTATATTATTAGCTAACGATATAAGGTATTACATCATCATTCCCATGTAAATGTGTTCTTTTTCACCATTGAAATGTGATGAATGTGGAAATATTTTTGAACGTACAGCAAAGAGTTCACGTGTTTAAAGGTTTGAATTTAGAACATAAACAGACGAAGAGGATGAGTCTTGTGACTCCGTTAGAAATAAACTCGACGATTTTCATTTCTAGATTTGTGTTTTAGCAGTTTTAGGGGGTTTCATATAAAGAGTGGCTCAACTTGAACTAGTGACATCCCCTAACATTGTTACACTTATTATAATTAAGTATATATAGGATGTTTCAGAATCAATGGGTAAATTATGGCCTAAAATTTTTTTTTCGGATAGTTGTCAAACAATACATGAGGCTCCCCAATTGAATGTGTTTTAGTTAAAACTAACTTAAATACCTACTATATTAAATGTAGAATAAAATTTAATAAAATTATTTTAACTAAAAGATTCACCATATTTAGTTATAAGATTATAAATAAAGAAATACAACTAAAAATCTTAATGCTTAAAAAAAAGAACACATTCAAAATATTCCAAATACCTACCTAAGATGCGAGGTGTTCACGTAACGCTCTCACTGAAAAAATCACGGTGACAAAGTCTACGTTAGCTGGCTTGCGAGTAGACGATACCATACGTCAGAATTAGTTCCAATTTCAAATTATATACCAAACCACGTTTACGTAGTGTGACGTGAGGTTAACGTAGTTGTTCGTGCTACCGATTTAAACGTTTGGCAACATTCGAATGACACATTCCCATACAAATTTGAGTTAACTCTCTCGATACGAATACGTTACGCTTGCGATAGATTTTCGTGCTAAGGCCTCAGATCACAATCTTCCATATCCATAGATAACCATCAGTAGGCAGCCAGTGTCAAAACCTTAACTGCAGACATTTTGATATTATCGACCATGATTGAGTGTTTTTGTTAAAAATTAAATTAGAACAAAATATTATTATAATTAAGCGATCGAAAATAAGGCCAACCGTAACATGCGCGTTTTTGAACAAGTGATTTATTTCTCCGTAATATTTTCGATAATGATTATAAAGATAAGAATTATATATTAAGTGATATTTATATATTAATAACACATATTTTATAATAGTAAAAAAGTAAGCCTTTTATTTCCCTAACAATAAAAACAACATTGGTTTTAAAAATATATATTATAAATAACATTACATAATTGGACTGTTTTAGAAAATACTTAAACCGACTTCAAAGTACACTAAGAAGTGATTAAATCCTGATCTGATTTCCAAATCGGTTAATAAATGATGGAGTTATGAGGTAACAAACATTAAAAAAATTCAATCGAATTGAGAACCTCCTCTTTTTTTTTGAAGTCGGTTAAAAACAGGTACCTATGTATAGTTATGCTTTTATTTAAATTCGTTGTATGATTATAATGTACATTAAACTCTGCGTTTCAAACGCAAGTGTGTAGATCATACAAAAATATGCCCTCTGTGAAGGCACAACATTTAGTAACTATACACACACGGATGTTTGATCAAATATCGTACGCTTCAGTGCTCGAACACAGCCTTGTCACGTCGCTTTAGTGTTACTAAACCATTAGACGTTTTAGTTAACAATATTGTCGTTACTAACCACGATTTTGTACTGTGTCAGAAAAATGTCACGAAAATGTGTCTAGCTTTTTATGTTATGGTATTTTCCTTTGTTTTTTGTTTCTAAACAAAGGTATATTATGTTTGATTGATCTAACTCATTTAATATCCTATTAATAACATAAACGCGAAAGTTTTCGAGGATGAGCATATGTTTGTTTGTTTGATCCTCTTTTATGTAAAAACCTGTGGTAAAAACCACGGAAGAAAGAAATATTTCTTTTCTCTGTGGTAAAAACGACTGAACGGATTTTGATGAATTTTAGCACACATAAACTATAGGTCTCTCCGGAACGCGGGTGGAAACTAGTATTCTATAGATGATATGAATAGTATTATGTGTATAGTTAAATGTAGGTATAGTATGGTGTGTAGGTATGATTGTCTGAAAGAATGATAACGATATTTTCTTTTTTTTTTCGATATAAGTATGCCTTTTTTTGTAGAAAATTGACTTCTTGTACGCCTTGAAAGTAATACATTACCATATAAAGATAGTGTAAAGTACCTGGACATATACCTGGATCGCTGTCTGACGTGAAACCTGCATATCAAGAGCAAGAGAGAGGAACTCAACATTCGGCACAGAAACCTCTATTGGATGCTGGGTCGAAATAGCAAGTTGGCAATAGATAACATACTAATAAATTGTCCATATTAAAACCAACTTGGACATATGGTATTCTACCATCAGGCGGGCCATATGCTTGTTACAACTAAGTTAAAAAAAAAACCAGAAAACAATAGGATTTTTCATTGGGCGATAACGATAACGTCATTGGTCTACGTGGAGCCATCATTCAATAGCCAAACATTATTTCTGGAAAATTTGTGTCTATTCTAGGCTCTAATTAAAAACTATGTAAAGTTTTAATTGAACGGTTCATTATAATGGAACCTGGAAGATAGGCGTTGAGTTCCTAACGATCATAATTATCTCGTAACTCAGTTATTAAATAAAGAACACTGCTGTATGTTCATATAAAAAAATACACGTTATAGATAATATAAAAAATGAAGATGAACATCTTTACTGCTCTAAATATGCCTAAAGGATAATGGGTAAAAACGTCCCCAGACTGTAGCACGATGAGCTATAGTGGTAATTGTAGGTCTCGTCGAGGACATTATTTTATTCTATGACAGCAAGTCTGAATTCCATGGGAGAAAAAAGATATTTACATTTGAAGTTACAAAAATGTTCCTTTGGTAATGATTGTTTTTTGTTATTATTAGCTTTGCCCTGCGGCACAGAATACTCAATACCAGCGATCCCAATCGCGTTTTCAGCTGAAAAATAAATGTATGGCTATCTCCAGGGTCCATGGTATCTTTCTGCTGATATTTTATCGATATCGGTCCAGTAACATAGCTGTGAAAACATTACAAACAGACAGATCTACTTTCGCATTGACCATATTAAAGTACTAGCTGTGCATCGCGGTTTCATCCATGTTCCTGTGAAAAAAGTATTGCAGTTCCATCTCCAAGTTCCATGCTACCTTTCTGCTAATTTTTATCGATATCCATCAGGTATCTTAGCTGTGAAAATATAACAAACAGAGAATCCCGCTTTCATGTTTATAATATTAAAGTACTAGCTGTGCCTTGTGGCTTCACCTGTGTTCCTGAGAAAAAAGTATTGCGTGTCCATCTCTAGGCTCTATGCTACCGCGTGTGCCAATTTTTATTGATATCAGTCCAGTAAATTACCTGGAAAATGTAATATAATTCAGCCTAACTTTTTAATTAATAAACATTAAAGTACCTACGTTACCCGTTAGTTAATTCAATACGTGGAGTGGACAACGCGACTGATTACTCTTATAGAACAGCATTGTAACAAAATGTCATATAGTAGGTTAGGTAATATGTAAGTTTACTTGTTTGTTGTGCCAATTAAAAAAAAAATAATTGATCTTGACCTTAGTAATGTAATATAATAAATGCTTAAGATTTTGTCGATATTTATTTTTAAATTACGCCAAAATGGTTAATCAGATGTGGGTGAAACTCAGCACATAGATAGATTACACTCTGGATAAGCATATCTAATGATTTAAAACCAGAAAAGATTTTATAATACTGCGGGACGGTAACAAAGTTACACAGTATTTTGTTTGCTTTAACCGTGAATATCTTTTTTTTCCCATGGAATCCAGACTTGGTGTCATACAATGAAATGATGCCCTCGATGTGGCCAACAATCTCCACCATAGCGTATAGTGCTACATTCTGGGGACGCGTTCCATATAACCTGACCCATTGTTCTTTGGAAATATTATTAATAATTAATATTTTTATTTAATTAATATTTTATAGAAAAGAGGAACCCTGCTCGATTGCTCTTAAGCTATGTTAATTAATAATATTTTCTAATAATATTGTGACACACTAGTCTCCAGTGAAACATTAATCACTTTCATAGTATCACACGTGATATTTAGGTCACCAATTAGTTATTTTGATCGAAATAGTGCCTGCAAAATACTTTAATTATTATAAGAGGAATCATTTAAGATACGTTAATTGATAATTAATTCCAAATAATATTGTGACACATTATTGTCTCCAGTGAAACATTAATCACTTTCACACGAGATATTTAGGTCACCAATTAGTTATTTTAGTCGTAAATAGTGCCTGCAAAATACTTTAATTATTATAAGAGGAATAATTTAAGATACGTTAATTGATAATTAATTCCAAATAATATTGTGACACATTATTGTCTCCAGTGAAACATTAATCACTTTCACACGAGATATTTAGGTCACCAATTAGTTATTTTGATCGTAAATAGTGCCTGCAAAATACTTTAATTATTATAAGAGGAATCATTTAAGATACGTTAATTGATAAATAATTCCAAATAATATTGTGACACATTATTGTCTCCAGTGAAACATTAATCACTTTCACACGTGATATTTAGGTCACCAATTAGTTATTTTGATCATAAATAGTGCCTGCAAAATACTTTAATTATTAAATATTTAAATATTTAATAATTATAAGAGGAATCATTTAAGATACGTTAATTGATAAATAATTCCAAATAATATTGTGACACACTATAGTCTCCAGTGAAACATTAATCACTTTCAAAATCACTTTCACACCTGATATGTAGGTCGCCAATTAGGATGGTAAATAGTGCCTGCTTAAATAACCAAAATATTTTAATTATTATAAAAGGAATTTAATCTGAAATTTATATCATATCAATCATGTTGACGCGTTTAGCATGCTAATGATTTTATTCAAATGTTACATACAATCATAACAAAAAGCTGATTACTGATAAAAATAATATATGCAAGTGACAAAAACATAATTAACTTATTAAATCATTAAGATTGTTTTAATAAGCCTACAAGTGTTTCTCGCGGCGTTGACGTTTTTTTGCTATTTGCGTTTGTATTGACTTTTGCGGAAATACTGAAACATAAAATAGCTTGGTAATTGGCATGACGGGTGTCATAACATTTTATTTATCGGAATAACGATACGATTCCTGGCACACTCTCCAAAATATATCCTGTAGAAAACCGATAGGCAAGCAACCTTTCTTCGATGGTCGAGGGCTCGTGAGTGATTTAGAGCTTACTCGCCGCATTGTCCGCGGTTGACAAGAAGAGAGGTAGAGCATAGCGTTTATTCGCTCAAAGAGCAGCTCGTCTGGGGAAATACCTCCGCCTTATAGAATACCGCAGCCAAATAACTTTATATTGTGTTCCTGCGCGTGAGTAAATTTCGCCAGAGCTTATTGGGAAGGGGGAAAAGATCAGTAACGCGTGAGCGATACTTTGTGTCTTGCAAGCATCCATATGGCTACGGTACCCGCTTACCATCAGGCGGGCCGTATGCTTGTTTACCGACTCAGTCGTATAAAAAAAAACACCACCTTATGTCAGTAAAAAAAACTTGTGTAAACGGTAAGTAGCAGTCTTCCAATGAAGAGCATTTAAACTAATCAATCTGTCGAATTTTAATCAAATAGACTATTAAAATTTGGACTATTTAGATAGGGCAAAAAAATAATTTTATTATGGGCTACAGTCGCCACTGAACAAAAAATAGCATGGGCCGGTACATTGTGCTATTGTGTGGAAAATAAAAAAGAGATACAATATATTATTCTGTCAAATCACTAACATTTATATTAGAATCTCCAGAACTATTTATAGGTTTGTGAAACCCATCAACAGATACCCTATTTCAGTAAAGTCATATCATGGCAATGGCAGATAATGTCGCTATAGTTTCGATATCTCAGCGTGTAAGACACCGGGTGGCGTGGGTCGTATTGTGTGGCTGTCAGTAGCGAATATCTGATCAACCAGGAAGCGGCAAGTTCATTGTATTGACAGCTGTACTTACGGAACAATGGTTGACAACGCCCTATGTACCGAGTAGCTTTGGGCGGATGACTATTCAGCTAGTTATGTAGTGACTTAATTAATTGATTGATTTTAGGCATCTTCTAAGCCTATATTATCCATAGAGATATAATATTAATAGAGCAACTGTACTAGAGTATGTGCTATGAGCACGAGTATATGCTCGCGGCGGGCTGTTCATAGTTTGAACGACTTAATGTCTATTGTTTAATTAGTGTTCCTACTCTTTTTAAATTAATATTATGTTTTTGGATTATATAATGAGATTCGTTTTGGCTAATAAGCTGTGAATCTATGAAATAAATAAATAAATATTTGCAATGACTCGTTTTTATCGATACTTTTACTGATAACAAATGACATGGAACTCATATCGTAATTTTTCTGACATTTAATCACTAGTGTACGATATATGTATGAAAGCAACTATATGCGAATACGCCATACTGGTACAAATGGTCAGGAAATTTGTGCCAGTATCTCCCGGTCTAATATGATTAGTATCATATTATCTATATCGTTTATGTAATTAAATAATGTAATTCCGTTTGTTAAACTACCTGTTTTTCCTATTGCATATGCAGCTTAGACATGGAGACTCATATTGGGGCTTGTCCACCGCTTTAAATTAGCACTGCAAGCGATGGAGAAGGCATTACTACATTGTTTGACCTGTATACTAAGGATACCTATAATTAGAAAAGCAAAGCAAATAAAGACACTCAAGTTCAACATGTAACTACTTTATCAATGTTGAATCATCCATAAAAGTTGTAGATCTATCTCCTCATTAGGATTTATTTATCTCTTTAAATACCTTTATCTACAAGCGATTTTAATTATTAGTGCTTGATCTTATCTCAGTACATCTATGAGTAAATTAACCTTGTTACAAGAAAACAATGTTTGAATTTGGATTCCTTTGCAAAATAAGTCATTAAGTATGTGTGTGAAAATACAAACATTACCATGTAAAGTGTTGTCGATGTTGTCAGTGTATTTATCAGACCTAGTTATTCTAGGATTTCTTAGTTCATGGTGAGTTGCATTTAGTTTGTCTTCTACGTTAGTATGATATTAACATTCTTGATGATCGTATATTGATGACTCGTGACCAATTTCATTTCAGCAAAACACATACAACAAATTACTTGAATTTTATGCTGATAGTACCAATACGATTTAATGGTAATTTTTTTGAATATTTCTAAAGTGACTTAGGTTTTGAAAGAATACTTTGCACCTGAAACTGGTAAAAAACTACTTTTTTGACGAAAAGAAATTCGATGAATAGTTTTGATATGACACAGTAATTGCCTTTGTCAAATAATTAAGATCACATACCAAATACTAGAAATACTATTATTTTCGAGCGTGGGCGCATTATTTATTATCTGGTCTCCTTGACTAGTCAATAGTAAAATAGATATAAAGTAACCCGTACGTTGCCGAGGGCAGGAAACTCGCAATTGTTAATTACACAATCGATTTTAGAATTAATCAACGTGAGAAGTCATTCATCATCCGTATGGTTACCTACATTAAGTGGTACCAATATTAAAATAATTATTTAGAACTTGTTTTCGTTAATTATAATGTACAGGTTTAATGAAATTTTCGGTGTTATATTTTAGCTACGCATACAATCATACATTTCATTACTATAAGCATCAATCACTTTTGTCGGTCTGAATGTCTTTGTCTCTGAGTCAATAGGACATGGTGAATGACGTATAGCACACCTCTATAGATAATATCGTCTAAGATATGTCAATTGTATTGAATTGCTCAACTTAGGTTAGAATCTGCAGTACCTAATCCGCCATGTAGCCTGACAAAAAAGGTTGACTTGTGAACCCGTGGTATAGCTGACCTTCTTAAGTATCCTAAAGCCTAAGCCGATCTGAGACTTTCGACCAAAATATTGTTTTTAAACAGCATTTCATATAGGTACAGGGTTTCAACCTCTAGCCATATTTTCAGGGGATGTATACAGGGTTATACAACCTCTTGTTGTCATACTCAGATTAAAGTAGAATTTCTATCAAGCTAATATACACTCCTACACTATGTAATAAGGGATAGATATATATTTATATAATAGGCTTGTCAGAATCTCCCCTTTACAATGTTTTGCAAATCGTAGTACACTATAATATATGCTTGCGCTGGGGTTGGAGAAGCACCCACTTCAAGTGCAGTTTCTATATCACCCTCAGTTTACCATCACTCTTCAGACAAGTGTCTATGCAGTTAGATTTATGAATATAGCTGGACTGTGTTTGACACGGAGAGCTTGAGTTATGTTTATAATGCCATTAGGCTCTCTGTTTGCTAAGCAGGCGAGTGTTTTACTAAACATACGAACCTATAGCAAATGCATCGTCACGTTCAAGAAGATCGGTCTCACGCGATACGCAGTGCTTGTAATTGACAGCTTGTTATGCCAAATTACGATCCGAGAACTAGGCATTTGTATAAAAGATAACATTACTAAATATTGGTAAGACCTTGGTCAACTGAGGAGTGTCAATAGTTTTGTTTAGGTATTAGCAGGTTTAATATGGATATTTCTTTTACCATTGCAAATACAGGTTTTTTTTATCACTGCGTAAACTTTCACGGCTGAAACAACAAATAAGACTAAATCTCATTACAGACAGAGCCATATATTACGATTTCATAGCTCCCATGCAGAATTTTTTGAATTAATGACTATTTCAACCAAAAAGTTTACACAGTGATTAAAATTACCTTGTTTACCCTTCAATACCGAGAAAAAGTTGGTGATTCGAATATTAATATAAGTGTCAGGATTTTAATAGATATTGTCTATTATTATACATGTTAGTAGATTGGGGAACATACCATAAGGTATATTAAAATAAGTTTAACATGTCGCGGAAGCAAACTTTGTAGGAAATGGGCACATATATATGTCTAATTATTCCATTGTTCTATTGTTTGCCTTGCCTGCACCTACAATATTTAGCGCTAAACTTATTGCGCATAACATCAGTTATTGCACGACTATAAATGTGTCAATCAAAAGGTATTTTTTGCTGATAGGTGTTTAAAATATTTGCATTCAAAGATTTCTATCTTAACATTAAGAATTGGATCACGTTGTCGTTTGGTATGAATGTCTCAATTCTAAACTGAGTGCGTGACGTGGTCTCGCAGTCCCTTGCTAACGGCGAATTAAACCGTGTTGGTCCTAAGTTAATTAATTTAAACTTTATTACTATGAAACTACAGAGTCAAGGAAGATGTAGGCCGGGAGGGTTATGTTGTAACTCACAATTACATAATTTATACATTTGATCCTAATTTTGACCTAACTTACTCAAAGTTTGTAGTTTGGTGAGAAATTAGTATCGTCATGGATAACGTTTGTAATTAGATCCCATGGCGTATTATTATGTTTCATGAGTATTAAAGGTACAATAGTAGGGCAATTTGTTTTTAAACTAATTCAAATACTTAAGGGGAAAAGAATGCTTTACGTATACTAAATGGTCTCATACTGTGCGGTTTCAATGAAGCTTCCTAATACAGATGCTTAGGCTGTGGAATAAGCTCCCCGACGTGGTTTTCTCAAGGGAGTACAGCATGGGGTTCTACAAAAAAGGTGTGAAGAGATTTTTGCATATAGGGTCAGCAACGCGCGAGTTACAACGCGCGTGTTCTTCTTCTTCTTCTTATTTTTAAGTTTGGCAACCAAGCCCAAATTAGGGCTCATTTCTGCCAGTGTCGAGTTATATTATAGTTTCCCGTCACGATAAATCACTTTCACATATGGTCCACAGTCAATCACCGTCCATAAAAGTCATGTTTTACTACAATGGTGGTCATTGTACTAAAACTCTTCACAGACTTTTTGAGACAACTTGAGAAGTTACGATACACATAATTCATTTCATTTCACTTCACTGGTGCACATGGATGATCTTTATTGGGTAAAATACCACCGAAAATACACAATAAAACTCAAAATACACGAATTTATGAAAATAAAAACGAAAATGCAACATCACTCTGCAAGTTCCCGCCAAAAAACGCGCGTGTTCTTCTTCCTCTTATTTTTAACTTTGGCCAAAATAAGGACTTATTTCTGCCATTGTCGAGTTATATTATAATTTCCAGTCACAATAAATCACTTTCACATATTATAGTCCTCAGTCAGTCACCGTCCATAAAAGTCATGTTTTACTACAATGTTGGTTATTGTAATTAAAACATTTCACGGACTTTTTGAGATAACTTGAAAAGGCACGATTCACATAATTCATTTCATTTCACTTCACTGATTCACGATTATTGGATAAAATACCACCGATAACATACAATAAAACTCAAAATACACGAATTTATGAAAATAAAAACGAAACGCAAGTTCACTCTGCAAGTTCCCGCCAAGTCACCCCTGGTGTTGCAAGCATCTGTAGGCTACGATCACCCCTTACCATCAGGCGGGCCTTATACTTGTTTGCTACCTAAGTGGTATGAAAAATAACTATTTCCTAAAGAATTTAAATATCTTATCCGTTAATTATTGTGCAACCCGTTGATTTATCAAATAAACTAATGCCATGCATTATGCTCTAACAATCGAACATTGCGATGTTTAACATTTAAGCTCACAAAATATGGGAAAAGGTGCGAACACTAAATGCCATCTGTAGATAAGCGTTTAAGGTTAAATTGCTGCTAAACCTTCGAATCTGAGAGAATTTATTATTATATCATTGTAATAATTTTGTAAGCTTTGTTTATTTGTAATGTAATTCTACAAATAGAAGACATGAAGTTGATAATTGCAAGGTCTCGCTGACGTTTCTATATGAAATCTTTAATATGATTATTATCATAGTATCAACCACAGACATAAATCGAAATATACAGGATCAACTTTAATGTTTATTTTATTTAATAATTTGTTAGGTTTATTCCCATATAGACATAAGACAAAGGTCTTCAATCAGTGCGTGTTACCAGTGATGACATACGGGACAGAGACCTGGTCTTTTACTGCTGGCCGCATAAATAAGCTCAGAGTCACTCAGCGAGCGACAGGGTCCGAAATGAGAACATTCGTAGGAGAACGACGGACGTAGCTCGTAGAGTTAGTAAGCTGAAGAGGCAATGGGCAGGCCACATCGCTCGAAGAGCCGATAACCAATGGGGAAGAAAGGTTCTCGAGTGGCGACCACGTACTGACGACCTCCCACTAGGTGGACCGACGACCTGGTCTGAGTCGCTGGGCGCCGCTGCAGCTGGATGCAAGCGGCCCAGAACCATTCCAAATGGAAATTAATGGGGGAGGCCTCTGTTCAACAGTGGACATCTATGGGCTGATATGATGATTCCTATATAGGATATTTTCACTAGAACTAGTTGTTTATGTATAACGCAAGTCCCTCCATCCATATGAAAACGAAGCGTGTCACTTTTTTCTACCTACCATAATGTCACAAGAGCGCTTTAGTTAGGCTGGCATTAAGTTATAACGTGGAAATGAAGGGATCCTATTCGTCTGTCAAAATATCCCTCGCTACACATCTCTAGTGGACATGCAGCCTTATACGAGTTCCCTGTCCACGCGAAACAATTTCAAAAGGTGAGCCCTCCCTTTTGGCACAGCTTTTGGCACGCGAAGTACATACATTCGCGTCATCTATTAGATTTATATCTGTGGTATCAACTATCCCTAATAAGTAGGGTATAGTATACGCAATTTCTCAAGCATAAAATTACGTGAGAAACCACACGTATGGTTTTACCTTATACTTAAGAGTGCGTATAAAGCAAAATAACAATCTTAGAATTGAAATTTATCCAAGTAAATAGTATTTATTAGAAGCGCTCGTGGTGTAGCATGATTAGCCGTTCTTAATCGATCGGCAAAGTTAAGCTACGCCTGTCGTGGTCGGTATCTGGATGGGTGACCGCCTAGTGGTATTTCAAATCGAGCGTTTCCGTGCTTCGGAAGGCACGTAAAGTCGGTTATCACTTAGTTGTGATAGTCGTTAAGCTAGTTGGATGCCTCATAGGCTTGAAAAATTCCAACAGTAGGTTGACCACTAGCCTACCTCCGCCGATCCGCAGTGGGCACGCGTGGTGTAGTATTGCCCATTCCCTTTCACCTTCATTTGTGAAAGGAGGCCTGTGCTCAGCAGTGGGACATTATAGGCTGATGATGATGATGATGAAATAGTATTTAAATGAAAAAATATTTTTATATGGGTATGTTCATTATATGCGCGAGGGTTCTGTCTGAGCAAAAACATAATGGAATGAAATTTCCTCGATAGAAAAAAATCACAAAGCTACCTCTAATAATAATGAATTTTCGGTTTTATTAGTTCATGGTGTATCTAATTAAGACAAAAATTCGATAAATAATATCACTAACATATGACCAATATGACCTAGGGCTGCTACTAACGATTTTTTAAAATATTCTATACTTTACTAGTTATTTAGATAAAAAGCGCTTTGTTCATTTTTGTTCCGCGAAACACGCTATCTCCATCTCATCTCCACGCGAAGATAAGACATAAGTTTGTTTCATCTGACATTGCCATATTTTTCTGGCTTGGTACGCACTCTTAAAAGGAAAATATCTTAGTATGGGTGTGACGCATAATTTAATACTTTCCTGGAAATTATCAACAAAAAAAATGTTAGCAACTCTCAAATGATCATTATATTTCAATCGCAAACCTTAAAAGGATTTAAAATGACTTCGCTACAATTTCTCAATTGCGTTGCAGTATTAGTCATCATACTAAAATAGGTAAAAATATACAAAAGCTTTGTGGCATAATGTGCGTCATTCCGAGGGATGTCATGGCCGAAAGTTCATGACTACAAATGCACCTTCTCATTAACTAGAGATCCTGAGAGAATACGTGGGCGTCTAACTCGCTGTCAATGACGCGATTACTAGCAATAAATAACATGAAATCCGTAAGAAATGATGATGAACATTACTTATGCAGGTTAGATAATAATATGCCATAATAAATTGTGCGCTAATGGAAACAAGTTTTTGTCGACGATATTAACTGGCTAGAAGTTAGTTCTTAAGGTATTTAATAGGTGCCTAAGTATTATGAAGTATATTATTAACTCTTTGGTATTAGTGAATATCTTCTAAGTAAATTTTCATGGACCACTCTTTGTTTTATTAGCTCTACGGTCACGGTGATTTTTGTAAATATATGAAGCTTTGTTGGAAAAAATCTCTTAGGTTAGGAAATTGGTGCCAATTGAAATCTGAAAGAAAAGGTAATAAAAAAGATTGCAGTTTTAAAGACGTTGCCAAGGAGGAGAGAATTACGCACGTAATAATGTATGGTTTTCCTAGGAGTTTTTGGCACATAAACCATAAACCAACAGGCGAAAATTAATTGTACCGACGCCAAAACAATTTATAAGGGGATGTGGGCAAGCCTCTCGTAAGTAAAGCACCAAGAAATTATTATTCGTTGCGTTTACATAACGGATCGGTATAGAAGTTGGGCAATTGTTACAGAATGTGCAAAATTAATTAATTTTCCCTTCATTTTAGGGATACCTCAAAGTTTATTTCAAGTATCTAGAAAATTAATTTGATACAAGAGGGTACAGGGAGTTTATTTAATTTTTCATATAATTTATTAACTGTTTATGAAAAGGTAAATGAAAGTAATTTTGAAGAGTACAGCGATCGGGTAATATATTAAATTATTTTTTAATAATAAAGTAAGAATTCTAATATTTAAGAATGTAAAATCGAACATCTATATAGTTATGCATAGTGAGTCCAAGTGTCTTTGGAATCATGATAACTAAATATAACTGTCAATATAATAACTTTTCTTCTAGTGGTATTTATCGACACTCATTCCAAACGAATTCTATAGAGAATGATATTTTTATATGTAAAACAAGTCCAAGAACCGTTCAACAATCTAACCACCAATTTCTTCTTTATTTAAGAGCTGTGCTCTTGTCGGTGTAGCTTCTTCCATTCCGCTCTATCATTAGCAACATTTTGCACCTCGTTATACGACACGACTTCTATTTTTGCCTTTACTTGATCTACGTAACTTATTCTTGGTCTTCCTCTTCCTCGCTTTCCCTCTATCTTTCCTTCTACTGTATGTTGTTGTAGTATGTTTTTGATGAATTCAACTAACCTAACCTAACCTAACCACCAATACCATATCAAAAATATTCGTATCCAGATATAGGTACATCACAAGTTCCAGCGACTGTAATGTTACTTTGTGTTGAATAGCTAGAAGAAAAAAATTAAACAAACATAAATAATAATGTAGGTTATGTTTTTGTTTACAATCAATGGATTAGAATCAAACCACGAATTACCTACCTATTTAGCTTTGTATATTTATTATATAAGCATCTGCTCCCATCATACTTATATCGTGAGGAAATGACATAGTAACACAATTATCTCACATACAGTCATCTTCCTGATCACAATGACAAGGCAGATAGAGCTGTCACCACCACATTGATTGTTACATTACATCATGGTTTCACACCTCCTCATAAGTAACAAATAAAGTCGTTGGAGTAGGAAGTGTATGAATGTGCGACAGTGCTTGTATTGTCACCTAACCGGATCTTAGATGGGTGGGTCCAAACAACAATGCTTTGTATGCAAATTTCTTTAAAGATGTTTATTGCTCACTAAACTTGAAAATTTGTTTTATAAATAGAGAAAAGTATTGTTCGAAATAAAATTAACCTTTATATGCTGCAACTAGCTTCTGCTTTCGGCTTCGCCCGCGTGGCCTACAGGAAACAAATGACATATTTTTCTACAACAATAAAACAAAACAACTTCATCCCGCTTCGAGGGTGGAATTATTAAAAACGCTGCGACACGTATACATTAGTTTTCAATCTTCAGCCTAAACACAAAATTTTAAGATCCTAACTTCGAAACTGACGGTCTTTCATGCAAATTTTTATCCCCTATTTTACCCCCTTAGGGGTGGAATTTCGAAAAACCCTTTCTTAGTGGATACCTACTCTTCACAAAGAATATACCCTCTAAATATCATGTCTCTAGGACCAGTGGTTTAGGCTGTGCGTTGATATATCAGTCAATCACTCATTCAGTCAGTCAGTCAGGACTTTGAATTTTATATATTACAATATAGACAATGCTAAAAGATTTAAATAAAATTTAAAAAGAATTACGATAAAAAATCATGCCCCTCATATCTATCTTCCCTATAGCCTGTTTTTAACATACAAGTTAACTTTTATTATGATTTAGCAACGTTGACATAACAGGGCGCTAAGGAAATGATTAATATTCAGTGTTAAACAACTTAGTATCTATTATTGTCTTCCAATACCATTAACGCCTCTTCGCTAAAATTCTGAGAAAGATAATAATTAAGTCTTAATGTATTTCACACATCATTTATAACGTAGTGGTTCCGTGAACGGTAGACCTCGCGAGTCAGTCTTTGGATAGCTTAAAACTTAATAAATGTGCAGCGCGCACGTCAAAACAAAATCCTTATTTCAGCCCCCATGGTTCCTAAATTTTGAAAGATTTCCAAAAACTGTATTTACAAAAAAAAACATATAATTATCGAACATGGCCCCCCCTAGAAAAGATGGTTGTCGACAATCGTCATCGTTAGTAAACGATCAACCTTTGTATGGGAGTGATAGAAGAGATTGTTAAACATCACGTGATATTTCGATTTGCAATGTCAATCCCATACAAAGGTTGATCGTCTACTAACGATGACGATCGATAACCATCTTGTCTACTGGCCCTGTTCATTAAATTTCACGAAAATTGGTTGAGAAAAGAGACCTATAGAGTACAGCCAGACTTCCACCGGACAGGCGAAAGCATTTTTGGCCAAGCTGAAACGGAGACGCTTCGCGCTCGCTTAGTTAATATACTTTACGTAGAATTGTCAGGTTCCGTTGTAAGAACCTGTGTGAAAAATGTGAAGTTTCCACTGTGTTCATCTGTCGGACAATCAGTTTCTCCTTTATATAAACATATAGAAGAATAAAATAGAAATATTTAAGGAACAATCAAATATCTACTATAGATATCAGTCCAAAAGGTTTAATTACAGAAATAAACAAGTTATTCAAAATTCTGATAAATAGTAATGGAATGATAACAATTGCTATTATAACAGCAACAATAACAAAACAATAACACAGGATTGTTTTCGGAATTGTATTAATTGAAACAAGACATCCTTTAACAATATTCAAAATGAAATAACAATGAAAGCGAATTGAAGAACTTTATTGGAGTAAATTAAAATACACATATTTGTACTGTGAATTCAAATAGCTTTTGAAAGTTGCAATAACATTTTCATTTAAAAAAGTAAAATATGGTAGTAGGTAGTATATGCATAAATACATACATATACAAAAGATAATGAACTTTAAACTGTACTTTTTGTATGTTTGTTTCTTATACTAATATAATAAAGGGGAAGAGTTTCTTTGTTTGTTTGTTTAAATGGGCTAATCTCTGGAAGTACCAGTCGGATTTTAAAAATTAATTCTCTAATACGAAGATATATGACTGGTTATTAGTAAACGATACTTTGACACATGATTGTACTCATGATAACAAACAACTTTCCCAAAGAAACATTTTTTTAAATTTACTTACCACATGAGCCCATAATATTAAGTACCTAACAAGAATATGAATACACCATCATTTTATTTAATTTAGTTATTTATCCCTATTTGTTTCTTTGGAAAAGTTGTTTGTTATCATGAGTATAATCATGTCTGTGTCTAAGTATCGTTTACTAATTACCAGTCACCCGATATATTCCGAGGATAGTGTTCCTATTTTAATATAGGCTACGTATTATCCCGAGAACGCGGGTGATACCGCGCGGGACAGCTAGTTGGATAATAATGAATGTAGCTAATTATTATTAACAATATAATAATGAACTTCACCTTCTTACAAGACTAATTTTTAAATTAAGATCAAGTGAATTTACAGATCGCTTTCAATCCCGTATTAAAACTTGACTTGATAAGTTGAAGTCAAAATAGTCAGCTGAAGGCAGCAAACCAGTCAGATTCGTCACCGAATCAATAACCGTCAGGGTAAACGAATTACAGTCCAAACCGTTAACGAGATTATAAGTGATATAGCTGATTGAATAATCTATGAGAGTACATACATTTATGTATTTGTAGGTAGGTACCTCAGTTAGTTATTCACTTTGAACAAATCTCTACCCACTGTATTAGATTTGAATAATCCAATTGTAATCTCGCATTGTCGTTTTTGTTTTGGATGTAAAGTGTACTGGAATTGTCAAAATAGTTATGTAGCTTGTACCTTTTATTGGGAATTTAATTTAATTATACCTAATTTTTAAATAATTCACTTAACACGCACATTATATTTACATGGACAATGCATAATTCATTATGGAACAAATTGTACCTATCCAGAAAAAAAAATAAGTTATCAAAATAACGAATCCAAAAATATGATATTAAGAGTTCGATGAAATCCTTACTAAAACATAGGGTACTTTTTATCCCGGAAAAGCAATATATCCCTCGGGTTCTTCGGGTGAAACCACGATTTTTTTTCCTAACCATTTGTTACCAAAAAAATAAATACGGATATTGTTACCATCTTGAATTAGGTGTAGATAGATATGTCTAAGAAGTTTTTGTCACATCCAGTGTGTGTTTGTACTTCGTAATTATAATAATGGGTGCAGTGGGCACCAGGGTTAAGGTTTCACAACCTTGAGCTTGACTCGTGACTGCCTGTCTGTTTGATTTGATACGACACGACAAATTAGACTGCCCACTTTATAAATGACAGCTGCCCTAACAAAAAATATGTTTATTTGTATGGAATTTGCATACCTATTCAATTTATGGATATTTTACCGAACTAAATAATATTCAACAATGATTCCATAGTAAACGAATATATAATCTTTATTTACAACAAATATGTACAAAATACAATCTATAAATAGAAAATTTCCTTAAGTCTGCCGCTCGGCAAGGTTCTCAGAAGGCTGGCAGCGTTTCCACTTTGGATAGCCAAGCTAACGCGTAGGCGGAAAAAGCTCCCCGCCCGCTGGTCTCGGGAGGACTCGATCAATTTTGATGACAAAGTGCGAGCAAAACGGCGAGCTTCGGACTTCCACGATCCCATGGTCTCGACCGCAAAAGGCACAATAATATGGGTCCAGGTATCAGGGTCCAATCGATGCGTATTTTTTGAATTTTAAATTTTCCGCACAGGCCGCAGCTGCCCCTGCAGCTTTACAAGTCGCTGGTAAGTGAGATGGCGCGAGTGTATCGACACATGTGGCATTTCATAGTCAACTCTCTATGATAATATTTTTTCAAAAGAAGTTAAATTACTTATCACTATATAGGTAGGTGGAGATCCCAGGGCCGCCAAACAAAATGTATAAAATTTAGTAGTGTTAGTACATACATAACCGTAACTTGAACCACGTCATTTGCAAATACCATTGCTAAAAAAAGTCGTGGTTTGTGCATTGCATAACAATTTTGAGCGAATATTCAGTTTCCGTGAATTCCGTGTACCCGGTGAAAACTAACTGAAACTGGACAAAGTAAACCAACTAGTTTGATTAAATATTCCGCGAATGTGTTAAACAAGGTATAATTAAGAATATAATTTAATATTCGTAATAAAAATACAGAAATTCTATGATTACCTATACTTATCTAAAAAAAGAAAATTGGTTTTTATACGACGAACTCAGTAAACATGCGTACGGCCCGCCTGATGGTAAGCGGTTACCGTCATATGGATGCTTGCAAGACACGGGACATCACTCACGCGATACCGACTCTTCTCCCCTCCCTAATGAGCACTGGCGAACTTATTCACGCGCAAGAACACAACATACTTGTTGAGTTTCTTGCCGGATTTTTCTGTTGCAGGCTGACTTCCGAACCGGGCGGCGGTAACTTCAGTAGCTTTGATGTTCCCTACTAGGGCTTAAATTGGAAAAATGGCTTTGACTTTGACTGTGGTATTAATAACTCAATTGTATCGAAGACGAATGTCATGGAGAAGGTCGTAGTTTTGAGTCATGAGCTTTCGATAGCTAACACCTTCAAGTTGATAATCTATGACCTAGCACCTGTCTGTTTCGTCAACTGCTGTTAAGAGCTAGCTTCCTTCGACAGCTTCCAGACTTTGTTTACTTTCCAGCTTTGGTCACATCGCCACATTAGCACGGTGAGGTTATCTAACATAAGCCTAACAAAAAAAAACATTTATATCATAATCAAGTTTAACATCTTTACCCCTTATTTTTTGGACGTATTTTCATATGAGCTCACAAAAAGAAAACAAATTAAAATTATAATAAAACAAAATAATACTTTCAAAGCAAATTCTCATTAGAGAGAGCGAGTATTTGATACGTTCCGCTTTGGAGTATCCTGTGACCCCCCAACTTCTGGCACAGTCTCATACGCCTTCCTCCCCTAATTATACTGTTGCAGATTCATAATTGGATTTTATGTCAGTTGTAACTGGTTTTGGAAATATATAATATGAGAATAATATATGTAAAATAAGTTTATTCTTACAATAAAGATATATTTTGATAGGACACTGTATCTCTTTATTGTACCTACGTCATGGAAGAGAATGTACTCTGAAATTTATTTTTCGTAAACACTGGTCGAGTCCCAGAAGGTTGCATTAGGGTTCTTTTAAACCACTCAAATCTAAATTCGATTACATTTTCATGTGGGGGATTTCCTCATGTTCCCATCTTAAACAATCCCACGTTCCCTTCCTTTGGGACATAGGGATACTAAAGACTGGCAAAAGCCAGCTGTTCTGCTTCTCCAACAATGCGGTCCTAGTGAATTACAGTTTATTAATATTTCATCTTAATTTATTTGTACTCAAAATACGGTAGGCTCAAAGCAGGCACTAAGTGTCTTTGAGGATCATATTTGAAAATTACTGCTCTAAGCAAGCTTTAAAATTTCAATCTAAAAATTGTTTCTACGTTGTTTACATGCGTAAAACCTTAGGCATTAGGTTTTGAGGACAGAACGATACTTTGCCCTAAGAAGAAATCTAAACAGATTAAAAATAATTCCGGTGACGCTGTTTTTTCTTCCATACACCAATAACATTAATGAATCAGCATATTTTTTTACCACCCACTTAGAAATCACTAATTGGTATTTTGTACCCTTTTAAATGTCTAAGAAATAGATAGTATCTATTTTTTTTGCGCAGCTACTTATGATTCTAGCATTTACTTTAATGCACTGCGCAAAAAATCAACGACTTTCATACTCCATAATATTGTTCCCGTCTAAAGTAGTAGTTCCGTGAACACACTATTATTCTATTTACAATACATATTATGAATGTCTCAAGGGAAAATATCTAAAAATATATTGTAAACATAATTTAAAGAGGTATAATTAACAACAAAATTTACAAATTAAAATCTATAGTACTATATAGAAAATTTCCTCAAGTCTACCGCTGCTTCCGATTAACGGCAAGGTTCCCAGAAGGCTGCCAGCGTTTCCTCTTTGGATAGCCAAGCTGATGCGTTGACGGAAAAAGTCCCCAGCCCGCCTCCGGAGGCCTCGATCAATTTTGATGACAAAGTGCGAGCAAAACGGCGAGCTTCGGACCCCCACGGTCTCGACCGCAAAAGGCATAAAAATGTAATTTGGTCCAATCGACTGTAAAATATATTTTTTTAGCTTTACCACATAAAACAGACAGACGCAAAACAAGACATAAACATGGACTCAAAGACTTCATAACAGCCCCGTTATCCTTTGCTCCGTGAAAACCACGTCCCTAGTTCTTATTTAACAAACAACGAATGCGAGCACCACGAGTAGGTACCAAAAGTGTGAAGCCTTCAGAGACGTGATAATAATTCCCGAGTTTTAAACGAGTTTTGCGTGCAAGAAAACACGTGCAAAGAGCGCTCGTTGGATCCAGGCAGATGCGAGTGCACTTCAGCTAGAAATTTCTCACATTTCCAACCTAAACGCGAGACGCTCAAGACGTTCTCGAGATTATACCCACACATCTGGGCCCTTTTATTAAACGGCTTTAAAAAGAAAATACAGATACGCGCAACTACGGAACTGTTGAAAAAAGTGGCATTAGATAAGCTTGGTAGTTTCTTATTTTGAAGAGATAAACAGCCTCTAAGCTTCTGTAATGGTTACAGTACGAGAGCTACCAACGTTTTCTAGAATGAAAATATTTTTTTCGTAAAGTTGTTAGCACTTATACACTCCTGTGTAGGAGTATTTGCGCCTAGAAATGAACATTATTAAAATTTCATCCACAGATCCTTTTAACCCATTGGTTCTCGCGAGTCCTATAATAAAAAATTATGTATTTGTTATTTTTTTAACCGCGAGCCAAAGTATCGATAAAAATTCCATGATTCAAATATAAAGAGCTTTTGCTTTTTTTAGCTTTAGTTTTTTTATTAGCTTTTCTTGAAAATATGAATATCATCCATAGGTCCTATGTACAGCTTCAATAAACTTCAGCCAATATTTATCTGTCGACCTTATTTGTGAGCAATTATTACTGTCAATAAATCATGTATGATCCCGATAAACGTAATAAATTATTGTATTGTGTACTTATTTGTCTATTCCGTCTCTTACACTCAATGTTTTATTGGCTACACTAGCATTAGAATTTGTTAGATAAGATCAGATCTTCGATTGATAGCTATCATACTGAATAATTGCTCAAAGGCATGTTATGGTAGTATATTTATTTACTAGTCTATTTAGTAATTATACACTATGTGTAAAGATTTAACCATATGATAGTAAATATTAAACAAAATGGTATGATAAAACAGTTAGCCGGTATGTACAGTCAACTATAAAGAGATGTATCTATTGTAATGTTACAAAACTATGTATATATCCTCTTGGATGCAATAGTAAATAGCCGTTGTATGTGACAAATACCCAGTGCGGGAAACTTCTGAACTTACAGATCTTAGAGAAAAACGCTGAAAAGAACCACTAACTAACACTCAAGCGTTGCCGACCCCAAAAATCTCTTCAAACCCTTCTTGTAGCTGTACTCCCTCCTGAAAAATTATCTACTACAAATCTCACTCTTGGTAGATTTTGAAATCAGTTGATTGCTATCACGGAATAGATAAATAAGGTTGGAAAGGCCCTCGCTCCAATTTTGTACTAGGACCAGTGTCGCCGCTTGACCCCCACTATTTAAATTTCTACACATACGCAATCATATTTTTACAAATATTTCGCACACAACCAAATCACGCACACATAAATCTCAGGGCAGATATTCGTTCGCCCACTAGCACTAAGCTACCGTGGGCATAGACACTCACACACGCAAAAATGCATACACCTGTCAAAAATGTTGACAACTTACAGTAGGGATGGGTAGTAGTGTATAATCGTTAATGAATCGGTTCGATTATCAATTATTATTCTCATAGAACTTGGAATCGATAGTTGCATGGTTATGCTGTACGGATTACACAAAACTAACATATCTTTTTCTATTGAATTAATTATATTATTATTCAGCATAATGATTTTTTGGACCGGCAATAATCAATTTGTGACAATTAAAAACTAATAAAACTATTAGGGTATGTAGTGGTTTTTTTACGGATAACTGCGTGATAGATATATAATATATTATATTATAGTGCGCAAATAACGAAAATTTTTACAACAAATTATATAGTTAACTAAAT
Source organism: Polyploca ridens (assembly GCA_951394255.1). Taxonomy (NCBI): domain Eukaryota; kingdom Metazoa; phylum Arthropoda; class Insecta; order Lepidoptera; family Drepanidae; genus Polyploca; species Polyploca ridens. The sequence goes on along the minus strand of OX596249.1, from coordinate 13,555,625 downwards.
CTTAACTTCTAATGTACGATTTGTTTTATTTCTAAACTGATTATTGATAGTCTGGTTGTTCGTTGTGCTTGGCACTTCACTAAGTGGGTGGGACCCGCCAATGAAGAACGACATTATCGTTAGTAAGTAATTACCGAAAAAATACGATACTTCATAGGCGTGAGCTGTTTAAATTATGAAGCTAAATTTGACAGATTTGATTTGCTTGATAAAGTCGATATTTTTATCGATAAATTACCTGATGAATGCGTGGGGAAAAATGTAACATGAAATTAATATTAAGAAATTATTTTATTTTATTTTTTTACTATATACTATAGCTAAAAATGCAGCTTTGTAAGGGCTCGTAAGATTTTTTTGTAACTAAGTTTAATATTTTAATTTAAATAAGCCCAAATATGGTTAGGATAAGGATACGTCGTTCCACTATGGAGTTTCAGTGCTTACCCACACTCCAACTCCATCATCAGACCCTGAATACAATATATTTTTTTCTTTTTTTTTTATACAACTTAATCGGTAAACAAGCATACGGCCCGCCTGATGGCAAGCGGTTACCGTAGCCATATGGACGCTTGCAACAAGAAGTATCGCTCACGCGTTACCGACCTTTCCTCCCTCCCCTATGAGCTCTGGCGACCCTACTCACGCGCAGGAACACAACTTTACACAACATAAAGTTATTTGGCTGCGGTATTCTGTAAGGTGGAGGTACTTCCCCAGTCGAGCTGCTCTTTGAGCGAATAAACGCTACGCTCTACCTCTCTCAATATAATATAATATAATATAATATAATATAATATATGGCCAAAGTTCATCTCACGACAATTCCAACAACCCCAAACATGGCTAGGATACGTTGCTGCGCTATGGAGTTCCATTACCTACCCTCCTACTCTATCATCAGAGCCCGAAAACCATATATGGTCAAAGCTGTTCTCAGGACAATTCCAACAACCCCAAACACGGCTAGGATATGTTGCTCCGTTATACAGTTTAAATACCTACCATTCTACTCCATCATCAGACCAGGGATACCACATGTGGTCAAAGTTCATCTCACGACAATTCCAACAACCCCATCCAGCGCATGCCCTCCTACTTCCATCATCACACCCCGGAAAACCATATATGGTTATTGAGCTATTATCAATATAGCTCAATGTATATGGTAAGTCTTATCATCTAGACAAACATTTTAATAACCTATGCTAAATTTCAAATATAGATTTGATCCTATACTTTCAATTCTTGATTGTGCATCATCTGTAGAGGTGTGATCGTTTTTTCGTAAAGTGTACCACAATGTGTAGAACTGAATCGGATAGTAGATCTGACCAGGGAGAAAATTCTCATTCACTCGAATTAATCACTTGTTCCAAATAAAGTTCGAATTCGTACTTTTTTCGAGTGAAAATCAAGTTAGGCTATTCTGAGAATTTCGAAGCCGCCATTTTCTCTTATTTTTCGAGGGCTAGCGCTCGAACTACTTCGACTGGTCGGGACCGTTCGAAACGTATTTCGAATGCGAACTATCAAACGTCAAACAGTTAGGTTGTCATTTGGAAACGTAATGACAGATAAGCCTAAGGATTTCCGTTACTCACAGAAAATATTTTGTCATATTCATTTATAATTATTATATAAAATTGATTAACTTATGAATTCCGGATATATTAGGATATAATAAGAGTAAAACGTTGTTTTAAATATTTTATATTCATAAAAATCTTTTAAATTTTAATTTAAGATATAAAATTATCACGTACGTTAACAAAACGCAATTATCAAGTGAAACGAAACGCATCGTGCAATTTGTATCCATCATAATGGCAACATTTACTCCTTACACTCGAACTTATTTCGAAGGTTAGTTCGATTAGTGCCGAGAATACAGGAATCGAAAAATAGACTCCGCCCCTCGAAATTTTACGGTCGAAATAGAACTCGTAATGCAAGTTCGATTCGAAGGCTAGTTCGAGGGAAGTGAGAATTGGGCCCCAGGGACCCAATTCTCATTCACTCGAATTCATCACTCGTTCCAAATAAAGTTCGAATTCGTACTTTTTTCGAGTGAAAATCAAGTTAGGCTATTCTGAGAATTTCGAAGCCGCCATTTTCTCTTATTTTTCGAGGGCTAGCGCTCGAACTACATCGACTGGTCGGGACCGTTCGAAACGTATTTCGAATGCGAACTGTCAAACGTCAAACAGTTAGGTTGTCATTTGGAAACGTAATGACAGATAAGCCTAAGGATTTCCGTTACGCACAGAAAATATTTTGTCATATTCATTTATAATTATTATATAAAATTGATTAACTTATGAATTCCGGATATATTAGGATATAATAATAGTAAAACGTTGTTTTAAATATTTTATATTCATTAAAATCTTTTAATAGTTCAATTTAAGATATAACATTATCACGTACGTTAACAAAACGCAATTATCAAGTGAAACGAAACGCATCGTGCAATTTGTATCCATCATAATGGCAACATTTACTCCTTACACTCGAACTTATTTCGAAGGTTAGTTCGATTAGTGCCGAAAATACAGGAATCGAAGAATTGACTCCGCCCCTCGAAGTTTTACGGTAGAACTAGAACTCGTAATGCAAGTTCGATTCGAAGGCTAGTTCGAGGGAAGTGAGAATTGGGCCCCTGGGAGCCACTCTCATTCACTCGAATTCATCACTCGTTCCAAATAAAGTTCGAACTCGTACTTTTTTCGAGTGAAAATCAAGTTAGGCTATTCTGAGAATTTCGAAGCCGCCATTTTCTCTTATTTTTCGAGGGCTAGCGCTCGAACTACTTCGACTGGTCGGGACAGTTCGAAACGTATTTCGAATGCGAACTATCAAACGTCAAACTGTTAGGTTGTCATTTGGAAACGTAATGACAGATAAGCCTAAGGATTTCCGTTACGCACAGAAAATATTTTGTCATATTCATTTATAATTATTATATAAAATTGATTAACTTATGAATTCCGGATATATTAGGATATAATAAGAGTAAAACGTTGTTTTAAATATTTTATATTCATTAAAATCTTTTAAATTTTAATTTAAGATATAACATTATCACGTCCGTTAACAAAACGCAATTATCAAGTGAAACGAAACGCATCGTGCAATTTGTATCCATCATAATGGCAACATTTACTCCTTACACTCGAACTTATTTCGATGGTTAGTTCGATTAGTGCCGAGAATACAGGAATCGAAAAATTGACTCCGCCCCTCGAAATTTTACGGTCGAACTAACACTCGTAATGCAAGTTCGATTCGAAGGCTAGTTCGAGGGAAGTGAGAATCGGGCCCCTGGTCGTCGGTCCACCTGGTTTGGTCCACATTGTTCCCTGGCGTTAGGTTCTTTAGGAAACCTACAATTTATAATTTATTGCATTAGTCAAATTACATTTTACTTAGATTATAATACTAAATACATCATAGTAAATACTCGTAGATGAGGAGGGGTCTTATATGTCCATTTATATCATTCGGTCACATTCATTCAATGATTAATATAATATCTAATTTCAAAATACGTCTAACTAAAAATGTACTATCGTTAATTAAATATAAAATAATTCGAAAATTATCTTTGTCAAACGTAATTATATTATATATAGTCTAGAATTCTATCGATGATTTTATTTAACCAAACCACATGGTCACGTCACTATCGATAAACATGCTGCGCCTTACATCACTGCCAATCAGGGAAGACGCAATGTATGCAGTACATTGAAAGCGGATTTGGTCATTGCGCTGATTGAGCGAGTACACATCGGTCAATGTATGTTTTTCATAACTTGTTGTAATAATTTTGTTAATGTTTGGTATTTCATAGTGTTCAATATGTTTTTATGTTTTTTACTAATAATATTGTAATTAAATGTTATTTTCGACTTACCGATGGAAAGATATACCTCCTCGCTCTATACTTGAGGTCTGACTTTTTTGTCTTACACGTTATTATAGCACAACACGGCATTATAAGCAGAGCTCTGTTCTCCAATGTAATCCGACGCGCACTGACCGCGAATCGGTCGAGTTATGATTATCGAATCATAACTGTGGCGCGCTTGCCCCGCCCACATTACCATTCTAACCTTATTTATCTGTTCTGTGATTGCTATAGTAAGCAGTAAGGGAGCTGGGACTAATAAAGTCGGAACTTGTATAATTGTATATTCCACACCTGCATAATTGTACCGTACCACTGGTATCATAGCTTGATGGAAAGCCAGAATTAGAGAAGATGTAAAAGTTATCTGAAAATTTATGAAAATGTCCTATACATATCTATAATAGCGTCACATACTCATTATGCAGTCCAATTTGATTAGACTATGTAAACTGCTCGTTAGTCTCGCGTGCTGCAAATTTACACGATAATGTATTCAAGGTGCTTTTTGCCCGCAAAAATAAAACTCCCCTCTTTTCTAGATCAACGTGAGGCTAATAAAAATATCTGAGACCAGTAGAACGCCATTAAGCCATGTTATAGTATCTCCTGCAAAGTTACAAACTAGCGCCACAGTACATGTATGAACAGTAGAACAATGTGTCATGGATCTCAATCAGAACACATGATTCTCTATTAAATAACATTTTTGTTTAATTTTTTTAAAGGTTATTTATATCCAATAATCTGTCGGTTAGTTGAAGCTGATGTTCCTCTTTTATTTTGGTAACAAACTGAACTTTTCTATTGAATTGATCGATGAAAATATTTGTATTTAGTAAGTGTTAATATTGCATAAAACTGTACCGCAAATAAAAGCTCTTCGTGAGTGGTAGAATTAAACCACTTAACTATTGGGATACTGTAAATAACATGTTAACACATAATAGTTGCATTCGTATCGTCTGTACTAAAATGAACTTTTATATCCTTTTATGTCGGCCATAATCGTTCGTCGAATGCTTGTAAATCTAGTCAATGATCTCATATAGGGTTATTTGGGAGGCCGTTAAATGTATTCCTTAACCTTTACGCTTTTGCAACTTACGCCAAGTTCATTGTTAATACTTAGAATTATGGTAGGCTAGTGAAATAAGTAAAGATTTTTTATGGTTTTATAGCTACACTAGCAACCCGCCCTGGATCCACGGGTGCAATATCGTAATGTGGTGTCAGTGGAGTGATATGCGCGCCGCCCTCGCCCCGCCCGGTCACGGTATCGCGAATACTATTTCTTGCTAATTTTATATCTGTGATATCTTATGAAATATTAATGATAATGATTTACTGTAATGAGCAAATTTTATCTACACGAAATACCCGTCGTAACTAACTTATTTAATAAAATAAGGATTAATATTATATATTAATATTGTCATGCAAATTTCTATAATATTCTGATGAATAAGCGCAATTATAAAATTATTATCGTGGATTTATTGGCGCTCACCTGATGCAATAATTTGTGAATAGTGCACGGTTAGGTGTTCGTTATTGTGGAATTGTTCACATTCCTGGCTCGCTCGCAATATATTCAAGTAAACGCGACAATAAAGCAGTTGATACATCAAGTGAAGACGTACTTAACAATGGGATTGTAAAACTCTGGCTTTAGATGTAAATTGTGCTTTTTAGTTTAAAATCTCCGCGTATGAAAACTTACGTTATTATGTATATACAATACATAAATGGATAATTATTTATTTTTTGTAAAAACCACAGGATTTGAATACTTGAAATCATAACGTATCATTATATAGTATAGCCATTTTACATAATATTATATAATGTCCACTAAAGAAGGATTAAAAAAACCCGAATGGAGTAAAATTTAAACATATCTGAACATATTAATAGCTCATTACTATTTGATAAAAAAAAATATTACTGATTATTTAGTACTTAAAAGATGTCTCCATCACTTAAGTACTAAATAATAGAAGATAGGTACAGCATAGACGAGATATAGCAGCATTGTAAGAGAGAGCAATACTTAGCGTTTGTTCGCTCAAAGAGCAGCTCTACTGGGGAAGTTCCTTACAGAATACCGCAGCCAAATAACTTTATGTTGTGTTCCTGCGCGCAAGTAAGGTCGCCAGAGCTCATTGGGGGGATGGGTCAGTAATGCGTTAGTGATGCCTCTCTTATGCAAGCGTTCATATGGCTATGGTAACCGCTACGACATTAAATATTAATATTATCACTTGGTATCAACCTATCCTAGCCCTTACGGTGAGCAGTGAAGAGTAAAATATCACAGTCGTGATCTCGACATATCACGTATTAGTTTAATTAAAACTAGTCTGGCGTGGGCTCACGTCACATCGGTGCAATGGGTACGCCTTCCGCTAATTGCCATGTCGGATATAAGGGCATGAATAACGGTTGCTGGAAATAATGATGCACTTGTTAAAAATAAACAGAAATAGCATACACTTATTTAAAGTGATTAAGAATAAGAGAATTAGAGCACGCAGCTTTCTATTGCTCAGCAGAGAACAGCTCGACTACCGCAGATAATGTTGTATTCACAGATGTCTAAATTTAAAAGCTCTGTGGTTGTATTTCTGCGTATTACTAAGATTGACAGAGCTCATTGTAAAAGGGAAGGGTCAGTAACGCATACTGCAAGTATAATGGACTACAGTAACCGCTCACCGAAGCGCTCGTACCTGGATGGGTGACCGCCTATTGGTATTTCAAATCGAGCGTTTCCGTGCTTCAGAAGGAACGTAAAGCCTTTGGTCCCGGTTATCACTTAATTCTGATAGTCGTTAAGCTAGTTGGATTCCTTCTAGGCGGCTTGAAAAATTCCAACAGTAGGTTGACCCTAACCAACCTCCACTGATCCGCAGTGGGCTCGCGTGGTGGAGTATCTGCCCATTCCCTTTCACCATCATTTGTGAAATGAGGCCTGTGCTCAGAAGTGGGACATTACAGGCTGATGAGCGGTTCATCATCATCATCATGATGATGATGAACCGCTAACCAGAATGTCGTATGCTGCTAGTTTGCCGATTTTGTTGTATAAAAAAAAACAGTTACAGGCGATCTAAATCTCTATATCGATGCATTTCTTGATAACGTTACATCGGAAATTAAATGTACACGCCAGAGGCGCACTGTTTTAATATAGTATTGTTTGTTTCACGGTGTTCCTAAAAATCTTTGAAATTTTACCAATTGGTAAAAAAATATTTTTACCGAATCAGTAATAGCCAGCTTTTGCTACCTGTCTTTGTATCAATGGCCTCTCATTTTCAGCTAGGAAATTTGAATTATTTGACGAATTTCTGATTTCATAATTTCCCCGCCCTGTCGATACAAAATGTCAATATAGCTTCAGATTTATAAGCTACATAATTATAAAACAAATTTCTCCATTAACTCTTGGTAGCCCATTTAATGTCGCCGAGGCACGTATTAACCACAACTAAAGTTAGTAAAAAATAAACTTTTAAATTACAACGCGCGAGCATACTTTACCCTGTACTTGGTCAGGTAATGGTATATTCCTCTAACACGCGACACTTGAGAGTTGAACAAGGCATGCAACTATGTACATTTCTTTATGTATTTTTCCGTTGCTTCACTTGAATTTCAGCAGATTATTTTTGGTCTTTGATCAACATTGATCAAATAAAGACCAAAGTCTCTAACCGATTCCGTACATGTCCGCTCACATGTGGGCTTGTCCACCGCTTTAAAGTAGCACAGGAGATGCTATGGAGAACGATGGAGAAGAGGCTTGGAATAACCTCATCTGCTACAAAGGTGACCGATTTATAAATTTGAATGATTCAGCTGGAATGACGCAGTGTGCTGGCCACATTTCGCGACGAACAGTTAGATGCTAGAGCAGATAGTTATTCCAGCGGGATCCTGGGACAAGGGAAGTGGAGTAGGATGTTCTCTTGGCCGCTGGACAGATGATCGGAGGAAGGTGGGGAAGAGCGAGTGGATGAGGATCATAGAGGACTAGAAAGAGTGGCGCTCCTTGGGCTTCAGCAGTGGAGAGATACAGGCTGATAAAACAAAATATAACGAACAACAAAATAAATAATTGGTCTATAAATATTAAAACCAAACCCACGAACAAACAACTCCCAGTAATGAAAGTTAAAAGTTTAAAAGTGCAATAAGTAATCGGTCACTCCCCTGACATCGGCCCTGTGACTTTAATAACACGTTAATTTATTCATACGGGAGTTGGACGTGGGCGCCATTTTCCATCCATCATGGTGAAATTTCCTGCATTTGCCCGGCATTCGACAGTAATGTAATATGCATACTTAAAAACTTTACGAATGAGTTTGACATAGTGTTTAGGCCTAAGCCTAAACCTAGCTATTTTAAATCAATTTATTCGATTATTAGCTCATACACGCATCTATAATAATTATCCGGGTCTATTCATCATCTTCAATTAAAAATGCATTGTACTTTTCATTAGGTTATGTTTAGTTGAACAATAAGACCAAATGTCAACATGAATGGATTTATTTTCCCTATTTCTATAGAATGGCTTACTTTTGAGCTCAAATAATTAATTATAACAATATCCAGCTTTGAATCCTTTTTACAAAGGAAAAGGGCTGAATTAACTGATTATCATCCAAACGTTGTTGAAATTAATTTATTATGTGAAGCCGCAAAGTAAGGATACTGGATTAAAAATTAATTACAGTTTCAAACTAAGCTTTTGGGGACGCGCCGGCAGTATGAAAAAGTTTATCGCACATTTTCCCTCGGGATGAATTCGTTTGAGGCATTTAGTTAGATTTGTGAAAATGACAATGGTCTACCGAGGATACAGAAAAAACAAGCCAGGACAGAAGAGCGTACAAAATGATACAATTTCCATTTTATAATTCAAAAGAATTATATTTTATAAAATCTTTTTGCACTGTACTGTTCATGTAACGGATTTTCTATATAAAGTTTACCGTCGGCATTTTGACGAACTGTGATAGGATACTGTTTATTTTGAACTTATTTCAAATACCATCGAACTGAAGCACCTTTATTAATATTTTATGCTTTTGTTTTAGCTTTCATAAATCTTACATAAGCTCGGTTCTCGCTTTTACATTTGAGCAGCAGTAAGTAGCCTTGAGGGTAAATTTTGAGAAATTCCCAAGTTTTCTTGGAATTACCCTCGCGTGCTTACGTTCACAAATATGTGACAGCGGCTTGGGTGGATATTAATTATAACTGTCCGGTTTTATACAAAACCTTATTAATACTGTATCATGAATAGTGTATGCGAACGTGAATGTTGGTAACTTACTTCACAAATTAAACGATGGTGTTTTTTGTAGCAGTTTGATGTTGTATAGTTGGTGAAGTTTGTTCATGCGGTTGATGTTTCGAGGTTGAGACTATACCACAGATTTATGGCGTAACGTTTGCAAACAGTTACGCAAATTATTAGAAACCCCTTTGGTTTTCTAGGCATAAATTCTAATAATTTTGTATTAACTGGAAAACGGGTCTATGTATGAATTAAACAAGCGAACCTTTGATATACTTATTACGTTTACGATTCCGTGCTAGCCTTCTATTTTTGAAACACAATATATCGTTTAATATATAAACCAAATAATTATTTTTTGCAATAACTACTGATAAGCAATTAGAGAACGACATAGCAGGCCATTACTTCAAATCAAAGTCTAATGATCCAATGACTAAAATTTATCTCGTACTGTGTATTAAAAAATTGTACCGATTATTAGTACAATCTTTTTGTTAGTATGTCAAGAACTTATTGAAACACTGAGTCAAAAAAAAGCAATTTTAAAACTAAGTCATTAATAATTAAGGCTATTTCACCTCGATTAGTTATTATATCCATAAACTACTGTACTACTTACTGGAAGGGAACTCCTTTATTTCATAAATTGGTTCATTTGCTATCTATCGATAGAAAAATGGGTTCATCCGAGTATGTACCAGGTTGCACATAGTTCCGGGCGGTCAGCAACAATGGCTGACGGTGGAGACCTCAGTTCCGGCGACGGGCGGAAATGGAGTGGCCGGAGCCTCCGCGCCGACAGCACACGACATTCACTTAGCCTCACGACAAATGTACGGAAGGAGCATCCTCGCAGTGACGTCACATCTCCTACACCTACATTCATATTTCACTTTACTGTCGATAGGACGTGACCTATTTTGATACACAATGTGGATTCTTTAAAATGATATCTGTTTGAAACCTGTGCTTTTAGGTACGATACGCTTTACAACTTTTACTATAGGAACAACTGAAATTTTAAAATGCACTACAGATTCAAACGAAACAACAAAGCCGCAATATGCTGTAAAATAGTACGCAACTATGGTTAAGTGTAACTGACTCGTAATTATTATTGTATGATTCAAACATTATAACGCTTCGACAATTCAAATTATGCTATTTACAAAATTAGTAATTTCAGTAGGTATTCATTTAGAAAATTGTTGCGAGATATAATTCCTCTTCAAAATGTAATTATTTCGTAAATATAAAATTATCTGAATAATTTCTAATTAGAACTTCGGCAGGATTATAAAAGCCGCTGAGAAAATAACTGGCATAATTTGTCTCGCTTCCAAGAAACTCAATTGTGACGTTATATAGTGTTTGTCAGTAAAACCAATCGAGCTTATTTTTGAATCCACGTTGAGATCTTGGAACCATTTGCATCTTCAATATTCAGGGTAAAAGCGACCACAGTGAGTGCTCCGTTGATGGATCTGGCTTTTAGCGATACATTTCTTGCCTCTACACAGAGCGGTGGTGAGGCTCTCCCGTGCTACAAGCTTTCATATCGCCCTTTGTTTAGCGATGCGGATGCAAAACACGCAATCAATGTTTTCTTAAAAGCGTACGAGGTTTTTCACACAGCTCGCTAGCTTTGTAGTAAAGTTAAAAACTACGTGAATCATAACAGGTTGAATAAAAGTTTAAAACGTTTGCGTTTGTGTTCGAATATTTATTTATTGTTTTAATTTTAACAGAAATGACATTAAAAAGTTATAGATCTTTAAAAAGATTCTGAAGTTAAGTGACACAACAATATCAAGTTAACACGCTCACTGCAAGCTTTTTCTGTCAGCTTTCATTTTGTGGGGTCTAGTTGACCCCGACTAGTAAGTTTTTAACCAACTTCAAAAAAAGGAGGACGTTCTCAAATCGAATGTTTTTTTTTTTGTTTGTTACCTCATAACTCCGTCATTTATTAACCGACTAGCATCTGCTCGCGGCTTCGCCCGCGTGGTCTACAGGAAACAAATGACATATTTTTCTACAACAATAAAAGAAAAGAAAACAACTTCATCCCGCTTGGAGGGCGGAATTATTAAAAACGCTGAGACACGTATAAATTAATTTTCAATCTTCAGCCTAAACACAAAATTTGAAGATCCTAAATTCGAAACTGACGGACTTTCGTACAAACTTTCATCCCCTATTTTACCTACTTAGGGGTGGAATTTCGAAAAACCCTTTCTTAGTGGATACCTTCTCTTCACAAAGAATATACCCTCTAAATTTCATGTCTCTAGGACCAGCGGTTTAGGCTGTGCGTTGATATATCAGTCAGTCAGTCAGTCAGTCAGTCAGGACTTTGAATTTTATATATACAGGTCGTTGTTTTGGTCAGCGACGAGCGACTCAGGGTCGATAATACAAATGATACTGGTGCTAAAAAAAATATAAAAAAAATACTTTTTTTTTTCAAATAATAAAAATAAAAAAATTAAAATTTTGAAAATCATGTAATAAGCTAAAGTGTAGACATAATACTCAACGGGAGTACGAGGGAGTAAAGGGGTAGGGCGATGGCGGCTTGTGCCTAGCTCTAGTCTGTGCACGTGCCTAGTAACCATACTTTGCGGTAATTTTATTTCAAATTGAATAAGGTATTTCTCATCATATGTACAGTATTTAATGGAATTAAGTCCATTTTTGGGGAATATATATTTTGTACTACCGCTCCTGGGTCGCTTGTCGCCGACCAAAACAACACCCTGTATAGATTTGGAAAATTCTTTTTTTATTTGAAAGGGTACACTTCCCGTTTGGTCCCATTGTCATCAGATCAGGATTTGATTACTTCTTAGTGTACTTTGAAATCGGTTTAAGTTTTCTGTAAAACAGTCCAATTTAAGAACAGTACGTAATGTACATAACATACCTTTCATGCCTGGTACCTGAAAATTGGCCGACGTGAAAAGTTAGCAGGTATTCACACGTTTGGAGTACGTACTAACACTACTCAATTCTATGCATTTTGTCCGTCAGAAAATAAGTAGTGTCTGGCGGCACTGGGATCTCGGTCTATTAGGTATAAACCAATAAATATATGTGGCTCCTATAGTGGCGAGATGATTTTTTTTATATACGAGTATGTATATATATTGTGACTGAGGGCGAATAACTTTTTCATGACACACTCAATGAAATCAGTTGAAAATCTGACCCTATGACGCAGTTAACATGGTAAAGAAAAATTAAGACACGAGAGTTGAGAAGACAAAATTTGAATATCACTTAATATCCATCTGAGACAATTTGCGCACGTAACAACTTTACTGAAATCAAGTAGGCATTGTTCTTTGACTTTCGTTCATTAAATGTTCAAGCATTCCCGTCTCGGGGCACATCCTCGCCAAAATTAGCTCTCGTTTATTTAATACTTGTGACAATCAGAAAGGGCGGCGTCGGGGGTGAAATAACAATCTGAGACGTCATCTTATTACGTGCCTTCTTACTTTTGCTTAAGTTAACGCACGGCTGGGCGTACACTGCTTGAAGGATTAGAAAAATACTTATTGTTGTTTTTATTTGAACTTATTTCATTATACATAAAGATACCCAACTGATGGTTTGAACAAATAAATAATACTTTCATAATGCATTATAAGCTAGTTGGATGCCTCCTAGGCGGCTTGAAAAATTCCAACAGTAGGTTGATCACTAGCCTACCTCCACCGATCCGCAGTGGGCACGCGTGGTGGAGTATTGCCCATTCCCTTTCACCTTCATTTGTGAAAGGAGGCCTGTGCTCAGCAGTGGGACATTATAGGCTGATGATGATGAATGCATTATATACTACTTGTATTTAGGCCATTATTGGGATAAGGCCGAGATTAATATACAGGGCGAATTTTTATTTCTAGCCAGTGTGGGCAACTTCTGAACTACAGGTCTTAGAGAAAAACGCTGAAAGGAACCCCGAGCAGAATTTTGAAGAAAATTAAAATGCCATTGCCATGCTGTATAATTGTAATAATAACATCGATTTATTGAAAATTCATCTAATTAAGTGATATTCCTTCAAAGCAAGTGATTTGTAACGAACCACTACATAACGAAGTTCACACGCCGATAGATAGATGGCGTGCCGACACATTATCCTGCATCGTGCATACATCGCGCATACAAGCCCACTACATCCTGCATCGCGCTTGTAAAGATTTCTCGGCGATCTGCATATATACAACTGTCCGACAAGTACAGTTGGACCGCGGTCCCCAGGCACGATGACCCAGCCTGGCGGAAGATCTTCCCTTTTAAATGGAGGTGTCATCCACCTTGCACCTCCATAGATTCATCAAATGATTAGAAAGTACGTACAAATGATTAGAAAGTACGTACAATCTTATTCACTCAACAAGTGGAGCAGTGTAATACAACCGCTTCGGATTAATTGACACGAGCAATGTGCGAATTCTCGCAAACTCGAGATTGCGTTATCACATAACGACTGCTTTATAAACATATTTCACCCATGATAGCACAATTTTCAGGTAGTATTATTTATATTCCTTAGTATTTATCTATCCATTTAAGATGTTTTCATACCACCTGCTTGACAATGTCCAATTATATATCGAGGTCTACAGCTCACAGAGCCATTAGTTTATATTATCCTACTTTTTATCCCGTGAAAACATGAACCTCGGAAATGTGAGTGAAACCGCGCGGGACAGCTAGTGTATAATACAACTACTAGTGGATCTGAAAATAAACATAAAAAATCCATATTTCTTTTTAAAATGTATTAATTTTTAATTTACAGAACTTTGACTTTGATCTATAATTTTGACGATTTACAGTGCAATAATTTGTTCTATGACGCGTCTACTTCTAAGACGTCATTACAGGAAATGCGTAGAAATTACAAGATAAAGACTTTGAAGCAAAATAACATTAAAGTAACCTACCTAAATGGTTTCCACCTCTAGAATTAATTATTAATAAGAAGGTACCTCATATATAGTGAATACGAAACTCTCTGTATAAGGATACAGTTGAATGATTTATTCTCCGTCGACACAAAACGTCTTTTAAACCTACAAACAGTGTGGAAGCAAATGTACGCAGTATCTCACAAACCGCAAACTCCTTTAGTACTAAGTCTTGTCACAAGTCTACCACTACTAACATAATACATACAAACCTACAAACCTACGTAATGGTTTATACAAGGCTTATTTATTTACTATATTCTACAATTGTTTCGAACTGTGCGGGCTCAAAGGAGCTTTCTTCCGCGGACGCTCAAATTGTGGAATGAGCTCACCGCCGTGGTTTTCCCATTGGAGTACAGCATGGGATTCTTCAAAAAGGGCGATTTCTTCAGGGTCTGCAACGTGCGAGTGATACCCCTGGTGTTGCAAGCGTCCATAGGCTACGGTAACTGCTTACCATCAGGCGGGCCGTATGCTTGTTTGCCACCTTAGTGGTATAAAAAAAACTATACAAAATTCTTTATTAATTGCACCAATGATATCACTTACTTTCAGGCAGCCTTCTCGCTGAAATATTTGTCTAGAAATTCGATCGTTCAGAAGTTAGACAATACCAGTAAAATCTCCATCAGTATAATGAAATGTTATTTTCTGGCAGAACTTTTACAAAAATAGTATTTACTTAAATGCCCTTTTTGTATGAAAAAAATAATTTTAAAACTACCATCTATTATACATAATTTTTCATCTTGTTGGAGTTTATGTTTTCTAGTGTACTAAAAATAGCATTGTACAGTCAAGGACATAAATACACTTATTGAAATTCATCAACGATTTGAAATTAACAGATTTTATGCAGACACATATTATACTATTATGATTTTTGCACTAGGTATATCAAAATTGCGAGAAAATTGCTCCTGAATTTCACAGTAATATACATATTTATATATATCTCTCTAGATCAGTGTATATTTATGAACACTAAGACCAATGTCCTAACAAATTCATATTTAAAAGGAAATTGCATTTCGCTTTCTGGTGAGTCATGTTTAAACTAAATATGTATAAATCATGATTGCAATAAATAATGTGAGTAAATTCAAATTCATTATTTTAGGCCTAGACCTATATTTTTCTGGCAGCATGATGTAATGTTATCCAATCAGAACAGCATACTTCTCAATATTTTTATTTTGCTTTAACGACATTTCATCCATACTAATCAAGGACGTTAAAAAAATGAAAATTGTCATGCAGGTAGCTTATCGTATGGAGAAGGGGGCTTTTTATCCCGGACACGCGGCATGGGACAGCTAGCATGTGTATAAAATATTCGTTTTGATTTAACAGATCCACAGAATTTTAGTAATATAAATTAAACCCCTTATAATCGCTTTTTAACTAAATCAGTGCAAAGTGCAATAGTGTGCCCCGTCTCACTCTTTCGGTCACCAAATGTCACCTGTCAGATAAAGACTTCGGAATTTTAGCTAATCAACGTTTGATAACTTTATATTAAATAAGGGGGTACGAATACAAAAGGAAGTTCCTTTTACACGATTGTGTTGTGTATAATTTCACTAGATGCACTATTGAGGAGAAATATTTGATTTCATTACCCAGTTAACCTTACCATTTTAAATTAAGAACACAAAAAAGAAGTTCCTTTTACACCACTATGCTGTGTATAATTTCGCTAAGAGCAACAATTACAAAGTCCAACCGAATATACATATCAAATACCGCAAGCATTTATACATCCCCTGGGAGCATAGTACGCGTACTTCCCAACATCGTTATGTCGTAAGATGACGAGGATGAGATTAGAACGGTTAGTTTGGAGTGCATTTCCTTGCTCCCGGGGACCAGCCCGTGGCGAACATTAATGGAATATTTACGAGACTCGTGATGGTATACGCATGACAATGCGAATTGCATATGCATAAATTTTCTATCTGAAGGATCTGTTTTATTGATTTTAGTTTGATGAAACATGATAATTACTGTAATTGTTTATGAACTAAACATAAGTGGCATTTAATGGCAAAAGTTATTCAATATATTCAAATGCAAGTTCAATGCACTTATGAAAGTCAAAGCGACTGAGTTGCTAAGCTAACCTTCAACGCTTCACATTTTCACAGTAGACGAAACTAGCTCTATCAAATATTTAATACGCCACTCAAAAAGTATTGAATAAAAATACATGAAAAGTGAAGTACATCGAGCGTGTAATAGGTATATTGCAGTACACGATGCATGAGTGCACGACTCAGCGTTCAATCTCTCACGGGTAAACGGTCACGAAAAACCAAGATGGCCGCCCTCGGCAGAATGTCGGGAAACTTGATTTGTGACTCACTCCACAGTCATACCGAGTGAAGAGACACAAAATTCGAATTGTAGAATTTTACCTTCCTTCCACGGACTGCATTGTATAATGTATGAAACTGAAGAATATATCCGGTTATTATATCACACATTTCAACTGAATTCAATTTGGAAGAACAGTAGGTACCAGTTACTCTAGAACTGTTGATTCGTTATATTTGGTCGATTATAACACTGATGCTAGCATAAATTGATTTTATCCTATCAGATTCTACATTAAAAACGTATTTTTTTTAAATTAATTAATAATGCCTACAAAAAGTAATAATATCAACAAGTCTGGCAAGTGTACTTGCCCACAAAAAGACAAATCAGATCAATTCCTACCCCTAGATACAACCACTCGACCACCGTACATCACACACAATAATAAATCCTAATAGACTGTTCCGTACGTTACATTTACGTAATGAATCCGACTGGGTCTACACAGTGTGCGGCTCTCCCAATAAATCAACATGCATGCTACGTTCTGTATAGGCGCGCACTGCAATGCAATATTGACGGATTCGATGCCCGCCCTGCTTGTTAACCTGACGAGTTAACTATATCTATAGGTTTACAATAACATCCCTAGTTTTCTTAGTATATTTTCGCTAGTTTCTCCTAGAATTTGTATTGCCTTCAAACATTTACAATGATTATTTACAAGAGCTTATTAAGTCAAGTGAATTTAATAGTGAACGTCTAGTCACTATTATATTCACTTAACTTAATAAGCCCGTCTGTCGCTAAATTGTGATGGGTTATTTGTGATTGAGTCTGACTATCTTTTTTATTTTTAATTATTTGGAAAAAAAAAGCCAAACATAGTCAGATTGTCCAAAAAATATATAAAAAATGTAACCTTGCTGAGTTTCTTGCCGGATTCTTCTCAGTTGAAGGCCGAGTTCCGAACCGGTGGTAACTTCAGTAAATTTGACCTTCATAAGTGCCCTTCTGGGGCCTAAATTGAATAAATGGCTTTGACTTTGACTTTGACTATTAATAGCTTCACATTACCTCAACTAAATGTTGAATATTATTCTCAGAAGAATCCCTACTCGTTGAAAACTATTATTATTTTAATTTGCTTAGTATAAATTAATGCGCAATTTTTTTCATGATATCTTAATTCAAATTACGCGAGACTTTGTAATTCTTGAAAAGCTTTTGCGACTTTCTGATAATTTTGTTGAACTTGACATATTTTTTTAATTTATTCCGCCTATTAATATTGAATTGGCGTATTAGTGGAACGACGTGTGAACTATATCATCAGATGTCATGATATCTATGGTATGGAAGCTCACCAGTGGTTATTATCTGAGTGACAGACCTGGAACTCAGTCTTCATATAGATAGTTCATCCAGAAGATGAATGATTTAACTTACTGATTAACGGCCTTACTCATAAACACTATTTAACTAATCCTTCTGATTAAATGGTCAAATAAATAACGTCTCCTTACTGTCATTGTCAATTTGACGTTATTTAAGTGACTTCGTAATTAGTTTATGAGTAATGGGGTAAATAGTTTTGGTTATCACCAGAGCCAAACTTTTGCTCTGCTCAATCAAATAACCAATATATGCAATAAGATAAAATTGAAAATATTTTATTCACATAAATATTTTATTTAGT
The DNA here is from genome assembly GCA_951394255.1 of Polyploca ridens. Classification (NCBI taxonomy): domain Eukaryota; kingdom Metazoa; phylum Arthropoda; class Insecta; order Lepidoptera; family Drepanidae; genus Polyploca; species Polyploca ridens. The sequence continues at coordinate 13,537,389 of OX596249.1, read as the reverse complement.
TACGCATAAATCATTTATTGTGCTATTGAATTGCGGAATGTTAATCTATATCCCTGAAAAATTTAACAGCAGAGCAAGAACAAAGGATAAACGAATAATATATCCATTCAGGTATGAAATAATATTGTGGCGTTCATAAAACGACAACACAATTATGTTATATTCACATAAATTCCTTCCATTTCTGTCTCCTCCCTGCGTAATGTATGTATAAATTATGTATGTATCAAGCAAATTAATTTGCATCGCTCCCCATCTCCGCCATTGCAAACGGCAATGAGAAATATTTTCCAGTAAACGTTGACATTTTCTTCCATTAATATTTAATTTACCGCTTTAAAAGAAATTATATTTACTGTCGTCTGTCTGAAGAGAAATATCAAAGAGACGTTGAAATCATAAGATGGAAATATTGTGCTATATGCTGGTTACATTTATTGACCGGTGCAAAGCTTTGAGTCCATACATTTTAATATCAAAAGCATAATACTGTTTTTCTTTGTTTCTTGAACCTAGAACAGATTTTTCATTGGAAAACTATTTCATCAAACTTTCACTCTTAAATATTTTTATAAAATACTAGCTGTTCGTATCCGGCGTCGCCCGGGTGAAAGACATATATAGCCTATGTTACTCTGTGCTAAATTAGCTTTCTCCTAGTGAAAGAATTTTTAAAATTGGGCCAGTAGTTGTTGAGTTTATTTATTACAAAAATAAATACAAAAATCCAAATCTTCTCTCTTTATTATCAGTGTAGATTAGTGTCGATGTAGACAACATTGAAAGGTTTATTTAATTTCAACTTACAGCGATTGAACCGCAGTCTTACAAAAATAACTTTGCAGCATTTTATCAGCAAACAAACAAACATGAAACAGTACAATAGTGGTGATTTGTGTGCCGCTTCGTTCTACCGTTCTACGTAGAACGACTAGTACGAGTGCGGAGATATGTGAAAGTGCCAACATTCGAATTGGAAAATTGTATATGGGCTATAAAGTTCTTGACATGAACAAAATATACGCTCTAGTTGGGATTTTTTATCTACTAATTTACTTTCGCGGATATCGATCGAGCGTATCTACATAAAAGTCATTTTACATTGTAAAACAAAAACATATACTTTGGAAAATATTGTAATTCGATAAATTGACTTTTATTCTATAAATCAGTCTAAGTACAAAGTATAACAAAACCAAAAACAATTAAACCTTACGTGAACACATCTCGTCAGAATTTCTCAAAAGCATCAAGTTTATTTAAACAAGACAGGCACTTCTGGACTTCCTATCCCCATATAGCTGTCTGCACACGCTCTCTGTATATCTGCTCGGAGCAAATAGTCTTCTCGGGATGATATAACAATTTTATGAGCGCCAGATTGTTACCGTATACTCATTTATGTTGTGTAAAATATGAGGAGAAATGTTTATTGCACTATTATTCCACTGACTACTTATTGTAATTTCATCAGTTCGTCTTTGATAAGTCTTATTGCATTATTTATCTAAAACTAAGACCTCTTTATCATGTCAATATCTCTAAATAAGAATATTGTTAATATTATAGTCAGCGTTTACGTTTTTGTTTGAATTACGATGCATAAGTATGACATTCAAAAAATCTAAATTCAAAATCATTTATTCAAATAGACCTTCGCCACCATGCATAAAAAGTCTAACTCTAATACTCTAATACCGGTTCGGAAGGTAGCATTTGCTGAGAAGAGCCGGCAATAAACTCAGCAATTACCTACTCTTTTCAAACAAGCTTAGATTCATTACATAATATTTACATTCTAATCGCACTTACAACAATTGCCCCAGCACGGCGGCAAAACTGCAAAGTAGACTGAATCGATATTAGCAAACCACCAAAAGCAGCAACTGTTCACAAGTATGACGCGTGTGGCAGCCATCGCCCTCCTTGCCATATTGGAAGGAAGTGGGCGACCCGTCACATGACGTAGTGATCATGACTTACCTTAAAAATAAAAATAATATGTAATCTAACCCAGTAAAAACTTTTAAATTTGAAGAAAAATATATTAATTTCGGGACCAATCAAGTATCTTGTATTGTTTACGCAAAGTTCAGTTTCATTTCACAAAATAGAAAAGAAAAACAAAAGAAACTTTTCTTATTTAAGTCAGACGCTGGGACAAAAGTATTCCTACTTTAGATTTAAATCTCGCGGTCATTAGAGAGTCAAGTTTGCATACATTTTAATATCGCGGGACAGCTGTGACACTGAAATAAGGCTACTTTTGCAAGATGTCAAAACAACCTCATTGTATTTATATTTTCTCGAGTCCTATCTCTACTTTAGGATTTATTACGGCAATATTCTCTCAGACGTAAGACAGTGGATTTAACGGTCCGAGCCAATGTTTTCCTACCAACTTGATATGTTTGTTGATGTCAACAAATTAATCTTACACTTACCGTGCACTATTACTGTCGAGACAACAAATAAAGGTACACTTTCATATATTTTCTTGAAAGCTAATATTTAGTTTTATGTCGTAATATGTATAAGTTCGATTGACCACATTTGATTATGGTACTCCTCGACCGAATGATGTGATATTACCATATTTTTTTTTTAAACACATTTGTCATTAGGTACCTATGTAAAACAAATGAATGCATAATACTTATGTGTTTTGAATTATACAGTAAAATAAATATTTATAGAATTTAATAATCACACAACTAGATTCACGCAGCGCCGTGTGTAAGCGGATCACGAAGCATGTTTGCCAAGCGTATTAGTAACCTAAACACCGCTACAAACTCAAACCATCTCACATGACCTCTACCACTTAATTTCGTTCCTCCCGCATGATCTCAACTTCAAAGCAACGTCGGGAGGCACGGCAGCTCAAGATTAATTGGCAACGATATATAATATAGAGCTGCGTTGGCGACGGAATTAACTGGAGCGAGTAATGTTTGACTGTGTATTATTTAGACAGGGTAAACTTTAAGCAGGTCCTGATTAAGCTATTGGCTGGCTTCGAATGTAAATATAGCTGCAGATTTACATGAACGCATAGCTAACAAAACAATAACTATTCAAAGATGAAATTTGATACATTTTCAGTAGAATAGAGTCTAGACTAGTTTTATTACCTATTGTATTTTTTTAATCTTGACAGATATTAGGATTGTGCTTAGTAAGGCCTGAAAAAAAAATGAAACATGTTTCTTGAGCTGTAAATTGTAATATTAAGAGCACTCAATTCGCCATACTTTTCATACAAAACCTCTGTACTTATTATGGCGTTGTTAAACATTTTTCGTTAGATGTTTTGAACAAATTAGTATCTTGTGCACTATATCTAGCCGTGTATCCAGGCGAAATAAAAAAAAAGTGTGAAACAAATTCAGTAAAAGCCTCCGAAAAACAGCGTTTTTGCTCAAATTTTACCTGAACTTTGGCCATATCTAATGTACCTATAAATTTTTAAAGTAAAGAAAACATTTAGATACCAGGCTTGCAAATGTATTGGAGATTCTAAATAACTAACTATTTTTTCACAAACTTATAAGTTTTTTTCACAAGAAGTATACGCCTGGAAGTTTTATGATATGCGAAATCATTAATGACAACCTAGCGAAGCGGCCGCGAGTGATCAGCGGAATTTACCGACTGATAACCGACGGCTCTGACGCTGTCTCTCTTTTTTCGCAGTCAAACATTACGTTGGATGAAACAACAAGCTTTTAGACTATGCATGCGTTGAAGTTGCGCCGGCCACAAAGGGCCGCCTTAATGTTGTTGGCTCGAAAGATTTTCTTACAGATTTTATATACATTTTTTTTTACCACTGACCAGACTGTAAGGGACGATGACGAAGCCTACGATGGAACACGGTTATACCCAGAAGAAACCTATTCACTCTAGCCTCTTGAAAGTCCCTAGATTATAAGAGTCAGGAAAGACAAACGCCGCGCCGGAAGAAATCCTTTGCCGTCCGCGTTATAAACGTCCCGGGCGTCTAGATGGTTCGGTGTAAAAATGGGGAAGGTGAAATAAGTTTGAACAATTTCTGGGCACACTTTCCAAAATATATCCTGTAGAAAACCGATAGGCAAGCAATCTTTCTTCGATGATCGAGGCTCTGATGAGTCTTCTGGCCCGGCGATCTATTGTTATTGGTCTTATGAGGTATATAATTATTTAAAAAAACATGTTTCTCATTTTTACATTCTTTACCATATAGGTAAGATTAACAGAGTTGCAAGCTTTGAGAAAACAGATTTATTTTATCTAAAGCATCAAATCTTACAATAAACTCATATATCATACTTACACTATGCAAACAAGCTATAATCGCATTTAACGACAAACTGATTCGAATTCCCACAATATCAAACTGTTACTTAATTAACTCATCTAATTACTATGTGACATGATGGTTAAGAGGCCAGTGGGACGTAACTAATACGTAGAGGTATAGTTCTACGCTGTTAACTGTACCGCATGTATAAATTGCTGAACACAACTGTACCACTAAGTATTCAGTTGACTGAGACGCTGATTTGATAGTTCGTTTGGACTACATTTGCAGTATCTAAAACAGGTGTACCTACCTACAACTATAAGATTCTGGTTTGACATGCTTCAACATCAAACTGAATCGGAAATATGAGTACAGTACAACCTCGATTATCCGAACTAATTGGAACGGAGACTAGTTCGGATCATCAAAAGTTCGGATAATCGAAACGTGGGTTTTTGGGACATGATCACAAAAACAACACCTTATTACATAAAAACAGTACAATATATAAAAAAATTACAGACATATCTCCGTAAGCGGACTAACAATGTTCGATGAAACAAAACGCGTTACAAGACACTCGATACCTATCTATGCGCAGCGGCAGCAAGCAACAAATTCGCGCCATAACGAACGGATAATTGAGCGTTCGGATAATGAAGGGTTCGGATGATCGAAGTTCGGATAATCGAGGTTCTATTATATATGAGTACATAGGTAGCAGATTATCTTTGCTATTCATAGAGGAGCTATGTTTATTTATACCGCCTCTATAATAGTCGTCGGTAAAGCCATAATTTAAATCAACGAGCAGTAACATAACATCCAAAATTATGAATTAAAAGGTATGCATGGTAATTGTCTCATGTGAGACTATTAAACTTTTCCTAATAGGTGCTCCTAGCCGCCATTAAAGTTTTCCTCTATTCTAAATTACATAATTGTACAATCCCCATTCGGGCATCCATATCTTCTTTTCTTTTAGCTATACATATGTTGATTCAAAACGATAGCCATGTAAGAACAAATGTTTTGATTAAAAAAGGAATTTGAAAGCCTAGCTATTCCGTACTAATAGTGGATAACCCGCAGTCAGAGCAGTCAGTGGATTTAGAGCGAGTAATATTGATGGATTCTCTCCGGCCGGCACGTTATTGCAGCCCCTAATGGATACAGATTGATCTATTCTTGGGGGCCGGGTTTTATTCAATTTTACCTAGGCGACTTCTATTCCTATTTTAGCATTCCTAAATATCAGGTGTTCAATAACAAACTTACGTTGTTATTTTATTTATTCTAAAGCATTTCTTTTTTTTTCATGTTGTTTTATGTATGCTTCAAAAATATAGGTCTACAATAAATTTACCTAAGAAAATGTATGTGCATGCATGGAGATGATAGCTCAGTGGTTGTGACGTCGGATTCCGAGACGAAGGTCCCGGGTTCGAATACTACAATGAGCTTGAGTTTTCTGTGAAGGAAAAACATCGTGAGGAACACCATAGCACAGTGGTAGGATACGGGTAGGCTGGCCCTCAAATTGAAAATCTGTCGCCAAACACCTATCGGTGTGTTACGACCGCTGCACTTGAGAGCCAGTTCCTCATAGGCTTTGTTACCACCTTCGGCCACATCATTACTTACCATGGTGAGATTGTGGTCAAACACACAATAATAAAAATGTGGCTATTATCACAATGGTAAATCATTAATGTTAGACTGTATAATACTACACTATGCTCTTGGACTATAACGTAAGTGTTAAGTAACTCCAACGGAACAAAAAATAACTTAAAGAAGGTAATACATTTTTATCCCAATCAAAATAACATTTTCTAAAAAAATACCATGAACACCTAAATCTTGGCAAAAAAGTAAAATGGGATTTCCACTTAAAATTAAGTGCTCACATTACTTTGGCTGCGTCAAAAAGTTTTTTCCGTCCGGTTATATTCATATTAGCTTTAATTTCAGCCCGGGCAAAAGCGCATTTTGTAATGGACAGATAAAACTAGCGTCCGCCTAAAAATTATGTTGGAAAATGGAATAAAATTAGGAAAGCAAACAGAAAGGCTAAACAGATGCACTTAAAAATTTTACATGTCAATTATTTGTAGGATAATTTTAGTTTAGGAAAATACTATCATTAGAACTAATAATTTAATGGGTAAGTAGTCTGGAAATACTATATTTATCTTTTATTACTTATTTTATCTTTGGCAAAAATATAAAACGGAGCTTTCGCTGTAGGTACCCCGCTAACAAATAGAATTGTAAGTATTAAGCCAGTGGCACACCATAAAACGGCCCCTTATTCGTGCAACTACCACATACAATTTAACCTTATTTGCATATCTTAGCTTCAACAGCTCGTGTCATTGAGCAATTTCAGTTTCAGCCCAGTCCGAGATAGGACTTGCCGGCTTGCGTGAGCTTGGAATGTCAAAACGATAGCGGCTCAAAACAAAGAACTATGTTCTGAAAAACATGCTAGTAAAAAGGTTGATAAGCTGGCAGTCCATCGCCCTAATCGTCATGGTAAGTTGGGGTAGAAAGTAGTAACTCTCGCTTGCCAATGAGTATTAGAAATAAGGAGGAACGATGCTGCCGCTCTTTACAAGCCCAGGAGCTGATGATGATGAGGACGTTAGTTATTAATGAAACATAGTTTGTCAGTAGATATCTTCATATCCTATACTACTAACTACTACACGATTTAGACTTTTGAAATATGGGGGCTTACGAGGCGAAAAAATTATCTAGCTAGAATTCATCTCTGGAAAGCATGTACAAAAACGATATAGCCCTGTGATCGTGGACTTGATCTCCGATTCGGTCGAATCTTTTTGTAGTTTTTTATACACTGGTCAAAGTTCCGTCAACCAGATAAGTACTTAATGTTAAGTACGACCGTGAGTAGTTTTTTAATTGAATAAAGGTCCAACAAAGATTAGCCTTATCACCCTTACACGGGCAAAACAGTGAAGCTCTCAACCGGGTTTATGAGTAGTAAAGTACGCTGAAGGTATAAGCTTTATTAAAGCCTAGCTTAGAACTATATTGCTGCATATACTACGCAAATTAACATCACAAACTGTACTTATGTATCATCCAACAGTCGTCTGTTGCCTGATGATATACGCATAAAAGACGACTTAGATTATACAACTCGCCGCCAATCCGATTTGCGGTTCTTATCCGCGTCTTGTGGGTAATTCCTTATCTGTAGCGTTCAAAGGCAACTTACTTGCAAACTAAGTCAGACGTAATCTCATCTCACAGATAAATTTGTCTTTGTTACCAACTCTGGAGGGTCAAGGTGGTATTAGCAATGTGATCTTTTGCGATCTTTAATTAAGCTGCTACCAAGCAGTTTTTTCTTGAGGAGTTTTATCGAGCTAGGAGATTTTTATAGTAAAGAGGAGATGCAAATATTCGGCAAAAATTATCACCTACTCAGTATTAATTACCCAAGTTCCATGTTGTAAACTAGCTAAGTGCTTTTCATTACAAGGTTGTCCATTAAGGCTTCAAGAGTCATGCAGTTCTAATATTAGTAAGGATGTAAAGATAGTACCAAAAAGATTACTTTGTTTTATAAAAAGCCCATAACAAGATTAGTAAGGACTCTAAACTGGCTTACATAGTAGGAGCAAAGACTTAACTATTCTCGTCAAAGCATTACACACAACTTGCTAACTCAGAATAATGTTACCGTAAGAACTGATTGCGTTTTCATTAAATTATGACCCGTCCAAAGTAGAAGCAACACTAATTAATTCCGATGGACGGAGTAACGGAAGATATACGTATCTAACCCAGGATGTAGTACCTAAGTCCGGAGCGGACAGTGTCACAAGCACGGTGCGGTTTGCGGCGAAACTCTCCACCACAACTTCTTGCGTTTGACATGTGACATGAACTCGAGCTGATGCTCAAACTATACAAGTTAACGAGCTTTATACTAGTTGAATATAACCAGTAGATTAGGTAACAATAATAAATTATTATATTTGATCAGCATGGTGACATACAATTAATAATAACAAATTCTTACCCCCTTATTCATAACTAGCTGTTCCGCGCGGTTTTACTCGCGTTCCCGGGATATAAAGTAGCCTATAATACTCGGGGATAATGTAGCTTCCTATTAGTGAAAGAATTTTTCGAATCCGACTGGTAGTTCCAGAGATTAGCCCGTTTAAACAAACAAACAAAAAAAACTCTTCCGCTTTATTATAGTAGTATAGATAAAGTTATCAAACGTTGATTAGCTAAAATTCCGAAGTCTTTATCTGACACTTGACATTTGTTGACCGAAAGAGTGAGACGGGCACACTTACACTGATTTGTTTTCTTGGATTATGCACTGATTTAGTTGAAAAGCGATTATATAAGGGGGTTTAAAGTTTTGAGAAACTCTAAAAGAAGACTATCTTTATTATCAGGCTACGTTGGCGCATAGGTATACCTTACAAACTAACATAGATATCAAAATAAAACACTTTGTGCTAGTATAAAAGCTTAAAACTATGTTAGTAAAAAAAACACTAAGTCACGCGTGCGATCGTGTGCCTTACTTATCCGCGGAAACTTTACGCGTACTTGTCCGCGGAATCGACGGAACTCAACATCCTGCGGCCAAAAGTCTTCTTCCATGACGAGGTGCTTCCAAACCTATTTGAATAAAAAAAAAATTCGACTAAATTAAAAAAAACTGATGATTTTCGCTATATGGCTTTACCTACCTAAAGCCAATTCAAATCCAGGTACAATAGGTACTTTCTTTAGCTAAAAAAATTTGGATTCATAAAATCTATATTATTTAGTAACAGGGGCTCTACCGCGTAACTTTGGTGGTAATCGTAACGAACACCATTAATAAATTTCATCCAATCAGGGCCCACGAATGGTCATCGTCGCGTCATATCGCGTACGCGTCATTGGATGAAATAATTAATGGTGTTCGTTACGATTACCACGAAAGATACAAAATAGCCCGGCAGCTTGGTAGTAGGTAAGTAATTCTTTTATAGGTCAGGATATGTATTTATTTGCTATTAAAACAAAATGGCTTTTAGTTTAACAAGCAGTCTCAAGAATTTAAAAATTCAATGGATTATTAATAACAGGTCCTATGCAGTTTGTGGGAATGGGCATGTGTTTGAAATTGTCTACTACAGTATGCATAACCCAGCCAATTAAAATCGCCAGTAAGGCATAAATGTTGTTATGCTAATAACTTGATTATAAACTGAGCGAAGTTGTAATTTTTTATTTATTTATAGAGTAATTTCGTTTTTTTTTATACGAACAGCAAAGGAGTGGAGCTCTCCTCCGGGGTCTGTGTTTCCCGACACCTATAACCTAGATTTATTTAAGGCCAGAGTGAATAGGCTTTTTCTGGGTAAGCGTGCTACATTCTCGGCTTCGTCATAACTCCTCATGGGGTCAGTCGCAGGTCAAACGCAAGCCCATTTAACATAAAGAAAAAAAAAAATAGGTGAATGAGTTCCGTGCTTCAGAAGGCACGTAAGCCGTTGGTCCCGGTTATTACAGTCAGAGGCCTCCACCAATCTGCAATGGTACCCACAGATGCAGATGCCCATTCCCTTTCACCCTCATTTGTGAAAGGAGGCCCGTGACATCATAGGTTGATGATGATATAAAGTAAACATATACGTAATATTCCCATTGTACCTAAATGTGTACGTTATCAAAAGCATGCCAGAATCGGAACATACGTTCAGGCAAACAGTAAGTCCTTGCAATTTGTCATTATGATAGTAATTTATCTTCTCAAATCTTCAAGTAACGTCCATGGTTATCACGTTGCAAATAATAGCATCAGTTATTGTGAAACATTAAAACATGTCACAACAAACGAAGAATCTCTGAGGACGTGAGAGGAAAACGTGAGCTGTAGACAATCTAGCGGACGATTAGTGAGCTCTCCGGCCAACGGGAAACCGACAAGATACACCAGGAGCTAGAGAAATAAAAAAATAAAAATTAATAAGTACTTGTTTAAGACAACCACCAACTAAAGGTTACTTAATATTTTTGAACAATTTAGTGTACTAATGTGTATTTTTCATTAATTAATTTGTAAGCAACATTTTAAGGTTAGTTATTTTAGCTTGGCGTAGAAAAATAGCTTTGAGTAGTAATAAAGTCTTTAGGTCATTTGCACATAATACTGTATAAAGCAACAAGCATAAATGAATTCAATTGCCAGGTACAAAGTACAAAACACCGTATTGTGTATCTAAAAAGTCGTTTTAATACATAAGAAAAGACTTCCTTTCATGATTATAGCGAATGAAATAAAATTTTAAAAGCACACAAAGCTTTATTACGGCGTGTTGCATGTTCTCGTTCCCATTCCTTAGCTGAGGTTAATTAGCCTAAGTAACATGGCGCAAAATAGTATGCCGCAATTAAGTACGCTCCGCTTTCTTCGTCTATGCAACGCGGCAACTTTATGAACTTAAATCTTAACTTTGTGAGTATAATTTTAAACGTTTTCACTGCTACTGTGAATGCGCGTACATCGATATTTACATACTTATTCACATAATTTAATTTACATTCAAGGCATGTCGATTCTTAGTATTTTTCTTTGAATTATATTGGTATAAAATAAATTGAAATAAAATATGTTTATCCATTGCTAAATAAGTTTGATTTCTATGCAACGATACCTCAAGATATAACGCAGTTTATAGTGTTTAATTTTTATTTTTTACTATTGTAATTTTACTTTGTGACGCTAATATTGGAGGAAAAAAATTTACCAAATAAATAATAATAATAAAAACTGTAAATAGACATGCAACTTCATTTAAACGTCTAGCTCTCAGCCTAAACGACAATGACGTAAACAACAACGAAACAACACGTGTAGGGCGGCGGACCATCCAGTCACGGCAGGACCATCTTGCGCGTAATTTTGACAAATACGCCAAGAGCCCGCCGAGCCGTAATCAAAGTTATTACCTCCATCCGACCCCGTCACGATACAGTCACGATTACCATACTCACGGATAATACTCTGAGAATAACCCTCGCCGATAATATTATAAGTTCAATAGCCCTCATTAAATCAACCGCTGCTATTTATTTTATGGATATAATATCCATATAAATGCGAAGCTGCCAATATAATAATACTATAATCATAGTTTATTTTGTATGAGCTAATAAATAAAATAAGGATTCTCCATACCATAGGCTATCTGCATGGCAAATTTCATGATGATCCGTTGAATGGTTGAAGTGTAAAAAACAAACAAACACTTTCTTCAAATTTCATGATGATCCGTTGAGTAGTTGAGGCGTGAAGGCATAACAAACAAACAAACAAACTCACTTTCGCATTTATAATGTTAAGTTAGGATTAGGATGCAAAAATGCTTAGTCGACATTGTCCGCATAAGGGTGACAGGCTCCCAGAGAAAACCTTTAGTCAGTTAAAAAAAGCTTTGTCGAATATTAGACTGTCATGGCAACATTGGTTATTAAACATAATCCATAGAACTCAGGTCGATCGTAATTGGTGCAATCTATGATTTTTGTACTTCAAAGCAAGTATAGAACCCAAACGTTACTAAAAAAGGATGACAAGAGATGGCACTTCAAAAACGGAACGCTGTGCTTTGACTGTATATAAATCTCTATTATCCCTGAAGATGAGAACAGAGGTCTCAATAAAACATTTATTATAACATCACTTAGTTTTAACGTAAAAGTTGTAACTAGTTAATACCAGACCACAAATAATCCCACCAAAAACATTTTTATGTAAAATGTTGCCAAGTCATATGGCTCGCACTGTCAAAAAGTTTATCAGATCTAATGTAGAGCCAAGCTTATAACTCTACATGCCCTTACTCTACAATACCTAACTTTACAAATTCTACACACCGTATATAGTCAAAATAAGTGGCTTAGTTATTGCAAATACTACTAATATAAATCCAACTGTGTGTGGCTGCACTTGAGTTGACCTTTGAACACACTGTTGAACTCTATTTTCCTTATTCTAAGGTGTAGAATCTGTGTACAAAATGTTAACTTCTTCAAATACCAGAAAGGCTTGTATAACGAAGTAACTAATAAATTAATATTTTAATTAAAAACACTGAACTTGTATGAATTAATAAAACCCAATGGTTACTTTCAATTATAAGTTTTAATTGCTTACACTAAACAAGACATTGAGATGAAAATATTTACTTCGAACATTACAAAAGAACAGGCTGATTTCTACAAAACTCACAATACAATTTTTGTTTTGGACAGGAAAAACGTTTGGACGTTTTTTGTATTATCTTTTTGACAGTTATTCATAATATTCGGTGTCGCGGCTACGAGAAGGGCTTCTTGGGAGCCATTGTTCTGGAACGTAACCATGATGGCGCCTCCGTCTTGGTCTCCGGGACTTTTTCTCTTCCTTCTTGGCATAGGGAACATGACTTGGTTTTGGATCATCATAATAATAATATGAGCATGAACATGGGCTATTATTGCGTGGCCTATTATTGCTTGGGCTATTATTGCATGGGCTGTTATATCTGCGGCTGTTTGAGACCACTTTACGCCTGGGAGTGTCGTTACTTCTATGGGACATGCACCTTATAAACCTCATGAGATACACTAACAGTATCATTAGGATGCCATAACATATGACCTTCTGTGTAGTTATTGTGTCTGGTGGCTTATGCAGTAGCATATTTAGTAATAACCTGTTTATATTAATTTACTTCTGAAATTTGAGACATAAAACACATACAATTTTGACAAAACTACGACATCCATCAGTGTGACGTCCATCCATGACGTAATTTTTTTTCATCTGTTAATACTCTTTGCCTGTAAACTTAGAAAAATCCTGTGCGGAGTTTTGAATAAAAGTACCTTCGGTTAACTTTTCGTCAAGGAATTAAGTGATATGATTAATTAATTTGAGAACTATTTACTGTTGCCTTATCAAAAAAAATGTGCTAATATAAGTGATGCCTCGTATGTTGCAGGCATCTATTGGCTACCGTAACCGCTTACTCGGGCGGGCCGTGAGCGTTTTTACCGACTTCTTCTTATAAAAAAATAAAAAACAACACATATCTACTTACTTAGGTACCAAGGACATAGAAGATCCATAGCAGATGTTCACAATAAGCATAATAAAAGTATTTCAATAAATACCGATAAACAAAACATGCTGATTTACTTCCTTGTACCAAACACTTAGGAATAAACCCAAAAGTTTTGGGTTTCAGAACAATTACGGGTTTTCCGTAAAACTACCCATTACGGAAAAACCCTCATAATGATGTGAAATTACGCCTAAATGATCGAACTCATTTCGAGGGGTTTCTGTCGGATGCTTTCACAACAATTTGGCCCTTTATTTTGAACCGAAAAAACAAGGAAGGGGATCAATAATAAAAAATATACCTGATCTTTCCAATCAAAATTCCCATATCATTATCTCATGTGTACGATATCCGACAGGTTTTTATCTGATGATTAAGCCATTCCGTTGACATTGCTGCAAAGAGATCGTAAATGATACGAGTTTGTGTGTTCTATCGTCAATGTGTCTCGTGCAGTTGCAAAGTAACGTATCACTCGCTTTGAGCTGAACAATGTTATGCAAGCGTATAATACCGTTATCAACTGTGGCGTTTATTGGTGGAGTCCAGTTTAATGGAGATTGGCTTTTCTTTGGCATTATTGAAACTATTCTCTTTTAATAGTGATGTTTTTTTCTTTTTTAATGTCATAGTGTATGTTAATCGGCAAGCATGGTGAGCTCAGTATAATAGTAATGTTTAGGCGCCGATCCCACAGAGAGAGTTCTAAAGTTCTGCGTTCAGAGTTCTGCGTTCGGCGTTCGTTATTGCAGCAAGCGTGTATAGTGTATGTTTAACTCTAGACTGCTTGCTGTGTGCATATACACATACAATTTCTATTACCAGTATATATTTCAATTTTAACATTGTTATATCAGTAAACTCTACTCTACAACAGACATAATATAACTAATCTATGGCCATGTTAAGAAGTCATGGATATAGGTATATGGGCTGTCAAAAGTGACCTATTAGAAAGGCCCTATCTTAGGTGATATAATTCTGGGTGTGAAATGGGAGCCAGGATACTCTGGCAGCGTGACCTACTGAAGATAGTCCCTGACGCCTCGTAAGGGGTTGCCAGGTATAGTGTGCCGTCTTTTATATCTAACGGTGGGTATAAGGTGGCCACTATAGAAAATCTTAGTAGTCTTGAAGGGGGCTGTACATACAGATGGTCGGATGGACGGACAGCGGAGCCTTCGTAGTAGGGTCTCAAGCACCCTTTGGGTACGAAACCCTATAAAGGTGAATAATGCCTGGCAAAAAACTAGCCTCTCATCATCTCATGACTTAACACAATCCTAAGTCTAGATGAAAAATGTTAGTGGCCGGCCCAAATTTCCAGCTAACGTAAGTGGCTGCAAATCGTTTCAGCTCCAGCCGACTCCAATTGTTAGGGATTTAATGGCTGGAGTCTATGCGCCCGTTCGATAGCGTTTAGCGTTTCAGTTTTAAATGTATGGCCATCATAAAAGTCCTATGCATTTGCGAAATACTTATATTTGTATTTTTGCTTTATGTATATTATTTATTTAGTATTAATTACAGATTACTATAGTTACAATTACCATTCCGTGGCGTTTTTTATTGTTGATAAACTTGTGATTTGACCATTATCTCACCGTCAAAAATGATGATAACCTAAGCACAGTATTACCACGTCGTAATGTGATGTCAGTGGAGCGATTTGCGCGCCCCGCCCGCGCCGCCCGGTCACGGTATCGCGAATACTGTTTCTTGTTTATTTTAAATCTGTGATATATTTTAGATTATTAATGATAATAATTTACTGTAAAGAGAAAATTCTATCTACATTAAATGCCCGTCGTAACTAACTTATTTAATTACAATAGATAAGGATTTATATTATATGGGTCAAAATAATTTCTAAATTACCCAACTGATAAGGCGCGTCGTGTATCTTCGCTCGCACAGAAAAGAAAGTATGGCCCCGAACTGTTAGTTTCGTCTCACTCGCAAGTCACGCCCCTCCGCACGGCGCGCGTTAACATGGCGGCAGCTGCCGACCAATAGCGTTTCCCGCGCTTTGAAAATGTATCTTCGCAGGTACATCGGTAAGCCATATTAGTTGGGTACTACTGTACCTAAATACGTTAAGGATACGATACGTGTAGGATAATGTTGCTCGCGTCCGTACGTTCTGCCTTAAACTCCGTACACGTGTCCTCCGGGTGGTGCAAAATGAGCAACGCCCACGTCTGTACGACCCGAACAGATGGGGTTCGCAGCTGGAACTACGGGTCCGGCTGTTTGGATAAGGGTACGCGGGGTCAGGTTGGCCCTCCGCCATTGCAAGCGCAAAGGTGGAACCTGACATTGAGATTGGACTCGCGGTGGTCTATGTGGTGGTTGCAGAGGAGTGGCATGTTGTCTGCTCGGCTACATGTGGGTCGAGCGTCATTCCTCGCGCGCAACAAGTGTCTGAAGTTACCGGCCTAAGGCAAAGGGCCACCTGGTGGTCAGACGCGGGGTTCGTGAGTAACCCTCAAGCAAGTGAGCTCCTGTGAGCGAGCTGCATCTCCGGCACTATCCTGGATAGAAAGTAGAGGACTACCCGTTGGATTAGTTTTCCGGCAACCCAGCTATAGGCATTGGGTAGATGCGTGGATTCGTATTTGAGCGGTGAGCGTGCATGACAGCTCCGCGACCATTCTGGAGAAATGGGAGCCAGATTCTCTGGCGTCCCTAGCGGGGATTGAATCCGCTAGCACCAACAAGGTGCGCTGGTGCCGGTGCTTGCGCTGCGCGTTCTGCGTTAGTGCTCGTGCTAGTGCCGGCGTGCTGGGGTGCGTGTAGTGAGCGGCTTTACAGCTCCGGTACCATTCTGGACAAATGGTAGTGAGTGATCACGGTGCGACTCACATTTTCTCTTGAGTACCAGGGGCGAGTACTCTGGCGGCGTGACCCACCGCAGATGGTCCCAGACGCCTCGTAAGGGGTTGCCTGGTATAGTGTGCCGTCTTTTATGACCGAGAGGTTGGTAGAGGTGGCCACTATAGAAAATCTCAGTAGTTAAAGGGGGGTATGTATGTACCTAAATACGTAAGGGCACAAAGCCTAGAAGAAACTGACGCTCAAGTGCAACGGTCAGAACATAAAAAGCATATTAAACACTTCTTCTCTCACAGCTGATTTTATATATTATTATGTATATGCTAAGTATATTGTTTAGCAAGCTGCGAGAAATGCACTCAAATCTTCTAAATAAGCTCTGAAGTTTTATTAAAAATAAAAAACAAACCTAACGTGGAAGCGTTAAAATAGCAGAAATCAATAAAGGTATATATGCATAAAATGCAGCTCTGATCAGAATGTGATTTTATATAAAGATATTTTTGCAAGACCTTTTGTTTTCAATTCATCTTGCGTGCACCGGCAATGTATCAACAGAGAAGCATTTATTCTGTCTCAGTGAACTTGTTTACCACAGTACGGCGTCCACTTGGTTATGCATGCCGTAGCGTGGTCAGCAAAATGCGCTGCCAAGTGCATTCGACAAATACTATCTTTGCAAACTTGTACATCTTTAGTTATTTCAAAGGAACTCACTCCTCATATTTTGTTTTGATTTGTATGAACAAATAGGTATTTGTTAACATATAGCAGCTTTACCTGAAGTACAATATAGAAGGTAGACCTTCTAATTACAAAAAAAAAATTTATACTCTAAGAGCCGATTTTTTAGTCACTAAATAAACCTTGGAAATGTTATCTGGTAAGTCTATACAAAAGCTGTTCTAAATTCAAATTAACAGTTCGATTAGATACCGCCCCGCCTAACTGTCCATTGAAAAACGGTGGGAGAATCCGCACGGAAAGGCAGACGCATCGCCAAAACACGCAGTCTACTGCGAAGGAGCGCGGTAGCGGCGACCACATGAACGAACGGAGTCTATAGATTCTAAACGATCATATTATTGACAGCTACGCGTATGGCCGTGGATCCGCACCTCCGCACGGTTTGGCGGCGGCCGTGCGGCCATGTGAAAAGACAATCCGGATTGCCTACAGTAGTGTAGGCAATATACATTTATTTTCTCGTAATATGTAATAATGACAATGAAATAAGCACTCGCAGCTATTTTATTTACATAAAACGTATTTACCTCGCTTAGAGACGAATAAATTGTCGGTCCCATTTTCCCTTGACAAATTATTTAATTAGGATAAAATTAAACTTTTTCAAACTTTCATTATCCACCTCATTACTCTAGGGACTATGATTAATATACTATTGCAGGAAACTCAAATTGAGCACTTAATTAAAATTATTTTTCCAAGTGGACATCTCTCCCGCTTCCCTTAATTAAATCTAGGTGATAAAATTTGCATCATGTTTCATGGTGTACTGACACTGCCAAATTCAGAATGTTTCATGGAACATATTTATAGGAGTCCTACGTATGTTATCAACCGTATAATTTGTACATGATTTGGAATCATAAACTGATATTGAAAACATCCGATAGATATATCCGAGTCCGAGCCGTATAGTTACAAAATTTGATAATTATGTAATAAATTTACGTACCCAGTTTCGAATCAATTTACTAAAATAAATTGCTATCTCTACTGCAGACAAAGAACGAATGCAAACATACATTATATTTAGGTAAAAAGTTAAAATTTATTTAAATGTCTAAACTATAAAAACAATAATATTTAAAAATGTAAATTATATGTATTTAAATAAATATAATAATAAAACATTGTCTCAGCTCAGGCAGGTTCAAAGGTAATGAAGAATCGAACTTCGCGACGCTTTAAAACTTCGTGAAATTAAGAGACACATTAAAGCCTTTAACAATAGTAGATGCTCTGAGGAGACTTCTATGTAAAATACAGGTAAATTATTCAATCGACTGTATTACATAAAAAAGGTATCTTTTTTGAGTGATTTGTTTGCTAAAACAAAATATGACTCGGGTGACGTATAAACACATGCTACAGCTACTTGTCGCTGGCAATAAATAAAAGTAGTGCTATTCTCAAACATCTTGTTATATAAATTAAGGGTAGTAACCCTCGGATTTCGTCCCCTATGACAACAACATAGTGGGTAATTTCCCGTGGAGCCACACAATTCAATCTCATACAGTATTTCTGGTGATTTGCACGGTCACATATTCCGAACACGCACTGTTACCTGACAAATTTATCACTTTCGCGCATTTCCTGCTACTAGGGCTGTCGACGTCAGTTTCAAAAGTGAAATATTATAACCAATGTAAAAATACCAGTGACTAACAGCAATAACATTATTTTGAATCATAACTGGATATGAATCGTAGCGGTATGTAAATATTTACCAAACTGATGGCATAAAATATACCCAATTAGATAACCGTATTTTTTTATTCCCATCCTTTTAAGCTGCTCTATAAATACCAATTTTGTTAAATAAATGCAATAACATGGAATACCAACATTTATAGAGTAATACCACTTTATATAAATCACATTGCGGGAGTTGACGGGATTTGTAGGGGAAGGACAAATTTGAAAGCATTACTATAATGTGTAGGGTTATGGAAGCGCTATAGGCCGGGAGCAGTCACGTACGCGCAGTACGTCATCCAATTCGTGATGACTTGCCTGTGAAATCATTCATGTCCTGTTTACATATGACGCCTTCCAATTACACTAGCATATGGCTTAGGTAAATAGTATATCGTGGCTTTACTTTATGTGTGAATTTTATGGGTAGAGTTACAGAGAACTAAAATATTTACATGATTTGTAAGGAAAATTTATAAACACACAGTGAAACAGAAATTGTAGAAGTTAACTATGAATTATAAGAGACTGGTAGTCCTTGCGGTTTCACCTACGTTCCCAGGGTAAAATTAGCCTATGTTCCATACCATAGGCTATCTGTATGCCGAATTTCATCATGATCGCTTGAGTAGCTAAGGCGTGAAAGCGTTACAAACAAACTCACATTCGCATTTATAATATTATCAGTGTAGTATTAACTCTGTGATCAGTTAATGAATTTCATCAGAAGTCAAGAGATGCACATCAATTTACTTATCATACTTCATTGAACTAAAACTTTATAGCTGCTTTAAATTATATAAATTTACGATGATATTTTGTTTTATTATTTTATGAACTATTTCTAGATGAAGTCATTGATTCCCTCTCGCTTTCCTACCAACCGCCTCCCACTTACGTATAACTTATTTATTATAAGCATTCTATGATTGCTCTTGTAAAGATTGCGTCCATGTACATAATATTTTATAGCTCTGCACTATAGTTTTATAACATTGCAGTCAAATTAATTTGTTGGTGGTCTGAAATATTTCAAATTTTCCATCAAAAGTAGTTTTACACAGGATACCGTTTTAGTATAACTTACATTAATAAAACTTGGTATAGTTATTATGGTCATAATTACGTCTAGTAAAGCCTAAATAAGGGTTTGGCAAATAAGCACTTGGACTAATTTAATGAAGCACAAATTTGATATAATAATGATTGAATTTAATTTGTCATAAATAAATATAAGCTTTGTACCACTTTTTTTCCACAGCAAAAACTTGATCCTCGGTAATTGGCTCGTGGAAACTACATCAAAAAGGTTCTAATCTATATTTATGGTTAGATATTTGTTATTAATTTAGAATCATTGACTTATATATTACTAGCAGATATCATATATCTGTTTAGAACAGAATAGCACTATCAATATTTTTTATGCTTTAACATTTTACTACATTTTTAACCCACGACGTAAAGGGGTTATAACCCTGTTATAAGTGTCTGTTTGTCTGTCTGTGGAATCGTAGCTCTTAAACAGGTGAATGAATTTGAACACTGTTTTTTTATTTGAACGAAATAAAAAAAAGCTGGATAAGACTGGATAAAGAAAGCAAAGATAAGGACAACCTGGAAACTGTTGGAGGAGGCCTATACCCGCCAGAGGTTACGTAGTAACTATTTAGTAATCTGTGCCAGAGGCCTTAACTAAATATAATAATGTTATAATATTTCATTTCAGTATGTTAAGGAAATAAAAGGCTTTATTACTATTATTGTGTTATATTAATTAATCTTAATCAGAATCTGTGTAAAGACCGCTTGTGGCGGTAAAAACCTCCTCCATTTCTTTACATCACTTTCTATATTTTTCAGATCTACTCCAGAATATCCCTGCTGTCTTAACGATACGAGCAATTATTTATTGGTACCAAAATTGTATAGCAACGTATAGCTTACAATCTTCTAGCAGTGTGACATCTGCCGCTTCCATCGGACCTTACGTCCTTAACCCAAGGCGTGACGAGTCGACCTTCCTCTGCCGACTCCTGCTATAATTCACATTGTGCGACCTGGGTGCGTCCACCAACTATGCAGTGATTGTCTCTTCTCGATACATGTAGCCAAGGCTATTAACGTCAGCCACTTGTTCATTTAAATGCGATTGTTCTACGCAAAAACTATGTAGAGCTCTCGTAAATTGTATGAAAGAATAACTATGCTGCGCTCGTAGGTTGAAAAGTTCGTTGAGCGAATTTCGCGCAATCAGACTTTGAGAGTGACTTTTGCACTAAAAGTACAAAGGCACGTATATACTCCGTGACTTTTTATTCGTCTTAGAAACACAGCCCATATAATGTACCCAATTAATAGATAAGATAAGACTAATGACTCAAAAATTTTTTTTTAATCATTTGTAATTAAAAAAATATCAATATGATGCATGACGTAGTTTTAAACACCCGGTTACGAGCGCCGTCTATTCGACTTGTACTCTGGGTTGGTATTTTCTACCATTTTATACGTAAACATAAATTTTTAAGTAGATTTTTCATAATTCTAATGGATCTTTATTTTATTTTTTATAATTATACAAATTATCAAAACAATTTTTTTATGAATGAAATGTGTTTCTAAGACGAATAAAAAGTCACGGTGTATAATATCTCCACGTGTGACAGAAAGATGGGCTATATTTCAGTACTTTTTTTATAAAACCAAGTATGGTTGATTTTCACTTGAAAATCCACTTGGAACAGTTTAGCATAAGAAAATTAATAAAATAATATAACGGAATTCTCAGCACTTGTTGTTTGCAAAAAGTTTTATTACGAAGATCTACAAATCTCACACATAAAGTACGATCAGCAGCTGAATAGATTTAAATTGACATAAAATTTATACATATCAGTACCGGCGTTTCTATCCTCGGTATACAGTGTGGGCAACCTCGTCAGTTCTGTTTTGGACCCTTCTATTGGATCTGTTGAGGTTTCTTACCTGTCCGATGCTAGAGACGCCTGGCAGGCAGCTTGTCCAGGCACAAATATTCCGACCTTGAGTCACTCTCAGAGAGCGTGGGACAAGCCTCTTTGTGAAAAAACCTGGCAAAATTTATTTTCTAACTTTTCTATAGATACAGACCGCGCGCGCTTGTTAGCTGTCTCTCAGAGTGACTCAGGTCACTGGCTACAAGCTATTCCATCAACAAATGACAGGCCAGTTGGCGCAGTTGGTTAAGGTTCACCTTGCGCGCTGCAGGTCGTGGGTTCGATTCCCACACAGGACATGCATTTGTGTGCATGAACATGTCTGTATGTCCTGAGTCTGGGTGTAATTATGTATATTAAGTATGTATTTACAAACAAAAAGTAGTATATGTATTATATCAGTTATCTGGTTTCCATAGTACAAGCTCTGCTTAGTTTGGGATCAGATGACCGTGTGACAAAAAAAAAAAAAAAAAAAAAAAACTGGAACAATGTGAGACCGTATAACATTAAGTCTGTGTATTTGTCTTCGTCTTGGTTGCAGGACCAATCAACCTCATCGCTGCCGCTGCGGAGATCTCGTCAACGAGCTCGGCCACCATGGGCTTTCGTGCTCTCTATGTGCTGGTCGAATATCACGACACTCGGCTATTAATGACATTATCCGCAGGGCTCTTGTTGTCGCTAACGTGCTTTCCGTACTGGAACCAGTCGGTATTGCGCGGGGCGATGGCAGGAGACCGGATGGTATGTCTTTGATCTCTTGGAGTGTCGGCAAGTCGCTGGTGTGGGATGCGACATGTGTCGAAACACTCGCGCCATCTCACTTACCGGCGACTTGTAAAGCTGCAGGGGCAGCTGCGGCCAGTGCGGAAAATTCAAAATTCAAAAAATACGCATCGATTTGACCCAACTATATTTTTGTGCCTTTTGCGGTCGAGACCATGGGACCGTGGGGGTCCGAAGCTCACCGTTTTGCTCGCACCTTGTCATCAAAATTGATCGAGACCTCCGGAGACCAGCGGGCGGGGAGCTTTTTCCGCCAACGCGTCAGCTTGGCTATCCAAAGAGGAAACGCTGCCAGCCTTCTGGGAACCCTGCCGTTAATCGGAAGCAGTGGCAGGCTTGAGGAAATTTTATATATATAGATTGTATTTTGTACCTATTTGTTGTACATAAAATTAAAATATAAAGTAAACGAGTTTTGTAAATGTGTCTATAATAATAATACCTAATAATAAATGTTTTATTGCTCAATCAAATGACATAATAATCATAATGCAGCCCTGTCTTCTAAACTAGCCCGATTTGTGTGTCAGAAGACAGTACCCTCCCAACACTTGCCTTATTCTATTTGATTTAACAAAAAAAAAGTAAATTAACAATACATATCAACAATATTTTCTTATTAATTAACATTTGTATAATTTGTATGATAACAAACATACCATAAAATTCTACACCATGAATACATAGTTTACCTGTACAGATATTTTGTAAAGGATCTGTTCAGCTACGTAGTTGCAGACCGTACACTAACGTGAATATTTATGCCTCCTTAATATTTGAACTGATAACGTTGAATTGGTTCACGTATAGTCCCAACCACGTTGCAGCGCTATTCCTGCTGAAAATATTCGTTAAGCACTAAATCCCCACATCGGATATATCCGCTCG
This sequence comes from Polyploca ridens, assembly GCA_951394255.1. Taxonomy (NCBI): domain Eukaryota; kingdom Metazoa; phylum Arthropoda; class Insecta; order Lepidoptera; family Drepanidae; genus Polyploca; species Polyploca ridens. Next base: position 13,514,008 of record OX596249.1, on the reverse strand, counting down.
GATTTAATTCCAATCTTATATATCCCCAGTTTTGCACGACTAGGCTTATGTTAGTTTGAATGGAAAATTTATATCAGCTTAAAACCTGCGCCTACTCTGCATGTGTATGTTTCAAATTGCAAATAACGATAGGCAGCCACTATCGTTATTCATTCATTTTTATACAGCTTTTTTAGTGGGATCTTTATTCGTTCAATATCGAACTGTATGTAGGTACAGTAGTACCCAATTAATATGGCTTACCGATGTACCTGAAGATACATTTTCAAAGCGCCGGAAACGCTATTGGTCGACAGCTGCCGCCATATTAACACGCGCCATGCGGAGGGGCGTGACTTGCGAGTGAGACGGAACTAACAGCTGCAGTGTATTGTGAACCTTATAGTAGTGATCTAAGGTTGATTGTAAGTTTTAAGCATTCTTTCGTTAATCTTCGGGGCCATACTTTCTTTTCTGTGCGAACGAAGATTCACGACGCGCCATATCAGTTGGGTAATACTGTACCTATTGCATCCAATTTATATATTCGATTGGTTAAATATGCAGCATAGGAAATATTACAAAGCTCACACCAAAAAACTTTTGGGAGAAGACCTTAAAACTCAATATATTGTTGGTATATTCATATATTCCTTCATCATCAGACCAACAATAAAAAAAGTATGTTATTAAGTCTACAAGATCAAAGGTGTTTCCAAACTGAGACCATTGCTTATCTAATCTCCATTGTTGGTACTATTTTATAAGACACTGATCGTAAGTAAAGCCAAACCATTAATCACTGTGGCAAGTGTTTTAAGTTTCGTAAAGTTGACGAATGTATTGTTCCTTGCTATTGCATTTGAGAAATCATTAAAGCTACAATATTTTCACACAGTTGCAAAAACGTTCTTTTAAAGTCGGCAGTAAACACTAATCCATTTAACTAATGAAGTGTCTAGCGATACTTTAAAATCTCATAACTTAACAATTTTACCCTGAAAATTACAACTAAGTGTTGGCAGTGTGTATAAACCTACACCGGCCTGTACACAATAACTCGCCAAAGTTTCATCGCAATCGGTGAAAATGCTTACTTTCAACATAACTAAACATTTTTATTCAACCGGCCTACACACAATAACTCGCCAAAGTTTCATCGCAATCGGTGAAAATGCTTACTTTGAACATAACTAAACATTTCTATTCAACCGGCCTGCCCACAATAACTCGCCAAAGTTTCATCGCAATCGGTGAAAATGCTTACTTTGAACATAACTAAACATTTTTATTCAACCGGCCTACACATAATAACTCGCCAAAGTTTCTTCGCAATCGGTGAAAATGCTTACTTTCAACATAACTAAACATTTTTATTTAACCGGCCTACACACAATAACTCGCCAAAGTTTCATCGCAATCGGTGAAAATGCTAACTTTGAACATAACTAAACATTTTTATTCAACCGGCCTGCACACAATAACTCGCCAAAGTTTCATCGCAATCGGTGAAAATGCTTACTTTGAACATAACTGAACATTTTTATTCAACTATGTGTATATATTTATTATGAGAGTGGTAAATAAGAGAGGTAGAGCATAGAGCAACTCCAATGGGGAAGTACCTCCACCTTTCATAATACCGCAGATATATTATATTATATCACATGAGCTTTCATTTAATACCGTTGGAAGTGACAAAATCCATTACTTTACTGATTAACGCATTAATAAATTGTTAACTACTATAAATGGAGTTTTAATGCAGCTAGTGGTCACATTTTGTATGTTTATACATTTAAAACGGTGTATTATTATCAAATTAATATAATTAATCCATTGGATTTCGATAACGGTTGGCAACGTTTATTACTCTAATCCAAGTTAATTAACAGTAAATTAACTTTTTTTTTTTTAATGAGGAGGATACCATTTTGTCGATGTTATTTGAAGTTCCAACTTGTCATGTGATGAGTCTTGCTCTAGTCTCTCAGGCAAACTACCAATAGGTGTATGGTGAATAATTTCTTGTATCTTAAAAAATCCAATAGGGATTAATTAATCCTAGGTTAAAAAAAATCTAATTAGTTCGTCAGTTAGATTATCAAAAAATATTGGAAACGTATTTCTTGCTTTAGTCATAAAAAAATTACAAAGCTAAAGCGAGTCAAAGTTCGGGATTGGGGGCCCGTGACGTCACTTTAGAGTAAAACGTTTACTCTAACGCGACGTTACGCGGAACTTCATCACACGATACTCCGTATTTTTTAGATTAATTGAGTAAAGAAAAAATACGTGTCTTATATTTTTTGATAATGTAAAAGGCGGACTAAATATTTTTTTTTAAGTCATCTGTTGCATTTTGTTCGATCCGTTAATAGAAACCAGGTAGATATTCCGGCCTCTAGTTGAGCGATAGGCCTCTTGACTACCGAAGCTATATTAATTAATATTCACGTAGAAAACAACATAATAATATAAGGAATTATACAACACTTAAAGTTAAGAGCATTGTTCACAAAAAAAATACATTCTCTTCAAATTAAGGTCTCAAGATATATCTATAATCTTATATTATTGACAGGTAGTTATAAACAAATCACGCCTACTATACATCAATCATGCTTAATACGATTTATAATCCAAAAGGTCATGAAATGAACGTAATTTCTATTAACAATCACATACCACTAGACAATTGAGTTCTATTAATATTCAAATAGTATCTAGAATGCAGCTGGGACAGCTCGTGGCAATAGCTATGTGCACATACTATTTCTGTTTAGGCCAAAATACCTATAATAATATCTATAGTAAAACCTACTCATATTAGTATCAATGACGAGCCTCTACTTCCCGATTCCTCTCCTTTTCCCACCTCATATGTGTAAGCGAGACAAGAGCTTCGGGAATATTCTACATACTTCGGCGACGCATCACAAAACGTAAGACGCGCGCCCCGCAACGCCGCAAAAAGGCAGTACGAGATCCGCTACCGAACGGGAAACATCAAACTTTGTGATTTATAAATAAACAGTACGAAAACCGCTGCCGACCGGGAGGCGTTGATTTGTAAATTGAACTCAGTGAAACTCAGTGACTTGTGATTTGATGTGAGATAGTGGTGATAGTTGCTGTGTGCAGTGGATTGCCATAGGAGTTCCTGGTAAGTCCTTACCTTTATCCTAGGAGGCTCCTCGTTTTCCATATTGATATTTGTACGCAAAAACCCACCATTTTTTCTGGTACGCCTTCGAGCGGATTCATTTTGAGTCAGCCATTACAGCAATTTAATTTCATATCAAATCACGTATAATCTCCCGCTTTCTATAGGTTTTATGCGTCTAAATAGGTATATACCTCATAATACGCAAGTCTTATACCTCATAAATAGGTTTTAGACTATATAAATACGATATTTCGTACTCCCGCCATTTTTACCACGCCAATCGTGATAAAAAGTAGTTAGGTAGTCAATACCGCCGCCGCTCCTCCATATTTTTAGGACTTAGATTTTATAGGTACCGATTCGTATCTTATTATACGAAATCATATGGTGTACTAATAACCGCAATACGTACTTACTATTTGTACTATTACTACGCATATAATTGCATTCTATGAGCCTTGTCTGTCGACTTGAAATAAACTTTCATACCTATATAGGTAGGTGCCTAAACTGTTGGATATACCTACCTACTTACCTACGTCATTTTACTTTAATTAGGTAATTTTGCAATTTATTATTACGCAATCTTTCACAATGGAAGCTATTGAAACTAAAATTAAAATATTGGAAGCTAAAAATGAAGCTATTTTTGAACAATTATCGTTCTTATATGATTCTTCTAAGAATATTTCCACGTCCGCGAGTGCAGACCTTCGTTCCTCAGAGACATTCATGGCGGACACTGAAATTATTAGTACAATTCGTCATGAATTTAGTGCCAATTTAGATACAATTAACGCGTTAAATATGCAACTTGATCCAGAATATAAAATTGATTATAAAAAAATGATTTCCTTTGATACAGTGTACACCCGAATAGAAAGGGTTCGTTCTCTTATCGTCAGTAAGACAAATACTACGTCGAATGTGTCTGCGCAGAATACTATTCCGTCCCAATATAAAGGTCGTATCAAACTACCACCAATTCAAATTCCGTCATTTGATGGAAGAATAGAAAATTGGCCCGTCTTCTTTGAATCTTTTAAATCTAATATACATTCAAATCCTGATCTTTCGAATTCTCAAAGAGTACAATATCTTGTAGGTAAATTAACAGGAAATGCTTTAAAAATCACGGCAGGTATTATACCGTCCGGTGATAATTATAATTCTATTTGGGACAGCTTAGTTCAAAAATATCAAGATAAAAGAGCATTAGGCTCACACTACATGTCTAATTTATTCAATATTAAACCCGCATTAAATAATTCCGCGTCTTTAAATACGTTCATTGAAACTTTCCACGCTTCTGTATCTGCTTTGGAACAGTTAGGTATTGAAGATATGAAAGATTTTATCTTACTTTCTTTAGCTTTAAAGAAGTTAGATCCCGCAACCGCTAATTCCTTTGAAATGTTTATGAGGAATAAAGAAATTCCTTCTTATAAGGATTTTGTTGATTTTATTAAATCGCAAGTAAAAATATTAGACCGCACTTCTACGCCAATTGCTGGCTCCGCGCGAACCGCCCCAGTCGGTAGCAACCTTAATAATCCGCCCGCTTCTCGTTCTCAACCGCGTAATTCAAACACAGTCCACCATGCTTTCCTTGCACGCGATAATAATAATAAAAGCACTTGCTTATTTTGTAATAAATCTGATCACTATCAGATTTTTAATTGTTCCTCTTTTAAAGCACTTAATACTAAAGATCGTTTAGATTTTGTTAAATCTAAAAGAGGCTGTGTAAACTGCCTCAGCCTTACGCATACTGCTTCTCAGTGTAAGTCGTCGTATAGTTGTAAAACTTGTAATAAACACCATCATTCTCTTTTGCATTTGGATAGCAATTCGCAATCGCAACAAATAGTTTCTGACTCGCGTCCCTCTCACTCGGCGCGTCTTGATAATAGCGATAACCGCATCGCGCAGCTTTGCGCGCAGCCGTCCGCCGCCGCCAGCGCCGCGCCGCGACCGCTCCCGTGCGCAGCCTCGCCCGCGCATCCGACCGCGTCTCCTTCTAACGCTACGGACGCTCCGCAACCGGTGTCGCTATGCACCCGAGCGCGAGTTGATAAGAATAATGATAACGAACGCGATTCTTTTAATAAATTAAATCCTTCCCATACTACTGTACTTTTATCAACCGCTCAAGTTTATGCGTCTAATAAGGACAATAAATATATTTCAGTTAGATGTTTAATAGATAACGCGTCTCAAAACAACATAATTACAACTGCCTGTTGTAAACAACTAAATTTAAATATAATACCGCTTAGCAATTCTTTTATAAAGGGTGTAGGATCCACTTCGCGTCCTATTCACGGCTACGTTCAACTTAAAATAACCGCGAAAAATAAAAAATATTTTTATAATATTACCGCTCTTGTCGTTGATTGCATTACTGACAGGTTACCGACTGAATATGTTGAGACTTCTATAGTGCAACATTTAGGTAACTTACCGCTCGCTGACCCTCTGTGGCACATCCCCGGAGAGGTCGAAGTAGTTCTCGGGGCACAATTGTTCCCATTTTTATTATTAGGTCAAAAAATTATTGCACCTCCCGCTCCTTCTGCCCTTGAAACCGTGTTCGGTTATATTCTTATGGGCGACGTTCCCGCTAACTCTAATATTAATAAAAATGCATCCACTTATTTTAATACCGCGACTTTTTTCATTTCTGGTCCCAATGACCTTACTATTTCTTTAGATGATTCCCTACTTAAGTTTTGGGAGCTCGAAGAAATTCCCGCGCAAAAATTTATGAGCTCGGCCAAAAAGGAGTGTGAACAGCTGTTCTCTCGTAACTTCTCACGGGACTCCGCAGGCAGATATTGCATTACCTTTTCGTGAGGATCCTGACGTGTTAGGTGATTCCCGTTCCGTTGCTCACCGCCGTTTACTTGCTTTGGAGCGTACCAAGCTACGCGATCTACAGCTACGCGCTAGTTATAATGAGGTTATACAGGAGTACTTAGATAAAAAATACTTATCTGAAATATTGCCTTCCGATTCTGACGACCATGATAAAGGGTACTTCATACCACACCATCCCGTCGTACGGCAAGACAAAGAAACAACAAAAGTTCGTATAGTACTCGATGCTAGTGCTAAATGTCACAATGGCATATCATTAAACGATATTTTACATACGGGACCCAATTTACAATCTGACTTGTTTATTGTATTACTGAACTTCCGCTTATTTCCCATTGCTATTACAGCAGATATAAAACAAATGTACCTACAAATTGCTGTTATTGATGAGCATAGAAAATATCAAAAAATATTATTCCGCTTTGATCCCAATGATCCGATCCGCGTATTTCAATTTAACCGAGTTGCATTCGGTCTTAAGTCCAGTCCGTTTTTAGCCATGCGCACTGTGCGCCAGTTATGCTCGGATGAGAAAAACCTATTCCCTCGCGCTGCTGAAGTAGCTTCGCGTGAACTATATATGGATGACTTAGCCACTTCCATTCCTTCTTTAGAAGAAGCTAAAGTCTTATCTCAAAAGCTCATCTCTCTTTTTAAAGCTGGTGGTTTTGATCTCACCAAATGGGCGAGTAACTCACAGGAGTTGCTGATCTCTGTGCCGCAATCCAATCGGGCTGCTATAGATTTTTCAGACAATGATAACCTCAAAATTCTAGGCCTCAAATGGATTCCTGCAGATGATAGCTTCACTTTTACTACATCTGATTTACACGACAAGTGCACCAAAAGATTCATACTGTCAACAATTGCCCGCTTGTGGGATGTACTCGGATTTGCTGCCCCAGTGGTATTGTTTGCCAAATTATTAATTAAAGATTTATGGAATCTTCATATTGATTGGGATGAAACACCCCCAGACTCTATCGTTTCTCTCTTTAATAAATTCAAAGAGCAATTGCCTCTTCTTTCTACATTAAAAATACCGCGTCATTTAGCCGTTTCTATGGGCTGCAAAACAAATATTGTTGGTTTTGCTGATGCCAGTCTTAAAGCATATGGCTGCGTCATATATTTACATGTGACCGATCCTGATGGTAACATACACGTACGGTTGGTGTGTGCGAAATCAAAGGTTGCACCTGTAAAGGTAGTTTCGCTTGCTCGTTTAGAGTTATGCGCCGCTGTTCTTCTGTCAAAACTTATTAAATTAATTAATGAGACTTATAGTGCTCGAACCGCTATTGATAATATATTCGCATTCTCCGATTCTAAAATTACTCTGTCATGGATACATTCATCTCCACATAGATGGAATGTTTTCGTTAGTAACCGCATTGCTAAATGTCAAGAAAATCTTGACCCAAAACATTTCTACCACGTTAGTGGTATAGAAAATCCTAGCGACTGTCTCTCTAGAGGTATTTTACCTGAGCAGCTAGTGTCACATCACTTATGGTGGCACGGCCCGAAATGGTTAAAAGATCCAGTTTCAGAATGGCCTATCACTCCATTTAGTCCCGAATGCTGTGAGGACCTACCTGAATTTAATAGTAAAACGCTTGTTACTTGTACCGCGTCCGCTTCTGTTGAGCCTAATTTAATTTACGAGCTTGCTCTGAAATACTCATCATGGAATAAAATATTACGCATAATAGTATACATACTTAGATTTTCTCGCATAATTTCTCGTGATCAAGGTCACAGCCGCATCACAGCTTCTGAGCTAAATAAAGCTGAAGTATATTTAATACGCTCTGTACAACAAGTTCATTTTCAAAATTTATTTAATAATATTCAAAAAGTTAAATTATCTTCCCCTCTTAAAAAACTTGACCTCTTTATAGATCAAGATAAAATTATTAGAATTGGAGGTAGACTTTCAAATGCAAATCTTCCGTATGAAGCTCAGCATCCCGCTCTTTTACCTAAACATGACCACGTTACTCATCTTATTATAGACTATTTTCACCGTGCTCATTGCCATACTGGTGCCAATCTTCTGAGCTCACTGTTGCGCCAGAAATATTGGATACTGTCCGCTAGAAGTGTCATTAGACACAGAGTACATTCATGTAACTTTTGTTTTAAAAATTCCCCTTCATTTCTCAGCCCAAAAATGGCTGATTTACCCTCTTGCCGCGTTCAGGAGACCAAAGCGTTTGTGCATACGGGCGTTGACTATGCTGGACCCATTAAAGTAACATTATGTAGACGCAGAGGTCAAAAGAGCCAAAAGGCATATATTTGTTTGTTTATATGCTTAGTAACCAAAGCTGTACACATCGAATTGGCAACTGATGTGTCATCAGATACTTTTATTTCCGCTTTTAAGCGATTCATTTCCCGTCGAGGACCTGTTTCTTTTCTTTACTCCGATAACGGAACTAACTTTGTCGGAGCTAAAGCTCAATTACAAGAACTACTTACCGATCAGTACCGCATTGAATGGAAAATGATTCCACCCCGCGCCCCACATTTCGGAGGATTGTGGGAATCTAATATAAAATCGATTAAAACTCATTTATACCGTGTTATCGGTTCGCAGCTCCTCACATATGAAGAGCTCCTCACTGTTCTTACCCAAATTGAAACAGTCTTAAATTCTAGACCGCTTTGCATTTTATCTGAGGATCCCTACCCGGAGCCTCTTACTCCCGCTCACTTTATAATGGCTTCACCATTGACTTCATTGCCGCTTCAGAATGTGTCCGAGGAAACCATATCTTTACGTTGTCGGAAACAATTATTAGATCAGATGGTGTGTAGCTATTGGAAAAGATGGCGTATAGAATATTTACATAATCTTCAAGTTAGACAGAAATGGCTCATTGATAAAGATAACATTAAGATTGGTACTGTGGTTCTTATACACCAAGATGATATTCCCCCTTTACGTTGGCCGTTGGGCATAATATCACAAGTTTATCCTGGCAAGGATGGAAATATCCGCGTCGCTTTAGTAAAAACTTCAAATGGATCATTCAAAAGACCCATTGTCAAGTTATGTCCATTACCCTCACAATAAAAATTAATCATACCGCATCTTATATTCAGTATTTTAGTAATTATTATAATCTGTAATTAGTTCTTATAATTAATTATTTTTTCTTTCTTTTGAGAACACTACGTATTCTCAAGGCGGCGGAGGATGTTTAGGCCAAAATACCTATAATAATATCTATAGTAAAACCTACTCATATTGAGTATCAATGACGAGCCTCTACTTCCCGATTCCTCTCCTTTTCCCACCTCATATGTGTAAGCGAGACAAGAGCTTCGGGAATATTCTACATACTTCGGCGACGCATCACAAAACGTAAGACGCGCGCCCCGCAACGCCGCAAAAAGGCAGTACGAGATCCGCTACCGAACGGGAAACATCAAACTTTGTGATTTATAAATAAACAGTACGAAAACCGCTGCCGACCGGGAGGCGTTGATTTGTAAATTGAACTCAGTGAAACTCAGTGACTTGTGATTTGATGTGAGATAGTGGTGATAGTTGCTGTGTGCAGTGGATTGCCATAGGAGTTCCTGGTAAGTCCTTACCTTTATCCTAGGAGGCTCCTCGTTTTCCATATTGATATTTGTACGCAAAAACCCACCAATTTCACATGCCTAGTAATTATTGACTAACTTGCCGTCAATTATAGCGAAAAAAAACGAATGTACATTTACATTCCAATTTAATGCTTTTTAATATCTTATTAGTGTCTAACGGTATCTCATTAATGCATTATCTAAGATTAATTCGTGTAATCATGATCTTAAGATTAACATCTTGTTATGATCAATTGCACCCACATTATTGCATGAAATGTAACATTAAGTATTATAATTATGAATGAGGAAGCTTTTTTTATCTTTATTAGTAACTAAGAATGCAACAAAAACAATGTTTTTAATGGTTCTCGTTGAAGCTTGAATTTGGTCGCATATGGCGTTTTACATTTCCGGTGCAAGAAGTGACAAAATTGAACAGGCTTGTGGTTCCGTAGCAGATGTCTGGAGTCAGAGTGCACGTTAACCAAAGTTAGGACTTATTTTACTGAGCTTCTGTCTTGTTTGCCGTTTCGCTTAAAATTTTACAAATGGCAATCGTTAACTATGGATAAAGATAAAAACTTGCGGTTTTATATTATTTTGAGGTATCTAATGTATCTAAATCTCGAATACTCAAAAAATTCTTCCGGATGGTTTATATACATAATACATGCATGTTATATTTACTAAACATATATAAAAAAACAATGTTTCGTAAACATATAGAATTATTGCGCTTTCATTGCTAACGCTGACTAAACTTTACGAGATGTATCAAAATGATGTACTACAGAATTGTAAATCTTAAAAATATCTAGAAAAAAGTTCGCGATAGGTAGTAAATATCTATATCCTACTGATAAACCACTGTAAGCATTATAAAACCATAGTTTTTTTTTTGGGGTTATACTTTAGAAATTATCTTGACCCATATAATAAATCCTTATCTAATTAAATAAGTTAGTTACGACGGGCATTTAATGTAGATACAATTTTCTCTTTACAGCAAATCGCTCCACTGACACCACATTACGACATTGCACCCGTGCGAAGCCAAGACGGGTCGCTAGTTCCAGTTATATTAACAAATTTCCATATGAGAGCCAATACCGGGCGAACCAGCAACACATGTACCTAGTGGTCAGTTTGTGGTTTGCAAGCATTAAATCCAACTCTTCGAATTTAAAAGCGCGTAAGTTTTCGTATCACTCCTGGTGTACAAAGGCGTTGTACGTGTCCCGGCGCCAAAGACGTCCTCCACAGTCGGAAGTTATGGCTTTTGTTCAGACCCTGTCGTCGTGACTTTTCTGCAACACTTAGCAAACGTTTAAACTCCATTGTTAACGCTGCTGACGTTTCCAAAGGCATTCTCATTGTTTCACCCGGAGGATTAATATGTTTTCCTACCAACTGGAAAGATTTATATTTCACAGCGGAAATAGAGAGTTCTAATAGCGAATGTATCCATTGCGAATTGTTCTATTTGTTTCGGGAGCTACATTCGTATCTGTTTAGTTGAAAAATGTTCACGAGAACAAAAGTATGGACGGGGCGTTGGTTGCGACCAACCCTCGAGACCGATATTTTTGTAGAATAAAAGATATAAAAAGCACACACATTATATCAAGCAAGAAATATTTAGATGTTTATATGTTGATATAACCGCAAAATTTTGTTAAATGTATGCAAAATCATTACAGCTCAATTTACTCTGTAGATATGACCATCTTCCTGCAGTTGTGCTCCCTTTAACATTTCCTATAGGTACCTATTTGTATAGCCTGAAAATTTCGTCTTGCTAATGGATTACTTTGTTATTTGTTGTTTATCTTTTCGTGTTGACATATTAATCAATCTTATGGCGGGTAAAAAAGCAAACTCTTTAAGAGATGGCTCTTTTTTGATATTACATAACGATTATTCATCATAAAAGCATGTTCCTTGGATATGTAAGGCATCTCTTGCAAAAAATGAAAATTGTGTTTACAAAAAATTATGGTTAGTCAAAATAAAAAATGTTGCCTTCCTGAAGTTCTGAGAGACTGACTTATGAACTGGTGGTCACTTCAGTAGCTTTGACCATAAGTGCTTTCAACTGAATAAATGACTGTCTAAAAATAATGTGTAACAATGTGTGTCACGTATAACGACTCGTGGTAATTTTAAGAGTAGGAAAACAATAATGCTATAAAAAAAAACGAATGAAACCGTTTCTACGTTTCTTTTGTAACATTCTGCTCGTAATCCTTTAGAAAATAAAAGTTCTAACTAACAACAATAATGTAAATGAATCTGGATCGTGTTGTGTATCCACATCTCTGTCTGAATATTCACCTGAGTCATTATTTAGTTAGTATCGGCAGTTAAAATCACAAGTTGGCGCTAAATCTTACATTCCCGTTTCGTGACATAAATCGAGCGTCACATGCATAGTGCAAGCCGATTCGCTCATCTGTCACGCGCGAGACAACTAATTTGTCTGTCATGTGAACGCGACTGTACTCCGAATTTTGAGAAGCAAATAAATCTTGGATGTACTGCAAAGTTTAACGAGTTTACGGAATGTGTCCTAAAAGCAGAAAGAAAAAGATTTAAATAGTTCGAAACTTTTAGAATAATTTTCATGTTTGATGCTTTCGTAGATACGCTACCAACATAATTAATACTCAACATGTTGCAGACAAAGTAAACTTACCCGAACATAAATAATAAGTATAATAACCAAATGCACCAATATATTATGCGAAACTACCAAAAATACATTAACGTTATTACCGACACAATTTCATAAATCATTAAAATTACGTGGTAAATCTCTTACGAAAGATTTGCTAAACGTTTATTATATTGCCTATCTGTCAGATGCATAGCATCTGTAAAGTTGCGCGCACACCGGGCGACCATTACTCATCGATCGCCGCTGCCAAGCGTGACTCAGTCGCGTATCGCTTAGCAAACACTCCGTGTCACGTCCTGTACTCAATTTGTAGCTATTTGGTGCTATTGGCGCCTCACTTCGCTTCGCGGATAAAGGAATGCATGCAGTATTGCACTCGATTCGATAAAGCGTACTTCGTGTCAACCAACCTATTCCTGATATATATTTCAGTTACTAACGCTCCAGTGATCAGATATAAAATATGAAGCAGGCATAATGTGTTGGAGTTTCTCATTCTAATATGACGTGCCGCTGCCGTTAGAAATTGTCGGCGATCCAGAGCCTTAGTCTGAGGAGACTTTACCTCCTTATATGAGTTCTACCGCTTGCATAACGAACAGTGTTCTGAGAAATAATTTGATTTGATGCCCACGTCCGCCTTTACTATCGCACCTTTCTTCATCGATGAATTTAGAACCAAAATGGTCTCCATAGTGCGCTTTCAAAGGACCTTCCGTAGTCACTCAGTTTATAATGCATTTAAGAAAGGTATGATGAGATTTTTGCAGGTCGACAACGCGCGATTAATGGTGGATGTAACTAATAATCAGTGTGAACTGTAAACCCATCGATGGACAGAATAGCAAACACATTCCCACTATTTACGGCTCTACAGCATTATGGTGTGTCCAGACACAGCTAATGACGCGCAGCTGTTTGGAAATGCCCAGAAATAATTGCGCGAGCTCGCGACGTACGTTCGCGGCAGTCTTCCAAACATAACGCGGCATGCGCTGTGTCTGGACACATCCTTATTCTTGCCAATCCATTTTAATTGCTTGGCGAGCCAAGCAATTAAAATGTAAAAGCGGTTAAAAATATAACAATGACATCAATTGTTATAATAGGACGCGCGTCCCTCGCGAGAACCAACGGGTTAAAATTAAAACCTTTATTCATACTCGCTTTATAACTAAATCAGTGTTATAGTAGGTACTTCGTTTCAGTCTTTCGATCACCATAAGTCAGGTGTCAGTTTATCTTCGGAATTGTAACTATTCAATGTTTCATAAAGTTATTATAAATAAAGGGGTTAGTTTTTAATGTAATATTGTGTGACAGATTTGTGTGAACCACGTTAGCCATGAAATTATCAGTACTAACTCAATTACTCAAATTAAACAATAAAGTATCTATTGAATAATATCGTTGTAGGTAATTCACTAAAACTAGTTTTGTTAAATTATCTATGAAATTTCGCAACTGGCTTAAAACTAGGCGAAAACTAATTGGTGGCAGTGTAATTATATATTTCATGCTAAATATTTTGCTCTAATAAAGGTTCGGTCTTTTATCGCCTTATAGTATCTATGTAATATTTTTTGTTACGGATTTAAAACTTACAGCTTAATTATTCAATAGTTAACAAATATATTTTTTAAGCTTCCACACATGGAAATATGTACCTATTATATATTATTAACCAGTTGTTTGAAGCGCTCGTGGTGTAGCATGATTAGCCGTTCTTAATCGATCGGCAAAGTTAAGCTGCCCCCGTCGTGGTCGGTACCTGGATGGGTGACCGCCTAGTGGTATTTCAAATCGAGCGTTTTCGTGCTTCGGCACGTAAAGCCGTTGGTCCCGGTTATCATTTAATTGAGATAGTCGTTAAGCTAGTCGGATGCCTCCTAGGCGGCTTGAAAAATTCCCAGAGTATAGGTTAACCACTAGCCTACCTCCACCGATCCGCAGTGGGCACGCGTGGTGGAGTAATTGCCCATTCCCTTTCACCCTCATTTGTGAAAGGAGGCCTGTGCTCAGCAGTGGGACATTATAGGCTGATGATGATGATGAACCAATTGTTTACGAAAATAGTTTAGATTTCATTACACATCGGATAAGATTGAGAAGTTATCGTACAGAGTAATAATAAAACTCAAAAAGATATAAATATCGAATGATAAAAACGACAAATTAAGTGCTGCCCGTAACCAGACCTTAACATATTTAAGATAATATAACTGAATCCGGTCTGACACTGCACTGTCAATATTATCAATTTGTTCCGCAAAATTTGCATTCGAAGTTTGGGTATTTAGTGATCTGTGGTTTGGGTAAAGGCGCGGCCCTAGCCTTGTTAGGGTTGCTTCCAATTATTTTATAAATAAATATTATTCTGTATTACCTATTTATATACTCTGAGGTATTACCAAACATCTCAATTATTCATTATTGAGAATATCATTATAATAATTATATTATCATATCCCGGTTTTACTCATGTTCTCGGGATATAAAGCAGCCTTCTGTTTATCTCCTACTACTATCGGCTACAAGTGCTGAATGTCACTCATCGGAGATAAAGTTTTTTTTATTTTTTTGGCGTCACACGGATTGTGTATTTTGCCATTTTCCAGTTATATTATAAGTTCTAGTCACAATAAATCACGTTCACATAGTCCGAAGTCAGTCACCGTCCATAAAAGTCATGTTTTAGTACAATGGTGGTTGTACTAAAACTTTTCACGGACTTCTTGAGACAACTTGAAAAGGCACGATACACATGATTCATTTCATTTCACTTCACTGGTGCACATGGATTGATCTTTATTGGAAAAATTCCACCGATAATATGCAATAAAAATCAAATTGATTTTGATTTTGATTTTGATTGACTCTGCAAGTTCCCGCCAGAAAGTCTCTATCGGAGACAGAGTTACTTTAAATTTATAATAGTGTGATAATAAGTACAGAATATGTAGAAAATTCTAGAATATTCGAATAGTAGCCATAAGATTAATTTTAAGTATAATCTAGTTTTTCAAACGAGAAAGGGAACTAGCAGGCTCTCAAGTGCAGCAGCCATTAAAAATTAGTAGGTGCTCGGCGACAGATTTTAAACTTCAGGGTAGTAGCCAACTATGCGAGTACCTACTACGAAGTACCCTAATAACGACAGTTCAAAAAAAATATTCGCGGCATTCCACGTCATTACGCTATCAACACCTCGCAAATTATTTTATTTTACAATACCCTTTCTTAAGACAAAAAAGTAAATAAAAAATTATTTAAGTTCCGTAAGCACTTGATACATCCCATAATGATCAATATTAAGATTGGCCCCACACTTCGCTCTATTAGCCAGGATCAACAACGTCGACAACAAATTGACTCAGAACAATGAGGCTTGGAGCTTGTTGGTCTTGGAATCCGCGAGTAATTTAATAAAATGAAAAATTGTAGTCAAGAAACTTCTTTTAATTTCAACCTTAAAATATTTGAACTATTGCATTTTTTCCTCGATCATGTAAAATTTAGTGTATGTTTAAGAGATTTAGAGCATATTCGCTTAAATAGCTGCTCGACTGGGGAAATACCTACACCTTACAGAATACCGCAGCCAAATAACATTATGTTGTGTTCCAGTGCTCAGGCGGGCCTGTAAGAAAGAAACTTAAAACTATTGGTTATAAAGTTATCTTAAAGTTAGCCCTAATTATTCAACACTCAGTAAGCCTTATTAAACATTATGGTTGATTAGACCAGTATTATCCTAAATAGAGTACGCACAAAACATATTTTAATTAGCTGTCAACTTAGTATTAGCTAGTTGAAATAAGCGTGAAATATTCACGAAAGGGCGTGTTCGATATACTCGATAATGATTAACACACACGGTTCTAATCTAAACTGACCAAGCTTAAAGTGGATGTATCAGCATGAGGTGGTTTTTTTTTTCAAGTTTTTATCGTCTTTTACCTTCGTAGAACAACATGGCTAAATAATTTCAGTGATTGGCGACAGTAGTAGTTCATTTGGCATATTGAGGAATTACTTTTTGTTTGAAAAAAAAATTGTACATTCAGTAAAATAGTCAGTTTTACGGTTTTTAGAGGAAAATTCAAATATCTATATTTATCATTTTGTTATACACCGTGACTTTTTATTCGTCTTAGAAACGCAGCCCACATAATGTACCAATGAATAGGTACTAATCATTAAGAAACAAACATTTTTTGATCATTTGTATATTTTTTTTTATTAAAATGTATTAGAATCACAACAAATCGTGTTAATACATTAAAGTTTACGTATAAAATGGTAGAAAAATCCCACCCAGAGCACGAGTCGAGTAGACTGTGCTCGTAACAGGGTGTTTAAAACTACGTCATGCGTCATAATGAATAATATTTGCATTTTTTTCAATAATTAGTCATTGGATACATTATGTGTGCTGCGTTACTAAGACGAATAAAAAGTCACGGTGTATATATATAAACGCCATATTGTTCTACAAAGGTAAAAAACAATAAAAATTAAAAAAAAAATGTTCCCACCTCATGCTGATACATCCACCTTAACTGGGAATCTATCTACACACGAATTAAAATCGACTTAAATGAATACATGCACTAATATTCAAAGAGACCGAGTTTTACTTTATTAGTTACTCATAGATAGTCGTACATACTCGTACAAAATGGCTAAAACTAAAACTTCAAATAAAAAAAAAAAAACTAAATTTATTATTTATTTAATATCTTCCATTACTTCGTTCCCAAAATACAATTTATCTTTCTTAGCATCCTTTGAATAAATTCAAAAAAGTTTTTTTATAAATATTTAGCCCAATTATTTCATTTCGTAGCTAGTTCCTACAAATAGACATCTCTAGCAACCGTAGAGTGAATATGACTAGAGTCCGTTTTGTCGTGGTCAGTTTGAGATAGAGAATGAGCTATATGTAGTTATACGATTTTTATACATGTATAGAACTGGTGTTACCATATAATTATTTTTACTCGGCTTTTGGGACATTATTATTTGAGTTCTATAAAAAGCTTATTTAAAATTTGACATAAATTTAGAATAATAAATATCCTGGGTTCACACATATAATGCGTCAAATAAATCGTATTATTTCGTGATAAGTATTATTTGTTATTATAGCGGCAATAGAAAATTTCAACTGTCTACTTATTACGGTTCATGAGAACCTCACTGTCAGATAGACGGACTGACAGCGGACGCTTAGAAATAGGGTCCCATTGGCAGCCTTTGGGTAGGGAAGTAAAAAAAATAATAATTTGTAATCTCCTTCGTATAGCCCCACAAACTTATCTGGCCCCGTGGCCAGGTTTAGTTTAACTTTGACGGCCATTGATTTGGGATTTCATATTTACGATTTATAACGTATTAAAAAAGCTACTTACTAAATCTCGTTCAAACCAATTTTCAGTGGAAGTTTGCATGGTAAATAGTGCAAGTTTTACATAACAATAAAACTTGTATTATTGAGCAGAGACGATGCACAGCATCTGTGAGAGTGCGTTGTATACTTCCCTTTGTATTTCCTCCAATTGAATTAACTTCCGGTGCCGACAGCGCCATCTATGTTGCGATATCAGCGCCCTCTACTTTGAGTTGTCACCAGGGGGCATTGCCGCCATTTTGCCCTCATAGAAGTCTATCACCAGGAGCCCTTATTGGGATGCTGTGCATCGTCTCTGCTCAATAATACAAGTTTTATTGTTATGTAAAACTTGCACTATTATCGGCATGTGACGATGCACAGCATCTGTGAGAGACGTGTTTATATCTCCTGGTGACTGTCAACGACGCTATGTGAGATGTGTGAGATAATTGAAACACCAAATTATAACCGAGATCAAATCATAGTTAACACAGTTAAACAATTTATGGCCACTCACATTGTGCCCATATGGAGCGAAAAATAATTACACTATCATAAACATTTGAAACATAAAAATAATTCTAAATAATAATTATTTGAAACTACATTGCAATCACTTGACATAAGTTATATAGGTTCAAAATTCACGGATATGTTACTTTGTGACTGAGTTCTACCCATAATTTGTTTACAATAGTATCTGGCAAAGGTATTCTCTCTACGCCAATTACCTCGACTAAGAATATCCTCTATAGGAAAGTTTTCATACCAGTTCAAGGAGGCAACGGCAGAGCGCATAGAGCCCGGGGTGGCAGATATGTCTGCGTCTTTAAGAATTGTTTTAATCCAGTTACCGATAACTGTTCGCGAGGCTGCTTGCGCGGGACCTCTGATAGTAACAAAAAGGGCACTGTTACATTCGGCCGTACGCCTCCGAGTTCCTAGCTCTACGAATTTTCTCAACCAAAATACAGGGCAGATATTGAGATTATTATGTTGCAATAACTTCCAACCAGATTGCCTATATGAGGCCGTATCCGTCTTGGATCCGAAGACAGGGTGTAAAATGACGTGATCACCGGCATCGGAATAATATGATGCAGAAACCCTAAGCAAGGTAAGGTCATGCACGCGGCGGCCTGACGATAAGAGTAAGATGCAGGCTAACCTGCGTGAAGCTTCGAATAATGTTTCAGTGGTCGGTGGGTTAGTCTGTAGCCAGGTGACCAAATCACTGGGGTCCCAAACGGGCGGCTTCTCTGCTCTTGGGTTTTGAAGAGAGATCGCTTTTAAAATATGTTCACTAAAAAATGAGAATTTAAATTATCGTTATTCAACGTCTTACCGAAAGTTAAAACAACGGATTTATGTAACATAATAGTTGGGTAAGCCAGTCTCTCATCAAGGCACAAGTATGCTAAGAATCTAGATAAACTTATTGCATCGGGATGTTTATAGTCGAAGTTATTAATTCCACACCACCTTGTCCACCTTGCCCAAGCAGGCTTGTAAGTTTTTAGGGTGGACTCTCTCCAACTGGATATGAGCAAGGCTCTCTCCGTTTCAGTCCAGGTGCTAGTGATGTCACTCCACCCCCAATCTTCCAAACGTATAGCTCCATGTCCTGGACATGAGGTGGCGGGAGACCGGTGCTTTGATCGATCAGTACCGATCGCAGATTCTCTATCTTCATTGGTCTGCACAGTGCTCGCCGGCGGAGGTCGGGTAGCCAAAACGCTTTCTCCCACATCGGTGCTACCACTAGGTACACTCCTTGTGCTGTGTTCAAGTGGTGTAGTACTCGCGGTAGCAGGCTCGGCGGCGGAAACACCCACGCTAGTAGAAACTGCCACTGACGACTGAAGGCGTTGCAGAATTGCGCTGAGCTGTCGCGACAATCGTTTGTGACATACTTCTGTACAACCCTCGTATAAATTGTGGCAAATAGATCTATCTGAGGGGTCCCAAATTTGCGAAATACTTCCTTCAAGGCTGGCTGGAGTAAATGCCACTCGGCTGCTTGCCTTCCCCGGGATAGCCTGTCCGCAATGTCGTTGTACTTTCCAGGTAGGTATTCCGCTGTTATTGTTATATTCCATCTGTCGAGAAAATTGAACAGCTGGTATGTCAAATTGAGTAGACCCATCGATCGTGTACCGCCTTCTTTGTGGATGTAAGATACGACAGTGCGGTTGTCGGACTGAAGAATGAGATGGCGTCCCTGGATATGCCGTTTGAAGTGTCTTACAGCTGCAATAGTGGCAAACATCTCTTTGCGGTTGCAGTGCCACTGGCTCTGTTGGGAAGTCCACTTGCCCGATACCTTGTCGTCGTCCAGTTGCGCTCCCCACCCGTAGTCCGCAGCATCCGTTGTCATAAAGTGGTGTATTAATGTCGGGTGTAGGCTGCTCACCACACGGTTGTTCTCCAAGGCGCCTATCCACCACTCCAGGTCCTCTATCACTGGTGCTGGGATTTCGAATTGCGTGCGAGGATATTGAGTGGCTAGAGCTCGAATATGCCGTTGAAGCTGGCGGCAGTGAAGTCTTCCTCTTGGCGTTACAAAATTGGCGAAATTGAGTGTGCCTAGGATTACCTGAGTCTCTCTGAGCGACATCGTTCCTTTGGATATGGCTTTCCGCGAAATGGACATTACTGTATGCACTTTTTTCTGAGGTAAGCTCTTGAGACCGTGGGTAGTGTCCCATAACAGACCCAGGAATTCTAATTTCTGAACAGGGTCTACTATCGATTTCTCGAAGTTGATAGTCCATCCTAGTCTCTCCATAGTCTCTATTGTCATCTTTATTTGGTCTAGGAGAAGCGACTGATTTACAAGTAAAAAATCGTCTAAGTAGACTACAATTCGCAAACCTTTGTCCCGAAGGTACTGAGTGACCCAGTTGGTTAGAGCTGCGAAGTTCTTGGGTGCACATGACAGCCCGAACGGCAGGCAAGTCATCTGGAGGACCTGGCGATCGTAAAACAGTCGTAGAAACCTCCGATGAGACTGAGCGATGGGTACGTGAAAGTACGCAGATGAGAGGTCGAGTTTTACCATCCAGTCGTTCTTCTGAAGGAATCGAGGGATGTGGAACTGTGAGATCAGTTTGAACGGCTTTGGTACAATATATTGGTTCAGCCGCTTTAAGTTGAAAATTGGTCTGAACGACCCGTCGCTTTTCCTCGTTAAGAACATTGTAGAGAAGTAACTGGCTCCGAGCCGCTGTTGATCTGGTATCTCCAGTACACCTTGTTCTAAAAGTTTGTGGATTTGCTGAGACATGTTCGAGGATTGAGGAGTCTCGAAGCGACGAAGAACCCGCATCGATGGACGGATGAGTACAGGTTTGGAGGTGAATGGCAGGCGCATTCCCGTAATCATATCGAGAAGGGCCTGCGGAGCCCGCAGCGCCTGCCACTGCCTCCGATACGCTCGGAGACAGCCCCCGTAAAACTTCGGCTGGAGTATTTGATAGTCATTTGTTGTATTGCTTCTTATTGGGCTGGCCTTCCTTTCTGTATCCTTTTTTCTGTCTCTTCTGATCCGACAGCTTTGTGAATCCTTGGAATGGTTTGCTTCGCTTCGTATCGTTGTCTTGTGAACGAAAGGACTGATTTGCGCTATCACGAGAGGGGCCCGCTTTACTTGGTTTGATAGTAGTTTTCGCACTTGACTTGTGACCCTCTTTTTCTGCATAAAACCACGGCCGCACCCACTTGTCCATTCCACCAGTATTTTGAATAAAAACACGTAACTGATTCTCATCGAAGAGATGTTTAGAACTCGGAGGAATTTTACGCAAACCCTCGCGCAGGTTCTTGTTAGGCAGCTCGCTTAGGATACGCTCCCTGCGATTCTCAATATACTCGGCTCGTTTACCACACACCATCTGCATAATTTCGTCACTAATTTTGTGGAACTTGGAGGTAGGTTGAAATAATTCAGTCACCTTATCAAAAATTGTATCTGCAGACAAAACCGTATCAATAGAAGCCGTCCAGTTGACAAATTGTTGTAGGTTTTGATTCAAGACTTCACGCTGAGTAATCAAGCCGTTACAAATTGCTGCAATAATTTTTTCAGAATTCGCAGTATAATCTTTGCCTTTTAAAAATTGTCGAAGTTCGTCATTCACCTCCAGGTCTACAAACCCTGGGGAGGCGTTATGGATTTTTAGCGCATCCGTATACCGAACATCTTTCCAAGATGGATCACCGAACTTCTGCAGCAGCTCAAGTTGTTTTAAATGATCAGGGTCAGCTCGAGGCACCTTAGGATCTTTTAGTGCCGTCCCAACGTGGCCAAGATTTAGAAGCCGCGGCTCCACCGGGCGGGGAGCAACGGGGGCCGCGGGGCGTTGTAAGCAAAATTCAGCAGTCGCGGAGCTGCTGGGCCCCGGTGTCGGTTCGGGTGCCGACCCGGGTGCCCTGGATGTAGCAGTATGCGTAGCGTTATGCCCGCTATTAAAATTTGAAAAGCTATCAACTGCTTGATGTGAGGGTACACCCACATTATGTAGCAAGATATTTGTTAAATATCCAACTTTATTGAACAGTTCACGGTAATCAAAATCGGACTCACCGCGTCTTCTCCTTTTTACCTCCGTGTCCGAGGAATCTGTTGAGGATGATCCCGAATTGCCACTGGAGGGGTGAGCGCGCTTGGAGGTGCCTGAGCGGCCCCCACATGGCGGCACGCCGGCGCCGGCGCCGCGGGTAGACGGCACTCCGTCGCCGCTATCCACGGCCCGCTCCGCCAAATCGGAACGCACGATTTCCGCTTCACTATCACTCATAGCACTTTTCACTTAAAATTACGCGGTACAAATGATAATATGCACAATTATTAAATGCACTTACTTAATTACTGCACTTAAAAGAGTTAACGAATGAATTTGCACGTGAAAACACACAAAAAAAATTGTAGGTGTGTTGCACGTTCGAGAAGTAACGACGCTATGTGGGCAAAATGGCGGCAATGCCCCCTGGTGACAACTCAAAGTAGAGGGCGCTGATATCGCAACATAGATGGCGCTGTCGGCACCGGAAGTTAATTCAATTGGAGGAAATACAAAGGGAAGTATACAACGCACTCTCACAGATGCTGTGCATCGTCACATGCCGATAATCATATATTTTTTTTAGTTTTATTGTTCTCTTTTTTTAGAAGTTACATTTTACCATTTTGGAAGTGTCTATCGCACAAACTATTCACATTAGAAAAAAATGATATTTGAAACCTCAATATCATTTTTGAAGACCTATCCATAGATAACCCACACGTAAGGATTTGATGAAAAAAAATTTTGAGTTTCAGTTCTAAGTATGGGGAACCCCCAAAATGTATTGTTTTTTTTTTCTATTTTTGTGTGAAAATCTTAATGCGGTTCACAGAATACATCTACTTACCAAGTTTCAACAGTATAGTTCTTAGTTTCGGAAAAAAGTGGCTGTGACATACGGACGGACAGACAGACAGACAGACATGACGAATCTATATGGGTTCCGTTTTTTGCCATTTGGCTACGGAACCCTAAAAAGAACTTATTATATCTATCTTTCGAAAACAATAGCATAAATGAATGTGATGAAACAATATTTCTTGGCATAAAGTTAGATGATAAAGCAGGATATGTAAGAAAGTTAATCCATTTTTTTGCCTTATGGCGTTTGGTGAACATTGCAGGTGAACATACGGCCATACAGGCAAACCACGGCTATGTATGTTCTGTCATTAGATATGGTATAATCGAGTGGGGAAATTCATGCCATTTCAATAGAGTATTTATTGCGCAAAAGCAATGCGTGCGAGCAATCTGCAATGTAGATAGTTTGACTTCTAGCAAACCATTATTCAAAAAAATTAATTTGCTGACGGTCCCTTGTTTATACATTTTTGAAATGTGTTTATTTGTTAAAATGCATATGCAGCTATTTAATCGATTTAGTGATGAATGTAGTCTTATAGTAGATTGCCAAACAGATTGAGACTATCAAACATAAGAACAACGCTTTATAGTAACAACTGTTATCCAATGGCTGTAAAAAATTACAATAAATTGCCTGAAAGTATTAGTAATTTACCATTAAATAAATTTAAAATTATATTTAAAAAAATGTTATCATGTGAATGTTTTTAAGTTTCAATAAACGATTATTTCAATTATAAATTTTGGTATGAATAAAAATTTAAAAATCTTGTAGATATAGTTTATGTTATGTGAATCTTAAATCTGTTTTATTGCTTAATTTATTTTGTGAATGTTAAAACTCAATATATTATAATTTTATTTTCTATTGTATAAAATTTTTACATTGTATTAATCAATTTTGCATACCACTTGCTGGTGAAGAGTGAGCACGTTTATTATTATGACCTTGTGTGTACCACAATTCGAGCAAAATAAAAATCATTCATTCATTCACTAGAGTGGGAGACTGAAATTTTATGTTGGCAACACAGATTTGAGGAAAGTTGGCAATACCGAAACGTCTTTGGAATGTCATTATTTATTTCGCGAACTAGTTCGCAAACATTGTAATGACCTTGAAAAACCGACATTCGAGTAGGATAAAAAATGCTAGCGCTCTGTCTCGTTTCTTAACGTGTATTTCCAATAAGTGTTTCTCTTTCTGTGTGAATGAGTCAGAAGATATCTCAAGGTCTATAGCTTTCTCTGTCTACGCTAGCAACCCTCTCAGTTCTTCCTCGGTTACATTCAGGATCACGTCCAGCCAATGTTGTCGATGCAACAGACAATAATAGAACTCGCCTTGCCACTTTACCTTGTTTATCTCGAATGCACATGTTGGAGAAACATAAGTATTACATTAAATTTTATGTAGGTACATGCTACGAACAACTTTATACTTTAAATATATTTTTTTTCTAGCCAGTATGGGCAAATTCTAAACTACAGGTCTGGGAGAAAAACGCTGCTCATGGTTCCTGAGCTGAATTTTGAAGAAAATAAGAGTATTACATGTCGCAGATTACCAAAAGCTTACCACATTTTAGCGAAACTTGGCACATTGGTCATACCCTGAATTATCAATCATATAAACATTCGATATCAGTTGAACGCTAGTTAAACCGCGTAGTCATAATAAAACTTTAAAATAAATGACTACAAAAAGCTTACCAACAGTTACTGTTAGTGTTCAATTTAATCCATTGTATAGCGAGCCAAATCTCGCAAACAGTTTATTTTATAGCCGATTTAGAGAAATTGTGTTGCTTGTTATTTTTTTATTCATACATTTTTGTTCAGTTACTAATAACAAAGAAATTTAAAAATACAGGGTTGAAAATAGCATAAATATTTCATAGAAAATCATATACATTGCACGGACGGGGTACCATACATGATGGGGCGGTTGGAGTGTTTGGTGAGATACCCGTAACGTCACAGGTCGTGGTTTCGATTTCCGTCCGGGCCAGACAATTGTCGGCATGAACATGCCTGTTCCTTCTGAGTCTAGGTGTAAATCCATAGCCTTACTTTATTGTAGCGCTCGCTTACTTAACTGAACAACTCGTTCATTAATCTAAAACTAAAAAGTCAGAAATAAATTTAATTTAAAAAAAAATAGACTACACAATGGCTCGTCATAAAGGCTCATCGAAAATTGGCAAATAAATAGATTATATTTACCATAAAAATAAAATATATAGAATACTGTTCATACTGGGAAAACTTAGATCCTAGATAAAGCTGGATTAAAATGACGTACAGTATTACCCAACTTATATGGCGCGTCGTGAATCTTCGTTCGCACAGAAAAGAAAGTATGGCCCCGAAGATTAACGAAAGAATACTTAAAACTTACATCACTACTATATACTGTTCATAATACACTGCAGCTGTTAGTTCCGTCTCACTCGCAAGTCACGCCCCTCCGCACGGCGCATGGCGCAACATGGCGGCAGCTGCCGACCAATAGCGTTTCCCGCACTTTGAAAATGTATCTTCTGCGCAGGTACATCGGCAAGCCATATTAATTGGGTACTACTGTACCTACCATAGGTATTTGTACAGGAAATTTTGCCGGTGTTTGCGCTGCGTATTTATACGTTTGTGCTCATGCTAGCGCTGGCGTGCTGGGGTGCGTGTGGTGAGCGACTTTGACTGCTCCGGTACCATTCTGGACAAATGGTAGTGAGTGATCACGGTGCGACTCACATTTTCTCTTGAGTACCAGGGGCGAGTACTCTGGCGGCGTGACCTACCGCAGATGGTCCCAGACGCCTCGTAAGGGGTTGCCTGGTATAGTGTGCCGTCTTTTATGACCGAGAGGTTGGTGAAGGTGGCCACTATAGAAAATCTCAGTAGAGAAAGAGGGGGTATGTACCTACCATAGGCTTACGTAATAGTTAAAATCTTAACCACAGGACAACACTAGACTACTAGACGTGTTGTATGTAACATTTCAAACAAAACACCATCGATAAAATCTACAATCGGAACTAGGTACAGAGCACAATAGATTTTTATAGTTGTCGATGAAACTAAATGCTGGTAGAACTTTCTTCTGAATTTATCGGACTGTATTTTAAGATTTAGTTGGGTGTTGTAAAAGTAGCAACGGACAAAGGAATCGGTTCGGCGTGAATAATGCAAGCTGACTGCATTAATAAACTCAAGTTTTTTGGCAAGTAACTTGTTTGTCAGTGCTATGGTTAAAGCTTTGAGTTCAAGCAAGAGACGGTCCATTTATTGTGCATATCGAGTTCGTATAAATTTATAGTACATTTTATTATAATTTAATTCAAATTCCGTTGCAAAAATACTTTCCTGACATTTAGCATTATATATAATATAATTTCTAATGATACCTTTGCTTTATTCTTGAAAGCTTTCAAATTAAATGGCAAATAAATAGATTAATATTTTTTAAACCTCTAAAATGAATAACCAGCCCACTGCCAGCCTGATAGTAAACGGTTACCATAGCTTGCTTGCTTCCAACACCAGAAATTTTGCATGCAGATAGAATATGGTATGGAGAAGGACATAGGCTACTCTTTATCCCGGGTAAAACTGCGGGGGACAGCTACTTTTATATAAATTAGTATTTTACCTTGAGTTTCTATTTTTATATTCGTATCACATAAATATAAGATACCAATGACTATTTACTTCATTCACCTATCACACATTCTGGACGATGGAACAAACAAATTGCCGGAAATATTTGAATAAGAATGGGACATTTTCGGGGACACTAATGTGCGAGGCGGGAAGCTCGGTCGGTGAGGGCACCCTTAATATCTGTTTTATTTTTTCCGGATTTGTATGAATGAGGACAACAAACACTGAAAACACCCTCTATTGTGGGGAAAGGACACGAAGAACCTTTACACCCAATAATATTATTTTCGGTGAGTAATTTTATAGCTCTATTTGGTTGCGTTATAGGCCCGGAGACATGGAGACACGGTGGCGGTTAAAAACACATATTATTCGGAGTAATTCTACGGTCATACAAAGAAATAATCTACCCATGTCAATATTGTTCATAATTCAATCCTCCTGAAACCCAAGTGAGCGCAACAAAAAGGCAATATATTCGTACTTCTTGCGTCGTCATCGTCAAAATAAACTGTTAACCGATCCGAGACCGCACAATATAACGGGATCGCTTACCACGTTTTCTTTCAATATTTGCCAATTTGATACGGTATTACACCCCTCTCGGCGAGACAATGGAAAGTAATCGACAGTGACAGGGGAGGGGCTAAATTTCGTTAAAATAAAAGCGTACAGAGAGCGTAAGATATAGCGCCTACGTGGTCGCCGTGAGATCCCGAGAGCTCCAACAATGGAGAATTGGAAAAAGCTTTTATAATCCGGCACGTGACACACATGCTCAAGCGGCCATATCTTAGCGTACCTCCTACCCACATACTGTAGTGGGTAAGGACGATCATCATTCTTCTTTCTAATGTATTGTTATGTTTCGGTCTTCGATGTAAATTATGAGGTCTTAAAGTATTTCTATTATAAGGAGGATTCTAAAAGACGTCATATCTTCGACGACGTTATCTTCTAGGAATTTCTATTAACTCTATAAATTGCAAAATGTTCTGAATTTCAATAATCCAGTTACTCTTATTGGAAGTAATAATTTCAAAAATTCCGGCGTACAAAAATGAGTTGATATTTCACAGATACAAAGTCAGTATCGAGTCCCATTAGTCTTTTCAGGTAGTCGCCATGCATGCCTACAGAAAGCCAGAATTTCACGCAATGTGACTGTCAGTAATGGATAATGTTACTTTTGTGAATAAAAAATACGTAGTGAAACACTATTCTTGGTAAAAACATTTAGAAATATTTGCTTACGACAGTCATTTTTATGTATGAAGCTTTCCTGAATACTAAACTAAATGCTTATATTTTGTTACAAAACTGCTTATATAATGTTTGTGTTGCGTAGATAAAGTTACATTATACAAAATTTGAAACAACAAACTTTGCGTAGTATCTGTATGTATTAGAATGTGTAGGTATTGGGGTTTTTAAAATTTAGGATTAATGACAATTTTTTTATTGATAATGAAATGTTACTGCTTTAAGGCTTTGAGTCTATTGTAATACTTTAAATTAAAATAGTTATAATACACCGTACTTTAAGGTATAAATTCGCTTTACGCAATAAAATGAGCAGTATTGGTTGATAATCACGTTCCTGGTAAGACTTTTTTTAATTATATGTGGGCTTGTGTTTGGCCACTGACCTATCCATAAAGGACGATGACGAAAGATTTTATGAAGCCTATAAATCCTTGATAGTCCCTAGATTTTAAGAGTCAGGAAATACAGACGCCGGAAGCAAATTGCACTCCTTTGCTGTCCGCATTATAAGTGAGGATGCAAAACGATGTGTCCATATTTTCGGTACGCGTGCACTAAAACGATTTGGTAGCATTTTCTTGTTAAAACTAAAAATATCATTTCAGTATCATTCCAGTCATAATTTTCATAATATGAATTACCCCGAGAGCCAAGTTTCCTTAACACGAAATTTCGAAGTTCATTTTCAAAATAACTGGCAATTTGCAAGCGGTAATTCTCGGCGAACTTTGATAGTTCCTGAAATAGTTTTTCTGACAATTGCATGTAGTTAAAAACTTGTACAGTTTAACAAACCAAACAATTTACAAGCTTCCTATAGTTATTTCGTTCTACTTGTAGCCTAGTACTAGTTATAAGAGAAGAATTCTTCCAATAAATAAAGAGAGAATTCTACATCATCATATCAGCCTAAGGATGTCCACTGCTGAACATAGGCCTTCCCCACATCGAGCTGTTTTGGTCCCCTTGCTTCCAGCGGGCGCCCAGCGACTCTGACCTGGTTGTCGTTCCACCTGGTGGAAGGTTGCTAATCGAGATCCTTCTTTCCTACATCGGACTAGCTGTATCATTACCACAAAGTTCTTATTTCATGTTGATTTAGCATTAATACTTTTCAATTAAAACAATGTTTCAGCATCTTTCATAGCTCATTAATTAATTCCTGTTATTTCGAGGAGAGACGTTAAAATTTGATAGAAATAATGAAATATACTAAGTAAGGTATTAATCCTAGGTGGACCACTGACCTGGTCAAATTTTCCAGGAACCTCTGGATGTAAGCAGCTTAAGACCGTTGTGAATATCAATTTGCAAAAGTAAGGGACATCCCGAAGCCAACCATTCAAATCTTTTTTGCTGAAGGCTTTAAATTTCCAAATGTATACAATAAAGCACATAATCATAATATACTATTACAACCCGTATTTCATGACAATCACCTGTTTTATCTATGCATAGCTCCATAAAATTATACTAAACGTGATCGAAATTCCGCATTCAAAGTAATCCATGTAAAGAGTGCCAGTTATTTGTTGCTTCAAATAGCGGAATTTTAATATAGGCACTTCCCCTGGGTTACCGCCATGAAACATTTATGACATTATTACCGCGTCGTGTACCGTTATTATAAAACAAACGCAAACAATTCGGCGTGTTTTACATAATCTCTCCAAATTGGATGGATATACTTGTCCGATGTGAGGTGTGACGTGGGTAAGTGCTGGGCCACACTAGGTATATCACCAAAATAAATGGCAAAAGCTTAAAATGCATTCTGAAGCGACAAAAATTGCAGCCAGTTGAGGATGGTTTTCCTGATGAAACCAAACCTTATTACATTAAGTATATTTTTTTTAAGAGTTTTTCAGTTTTATAACTTTTATTGTAAAGTTAAAAAAAACAGAGTTTTATTTCGATATTTTAATAAGTCTGCAAATGTATCCCTGTCCTTATTTTCAACTCTGTGTCAGCCACGCCATAGATATTTCCCTTTTTATTACAAGCTTTTATATAAACTAGCAATATATGTATGTTCGGGTTAAATCTTGGAAGTCGAATTTCACCCACTTCCAGTGCTAGGATTGACTTGATATTTGGTATACATTAGTATATTGGAAGAAAACGCAAGTACAGTCAACAAAAAGTACCTACTGTGCTGTATTTAAAAATTCTTGTACTATAAATGTTTTTTTTTTAACAAAAACTTATTTTCTTGAAATTTCAACCGAATGAAATGTTTACTTACGTGATATAACAGTTCGTTTATTGTCGTCCGGATATAAATTTTAATTTTCCTTTGGGAAAGTAAAAACGCCTCAGAGAACAGATTAAAACTTTGTTCTAACTTTTACTTATTGTAATTCGAGAACCAACACCGCGCTGTTGTGCCGCTGTTGACACTTTGAGAGTTTTGGAAATGACAAGATTATTATTTAGTTAAAAACAGAATGCTTAAAATATTGCCATACAATTTTTATCCTTACGATTCAAATAGAAATCAATATTATTCTAAAATATAAAAGTTCAAAGGGGATAGAACCTTTGTGGCATAGCTAGCCGCCGCCATTTTGATTTTTTTTCAATGTCGCGGCGCACGATGTAACTGGTATATATGGGTAGAGGACACTTATACAAACAAAAAATGTTGATCCATATGGTGGCCTAAAGTGTCACGTTTCCGAGATATTTGGAGGTAAAGATCGCCATATAAGAATTATGACAATCATTAAAAATTAACTTATTACGTGTTTATATGCATTCGATTGTATTCAAATAATAGTTCCCAGGTTGATTTATAATTTTTTATGAATAGAGTAAAACTAGGAGCACGTAAACAATATTTTTAATTACTTACCTACTAAACAGCATCGTAATATTCGCTATGAACCACAATGTTGTCAAAGAAGCTCGGATCGTGACTTGTTTTCCATCTTGTCATTATTATACAAACAAAAATGACAATACTTGTCCTAAAATCTATGCTACCAAGTTAATTGGAACTAAAGATCGCTAAGTAATGCTCCCTGGGCGCCAAAATTGCAATAGCGTCGTAAATAAATGAAAAAAACCCGGTCCCGCGGCCGGCCCGACCTAATAAAACTTCCACCTAAATGAAAGTCCCGTCTTCGTGGAAGACTGCTTACGTGCACACAATGCCAAAAAGGGCGATAGATCAGACCCGACGTATTACAGGCCTATTGCCATCACCTCCCATTCTCTCCAATGTCATGTAGCGAGTCATCAACACGCAACTCTTGAGATATCTAGAGGATCATGATTTGTTGAGTAACCGACAATATGGCTTCCGCCATAGTCTCTTGGCTGTGATGTGTCTATGTATACACTAGAAGGTCACCAGCCGAGTGGTCACTTGCCATCGAGAGTCAAGGTGGCGAAGGCGTTCGATCGGGTCTGGCACCGGTGTCTTCTAACGAAGTTACCAGTATATGGGCTTCCCGAGGGACTATGCAAATGGTCCGCCAATTTTCTGTCCAGCAGATGCATAAGAGCTGAGAGATATAAATGCTGGCGTCCCGCAAGGGTCTGTACTGTCCCCAACACTGTTCCTGCTGCATATCAATGAAATGCTGTCTATTGACGGCATTCATTGTACAGAGGACGCGCATCGCCCGCGCCGCAATACCTACCCGGCCCACTGACCTACTGCCTGTGTCTACTACGTCGGCCCCTTTTACGAAGCCCATGCCTGAAAAGGAATCGAAGCGGGCTTGTGATGATGGTTTTGAGATAGTGCAAAGCAGGAAGCACCGTCAGAAAACGAATAAGAACCGATGCGGCACAGCTCCTGTGGAGCCCAAGCAAACCATGCGTGCTGCCATGCCAAACACTCCGGTGTATATTTCTCGTCTACACTACGCCACCAAGGCGGAGGACATCCTGGAGTACATTCGCCTAAATATCAAGTACTCGCTGAGGGTGCAGCTGTTGGAATCGAGCCGCAACGTCAACTTCAAGGCGTTCGTGGTGCGAGTATCAACATGTTTTCTGCACCTCGTCATGGAAGAGGACTTTTGGCCGCAGAACTTGGTATTCCGTCGCTTTCGCGGACAAGTGCCACATGATCGCACGAAGACATAGTGCAGTGCAGTAGTGTTAACTAACATAGGCTTAAATGTTTTATACTAACAAAAATGTTTTATTATAATATTTATGTTAGTTTGTACGGTATTTATTTATGGGCCACAGTAGCCTGATAATAAAGATTTATTATTATTATTGCAAATATTCCTCGTTTCATGGTGGAGGAAAGCCGCGAACGGCTTGTGTCTGAAATCGAGAGCTCACTAACTAGTGTCTCCGATTACGGTCGACTAAACCTAGTCCATTTCAACCCCACTAAGACCCAAGTCTGCGCGTTCACCGCTAAGAAAACCCCATTTACTGTGGCTTCACAATTCCAGAACACGGACATCAGTGAAAACATCGGGATCCTCGGCATCGACATTTCTAACGACGTCAATAGGTCGTCTAGAAGACAAGGTTAAGCTAGCATCCAAAAAACTCGAAGTGCTCAACAGAGCGAAGCAGTACTTCACATCGGGGCAAAGGCTGCAACTTTACAAGTCGCAAGTCCGGCCTTATATGGAGTACTGCTCTTACCTGGATACCAGTTGGGGCCTTTAGAGTCGGTTCAGCGACGTGCCATTAGAATCATCGACGATCCCGAGCTCACAAGCGGCTTAGGGCCCCTCAATCTGAGGAGACTTTGCCTTCTTATGTGTGTTTTACCGCTTGTACAACAGACAGTGTTCTGTAGAATTGTTTAACCTGATGCCTACGGCTACCTTCTACCATCGCTAGTCTCGCCATTGACGGGAAGTCCATCCTCACACATTGGAACCTAAATAGTTTCGAACTATGCGGTCTCAAAGGAGGTTTCTTCACTTACAATCAGGCGGGCCATATGTTTGTTTGCTACCTAAGTAGTGTAAAAAAACATTTTATTTAAAGGTTTGAGGTCACGGCTTGTTTCTATTATGTGTTTTATTTTATTTTTAAAACCGTGATGCACTATTATTTGACCACTATTGCTTAAAAACAAGAACATAAATTGTACTTAATCAATGTCATTCATCTCATATTATATATATATATGTATATCGATATTCCAATATCTCGGTAACATGATATTTTATATTGTCATTTTTGGTTAATAACGGCGACATGGAAAACAAGGTAACCACTACGATCCAAGTTACTTGACAACATTGTGTTTCATTGCGAATATTGCGATGCAGTTTAGTAGGTAACCAATTAATGTATATTGTTTTTTCGTGCTCCATGTTTACTATATTCTAATAAATAGTTAAATCAACCTGGGAACTATTATTTGAATACAATCTAATGCATATAAACACGTAATAACTTCATTTTTAATGATTGTCTTAATTCTCATATGGCGATGTTTACCTCCAAATATCTCGGAAACGTGACACTTTAGGTCACCATATTGCTTAACATTTTTTGTTTGTATAAGTGTCCTCTATCCAAATATATGACTTACACCGTGCGCCGCGACATTGAAAAAAAATCAAAATGGCGGCGGGTGGCTATGCCAGCTCCCATACAAAAATGTTCGGACCCCTTTAGCTACAATCAGAAATATTCTCTATCGATAAAATCAGACTGTATCATACATGCAAATTATATGGAAGAGAGGAAATTCAAAAAGCAAATGACCGCTTGTTTCTAACGAGCACGCTGCAGGTATATTGGCAATGCTCTGTGCAAACGGTAGATATTCTCCACGGTTCATATTATTAGATTACGGTGCATATATTTTTGAAATCAGACATATCTTTTTAAGAAGCTAGGAACTGTGGAACGAAAAGAGGTTCATTGAATTAGTCTGACGCCGGCGGATCTGTTCCACTCAATCGGTCTGGTTTTTGTTTCGTGCTCTTTTTCAGTTTGTCTTTAAGATAATATTTATGTTTCGGAAAGGTACACAAACCTATTCCAAACCTTATCCATCAAACCGGCTCCACCAATTCGGACGTATATATTTCGGCTCCAAATTCTTCTTCTACTGACCTCCCGTTTTCGCAACTAATTTGTTCGCTAAAGAATAATGTCCCGGTATTAAAGCGAATCCCACGCGGAGCACGTATCTGCGTGGCTTCAGCTTTAAGTGTATGTATAGACAAAATTCTCAGTATAAATTTATTAAGTGCTTGGGAAGACCTGCTTACTTTTTCGTACAGAGTGCTGCATGTCCCTAGTCGCCAGAAAAATGAGATTTCTCTCACACAACAAATTAAAAATAACTGCTCAATATTAGACTCAACTGATAATATTATTCCAAATTTTCCCAAAATTCAAAAAAAATATAATCAGGCAAACACTATCAGGAAAATCGAAACTAAAGCGAACGATGGCGATTTCAAGGGGGCAGCACATCTGCTATTTTCGAGTGATGTTGTCGCTGCAGACACACCTGAAACCCTGTCTGCTTTAGAATCAAAACATCCATCTCCGCTTTCAAATATAAACCTCCCGGATCCCCCATCTTTAGACCAAAATTGTCTAAATTGTAACGCCCAAGATCTTTTGAGTGTCATTATGTCATTTAAACCTGGTTCTGCTGGCGGCCTCGACGGTTTTACACCACAGCATTACAAAGATCTTGTCTGTGGTGCCGCCGGAGACGCTGGTACCAAATTATTATCAAAATTAACCTCTCTTATAAATTTAATGTTGGCAGGAAAGGTGCCAAGCCCATTCACTGAGATCATTTATGGGGCCAACCTTTGCGCGCTATCCAAAAAAGATGGCGGAGTAAGACCCATCGCTGTGGGTAATACTATCCGTCGTATGGCCTCCAAAATTTGTTGTCGTCACATTCTCCCGAAACTTTCGGAAATATTTCAGCCCATTCAACTCGGTTTTGGCTCAAAGGGAGGTTGTGAGGCAGCTGTTCATGCGGCTCGGACCTTTCTTTTAAATAACGGAGGTGAAGTGCTGCTTAAAGTTGACATAAAAAATGCATTTAACTCTGTCGATAGGGGTGCTTTATTGACCCAAATTCGTGATATCTGCCCTGACATATATCCTTACCTTTGGCAATGCTATGGGCATCCATCAAAACTTTTTTTCAGAGAACACCCACTTATTTCCGCCATGGGTTGTCAACAGGGCGACCCTCTCGGTCCAGCTATCTTCAGTTTGGCCATCCATCCAATTATTTCCGGGTTACAATCAAAATTTAATGTATGGTATCTAGACGACGGTACGCTGGGGGGTGATGCGGCTTCCGTTCTCAGTGATTTTAAAACATTGACAGAAAATTTTAAAAAGATTGGCCTAGAATTCAATAGCTCCAAATGTGAGCTCCTTATTTTAGATTCTTTCCCAGAATCTGAAAAACCAGAATTAATTCAAAATTTTAATGTTTTGGCTCCCAATATTAAGTTACTGTCAAAGGAGTCGCTTCATCTTCTTGGAGCCCCAGTCTTAGACGAATCCATTCCTAGTTTCTTTGAGAAAAAGATTCAAAATTTTAATGACTCTTCAAATAGACTTTATGAAATTAATGCTCACTATGC
Organism: Polyploca ridens; assembly: GCA_951394255.1. Taxonomy (NCBI): domain Eukaryota; kingdom Metazoa; phylum Arthropoda; class Insecta; order Lepidoptera; family Drepanidae; genus Polyploca; species Polyploca ridens. The sequence goes on along the minus strand of OX596249.1, from coordinate 13,478,379 downwards.
ATTTTTTATTGTTCGACTCTGCCTTTTCGTGCCAAAGTTTACCTATTTGCTCCGCAGTACGCACTTATTTAAATTTGATCACATATTAGATACTTTGGATAATATGATCAAAACGTCACTTTCCAAAATTCTAAATTGCAGTTTTTATGAAAACAAAGTGTGGTCTCAGGCCACCCTACCCGTGTGTTATGGTGGCCTAGGAGTGCGGAAAATTTCAAGCATATCAGTACCGGCGTTTCTATCCTCGGTATACAGTGTGGGCAACCTCGTCAGTTCTGTTTTGGACCCTTCTATTGGATCTGTTGAGGTTTCTTACCTGTCCGATGCTAGAGACGCCTGGCAGGCAGCTTGTCCAGGCACAAATATTCCGACCTTGAGTCACTCTCAGAGAGCGTGGGACAAGCCTCTTTGTGAAAAAACCTGGCAAAATTTATTTTCTAACTTTTCTATAGATACAGACCGCGCGCGCTTGTTAGCTGTCTCTCAGAGTGACTCAGGTCACTGGCTACAAGCTATTCCATCAACAAATACTGGAACAATGTTAGACCGTATAACATTAAGTCTGTGTATTTGTCTTCGTCTTGGTTGCAGGACCAATCAACCTCATCGCTGCCGCTGCGGAGATCTCGTCAACGAGCTCGGCCACCATGGGCTTTCGTGCTCTCTAAGTGCTGGTCGAATATCACGGCACTCGGCTATTAACGACATTATCCGCAGGGCTCTTGTTGTCGCTAACGTGCCTTCCGTACTGGAACCAGTCGGTATTGCGCGGGGCGATGGCAAGAGACCGGATGGTATGTCTTTGATCCCTTGGAGTGTCGGCAAGTCGCTGGTGTGGGATGCCACATGTGTCGATACACTCGCGCCATCTCACTTACCGGCGACTTGTAAAGCTGCAGGGGCAGCTGCGGCCAGTGCGGAAAATTCAAAATTCAAAAAATACGCATCGATTGGACCCAACTATATTTTTGTGCCTTTTGCGGTCGAGACCATGGGACCGTGGGGGTCCGAAGCTCGCCGTTTTGCTCGCACCTTGTCATCAAAATTGATCGAGACCTCCGGAGACCAGCGGGCGGGGAGCTTTTTCCGCCAACGCGTCAGCTTGGCTATCCAAAGAGGAAACGCTGCCAGCCTTCTGGGAACCCTGCCGTTAATCGGAAGCAGCGGCAGGCTTGAGGAAATTTTCTATATATAGATTGTATTTTGTACATATTTGTTGTAAATAAAGTATTTCAAAATTAAAAATATTTATGTATTTGTAATTTATATGATCCACTGCAGAAATGCTATAGAAAATAGTAATTGCATTTGGAGTATTTTAACGTTGACCAATTTTAGGAATATTGGCCGAGTTTATACTATGTATGTTTTATTTTACTTTCCCAAAATTTTTATCACTATTGCTAGAAAATAATATAGCTTCAAGATTTTAAGTTTAAAAAAGTATTTTTGTAAACAGATAATTTTCTACGTCATTTGGATAAGTCCGAAGCGGTAACTCATTCACTCACTCCCCTCCGCTGGCCCATCACTGAGTCATTCACCTGTGTAACAAACACGAACGGTATCTCGAATGCACTTTAAATAGTTCCTCTAATAAAATTCTAGGGTGTCTTCACCTATTTGTTCTTTGACAATAAGACGAGACATTCTAAAAAAAGAAAGTTAAAGGGAATTGAATAGTTTTGCTATTATATTTTTACCATTAGGTTTTTTTTAACAGAGTTATTCATAGTAAAGTTTTGAAACGTTTTTGTTAAGGCGCCGATCCCGCAGAGAAGAGTTCTAGAGTTCCGCATTCTGAGTTCTGCATTCCGCGTTGACTATAAACTATGTGGGGCCTTTGAAAGTAAAAAAAAGTGTATGATATGCGATCAGTAGCGAATATTGCAGAACTCTAGAATTCTAGACTGCTTGCTGTGTGCACAATAGTCAACACGGAATGCAGAACTCGGAACTCAAAACTCCAGAATTCTCTTTGTGGGATCGGCGCCTAAAAGTCTTTATCTGACACGTGACGTATAGTGATCGAAAGAGTGAGACCGAGGACTATAACACTGTTTATTTTTTTTATTTAATGGAAGGACTGCCTGAAGGATATTTGCCTTATCACCCTTATGCGGTCAAATCGGCGAGCAAGCTCTCAACTGGAAGATGCCGTGTGTAATAAAGCATCTGTTTTACAGTCATTTAATCATATTCAATAACCAAGTCCAGTACAACTGCTTTAAAAATAAACAGGCTTGGCTAGTTTGCTGTAAATCAATCCCTAATGCCATTTACGTGTCGGCAGTAAAAGGTTACTGCAACTTAAATTATTTTAGTCTACACACCCACTTTGTAGAATTTTACAACTCTTGCCCACATTTCTTTTCTACTTTGTCTAATCCTTCATTATAAGTCCTTGTCTCGAGTCAGGGTTTACGACGTCTTCTCATAGCAGGGTCTGACTGACGGTTCAATGTTAAGTATATAAACTCCTAAATTACTAAGGAGCCGATAAAGGTTTATAGCTGTCCCAAGTACTTAACCTAGAATTGAAGTATCACTATGTAATACGTACTTAGAACAGACACGGTTTAGCAAGATAAAGGAGTTAAGGGAGTTTACCTTCACTGAATTTGAAATGTAATGAAATAAAGGAACCTTCATCACAGCTGGTTATTTTAAATGCAATTTGAATGGACATTATGTTTTCTACTGTGTGCGTAAAGATAAACCTTTCGTGCTTTTAAAGGCGATGATAGCTCAGTGGTAGTGACGTCGGATACCGAGATGAAGGTCCCGGGTTCGAATCCTACAATGAGCTTGAGCTTTCGGTGAAGGAAAACATCGTGAGGAAACCATAGCACGGTGGTAGGGTACTTTGTAGTACCCGCCTGGCTGGCTACCACCCTCAAGTTGAAAATCTGTCGCCAAGCACCTTTCGGTGTGTTCCGACAGCTGCACTTGAGAGCCAGTTCCTTCTAGGCTTTGTGTGCTTACCACCTTCGGCCGCATCATCACTTACCATGGTGAGATTGCGGTCAAACACAGGCCTATAAACAATAATAAAAAAAAAGAAAAAAAAAAGTGCTTTATTTAATATAATCGTTATAGCCCAACCATAAGTGCTGTGGCCTTAGGTAGCTGTGCAAGATGCAGGGTCAGAACAGCTTACTCCGCTCTGCTTTTCCTACCCGAGCTACCCCTATCGTAACCAAGACCCAAACTACGGAACATCTGTTGCTCTCAAGGCGCAGAACAGCATACTTTTAGTTAGTTATCCAAATCTACAATGTTTTCCAAATCTTTGAAAAAATTTAGACCTGTCTATCTGCCTGTCTCTGTCATGCAGCATGTTTTTTTAAGTATTAATGTAAATAGCTATAGTAATAAAATGATTGCGTTGTTTAAAATATTTTGTGTATTAGATTATCAAATAAATGATTCGTCAACGAGCTCGGCCACCATGGGCTTTCGTGCTCTCTAAGTGCAGGTCGAATATCACCCGCAGGGCTCTTGTTGTCGCTAACGTGCCTTCCGTACTGGAACCAGTCGGTATTGCGCGGGGCGATGGCAAGAGACCGGATGGTATGTCTTTGATCCCTTGGAGTGTCGGCAAGTCGCTGGTGTGGGATGCCACATGTGTCGATACACTCGCGCCATCTCACTTACCGGCGACTTGTAAAGCTGCGGGGGCAGCTGCGGCCAGTGCGGAAAATTCAAAATTCAAAAAATACGCATAGATTGGACCCAACTATATTTTTGTGCCTTTTGCGGTCGAGACCATGGGACCGTGGGGGTCCGAAGCTCGCCGTTTTGCTCGCACCTTGTCATCAAAATTGATCGAGACCTCCTCCTCCTCCGCCTTTGGGCTCGGGCATTACATACGAGCCCATTAACCCGACTCCAGGGGATATAGAGGTTACCTCTCTAGCTCCCACTGGAGTAACTCCTGTCTGGCGCGTCCACGTCGCGGGGGTGGGCGTCACTCACCTTAGTAGGCCAGGGTGAGGTGGCGGCGAAGCTCAGATAGGGACCCAGTCTCGCGGGGTATATCGCGAAATCCGTGCCCAGGATTACGGGCGAAGACCTCAACGGCTGTGAAGGCGGAAATGGAGGCCATTGGTACGGCGGAGCAGGCGGAAGGGGCATACCTAACAGTGAGCCGACCTCACGTATTGGGGGAAATGGGTCATGTCTGGAGTTGCATTATCAGGCACGATGGTGCAAAAGAGTTGGCGGCGGAAGAGACCCTAAGAGTCCAACGGCGGCGCTCACAGTCCTAAATGGATAAGTGTCTTGGCGTCAGGTGGCAACCGGCCGTAAAAATACATAGCCAACAAACACCCCTCCTCACATCACATGAAATGCACAACAAAATGAAAAAGGGCTATAATACTAGGGCGTACCCCTTAAGCGACGTAAATGCGAATAAGAGGGCAAATGATGCGATTACTGCTAGGGCGTACCCCCGAAGCGACGGAAACTATGACAAGAACAAAAATTCGCATTTAAATATTAATAAGATCAGACTAGCAACATGGAACTTGGGGTCTCTTACAGGAAGAAGCCAAGAACTGAGTAAAATATTAAAGAAAAGGTGCATCAATATCTGCTGCCTACAAGAAACAAGATGGAAAGGCTCAAAATCAAAAGACATCGGCAACGACTACCAGGTCATATACCACGGCATAGACAGTTCAAGAAATGGAGTGGCCATAGTTTTGGATAAAAACTTTAAGACTCGCATAATAAGTATCACACGGAAGAGCGACCGTTTAATGACTATCAAACTAGCTTTGGATGACCAGAAGGTAACCAACATTATCTCAGCCTATGCCCCACAGACAGGCTGCTCAGCGATAGAGAAGGGGGACTTCTGGGACGACTTGGACGACCTGATACACGGCATACCAACAAACGAATATAAGATAATTGGAGCGGACTTAAATGGGCATGTAGGGGCCAAAAGCACTGCAACGGGGACTGCACACGGTGGATTCGGAGTAGGTGAAATGAACAAGCAGGGTGAAGAAATCTTGGAATTTTCAGAAAGACACTCACTAACAGTGATAAATACGAATTTTCAAAAGAAACGTGAACATCTAATCACCTACAAATGTGCAGGTAAAGAGTCACAAATAGACTTTATCCTCTCAGATTTAGCCGTAAAGCAGAAGTTTAAAGACTGTAAAGTAATTCCCGGCGAGCCTTTAACAACACAACATCGCCTGCTTGTCGCCGTGTACGCCCTACCCAAGCCGATAAAAACCATAGCCGATAGAACACCAAGAACGAAGTGGAAGGACCTGGATGGCCCAAAAGGTGAACTACTCAAGGCGGTGATTAAAGAATATCTCGAAACCGATATTGGAGTAACATACAGACTCGCTGAAGATATGTGGTCTAAGTTCGAAGCACAGTGCAGAACAAAAGCGGCGGAGATCTTAGGAGTCTCTAAAGGACCCCCGGGAAACGGAAAAGATCCAACCTGGTGGAACGAAAAAGTCAAAGAGACCTTGGCAAACAAAAAGACTCTCTTCAAAAAATGGCAAAGTTCGCAACTGGAAGAGGACAAAGATCAATATAAAGAGGCGAAGAAACTCGCAAAGAAATGCGTAGCGCAAGAAAGAGAAACCAGTGACCGAGATTTTTACGAAAATTTAGAAAATGCCAAAACCGCGGATGAAGTTCTTAAAATAGCAAAATGTAGACACAGAGCCACTATGGATATAAAAGCTAACAAATACATCAAAAGCAAAGATCAAGTACTACTAACAGACAATGCCCAAATTAGAGATAGGTGGTCAGAATATTACGAACAACTCCTTAACGAAGAATTCCCAAATGAAGACCCCATACTTTGCGAACCCACACACGGAGCCATACCCCAGATAGAATTGAGCGAGGTTAAACATGCCCTATCCAAAATGAAAAACCGAAAACCTACGGGGCCGGACGAGATCCCTGCCGACATGTGGAAAGCTGTCGGCCCGATAGCCGTAGGCTGGCTGACTAAACTATTTAATATCATCATGGACACAAAACACATTCCGGGGTCTTGGCGTCAAAGCTTTCTACTACCATTTTATAAAAACAAGGGTGATGTGGCACAATGTGAAAACTATAGGGGCATAAAACTGACCTCACACACACTCAAAATATGGGAAAGAGTTATCAATAGACGTCTCACCAATATCTCGGAAATATCTCCGATTCAATTTGGCTTCACGGCATCCAGGTCAACTACTGACGCTATACAGACAATCAGGATCATGATGGAAAAGTACAGAATAAACAAAAAAGACCTACATCTAACATTTATTGACCTCGAAAAAGCTTTCGATCGAGTACCCCGTAAGCTAGTGTGGCAGGCTCTCCGTGCTCAAAATGTACCAGAATATTATATAGAACTTGTACGAGACATGTATAACAATGTCAGCACGAAAGTCCGAAGCTTAGCCGGCGTTAGTGAGGCATTCGAAGTCAAAGTGGGCGTCCATCAGGGATCTGTGCTCAGTCCGCTACTATTTAACCTGGTCATGGATTACCTTACTAGGGATATACCGTCTCCACTGCCGTGGACTATGCTGTACGCCGACGATATAGTTCTGGCTGCCGATACCGCATGTAACTTGCAGGAACTCTTAAATACGTGGACGCACGCGCTAGAAAAGTACGGCCTGAAGGTTAGCAGGAGCAAAACCGAATATCTGAAATGCCCTTTCAGCGGAAACGGTACATCTGAAACCATCTACATAGGGTCGACTCCTATTCCCACCGTAGAGAAGTTCAAATACCTTGGCTCCATGCTCACACCAGATGCTAATGTCGACGCTGATGTGACCCATAGAATCAACGTTGCGTGGCAAAAATGGCGATCACTCACAGGTGTGCTGTGCGATCCACGTATTCCAATAAAAACAAAGGGTAAAGTGTATAAAACGGCAGTCCGCCCGGCGCTACTGTATGGATCCGAATGCTGGACTACTAAGAAGACGCATGAACAAAAGGTCCACACCAATGAAATGAAGATGCTCAGATGGGCGGGAGGTGTAACTCGGCTGGACAGAGTCCGAAATGAATATATAAGAGGAAGCTTCAAAGTTGCGCCAATCCCGGACAAAGTTACTGAAAACCGTCTCCGATGGTACGGACATGTCAAAAGACGCAGCGAAGACCATGTGGTACAAATCGCATTAAACCTACCGGAACAAAAGAGAGGTAGAGGCCGCCCGCCATTGACCTGGTGGTCTAACATAGAACGAGACCTCAAGAAAGCCCAATTGCCCGAACCGACAACCCAAGATCGTCTGACTTGGCGCAGGAATGTGAGGAGACCCGACCCCAAATAACGGGACCATGGGTAGGAAGAAGAAGAAGAAGAAGAAGAAGAAGAAGAAGACCTCCGGAGACCAGCGGGCGGGGAGCTTTTTCCGCCAACGCGTCAGCTTGGCTATCCATAGGAAACGCTGCCAGCCTTCTGGGAACCCTGCCGTTAATCGGAAGCAGCGGCAGGCTTGAGGAAATTTTCTATATATAGATTGTATTTTGTACATATTTGTTGTAAATAAAGATAGTCAGCTTAAAAAAAAATTATAGATAAACCTATTTTTAACCGACTTACTATTTTTTTTTTTTATGTTTGTTACCTCATAACTCCGTCATTTATTAACCGATTTGGAAAATTCTTTTTTTATTTGAAAGGGTATACTTCCCGTTTGGTCCCATTGTCATCAGATCAGGATTTGATTACTTCTTAGTGTACTTTGAAGTCGGTTTAAGTTTTTTGTAAAACAGTCCAATTATATATCCATTACTCCCTTAAAAGAAACTATGATATATAAAAATAAGTAAATAAAAAATTACAGCCACTACCTCAAATATACGTGTAAAATATACCGTAGTGGACGCATTTAAAAAATGTAGCTCACGTTTAGTGGTAAGATAGTTGGAGTGAAATTTTCTTTTCAAGAGGGAAAATTTTCACTCTCGCTTCCTCATTAGTGCACGGAAAACCTTTTGACTAATCGCGCATCCCGCTTTGCGTCTGAAATTCGCTCCGCATTTGCACACGACTCGTATTTACTTATATTTTTAAAATTTAGGTAGCTTTATACTTTAAGTTGGGTTTAACTTTGTACCGTTTAAAATTTGGTTTGGTTAAAAACGTGTGAACCATTGAGTGCCATGCAGCTCTGAAATAAAAATAAAAATCATACTGTGATTTTAAATTATCGAACTGAAATTTAAATATACTCTGCATTAAAAATGTATTACAATTCAGGTGAACAATTTTATTATTTACAATGTTATTTATTCCATTGAACTATTGTGCAGTGATTAAATCGTAACTTGTTGATTTAAATGTCGTTACGACTTTTGTAACAAATTGTTTTGTTGCTAAAATTATATTATTTTTCACTTTAATATTACAAGCTTTTATTTAACTTGCAATGTCTGTATGTATGTTTGTTCGGGTGGAATCATGCAAGTCGAATTTCACCCACTTCCAGTGGTCTGATTGACTTGATATTTGGTATACATTTGTATATTGGAAGACAATGCAAGTACAGTGAACAAAAAGTACAGTCACCAAAAAAAGCTTGTATTAAAAATGAAATTTTGAACAAAAACTTATTTCATTTTATTTTCTTATTTTTATTGAAAAATTTCAATATTCTCGTCCTAAAAAGCAAATAAAAAAATCCCGTTGCTGAATGAGAAATATTCTCTAATGAGCGTTATTCAGAATAATGTCAAATGATTTTAACATAGCTACATATTTATATTCCCCATTAAATGAAAAGTTCCAGCAATAAGAAGTAAAATAAAAGAAATCTAGAATTCTAGCATCAACATAAATAAATCTTGATAAGGATACGTTACACATACAACAACAATCACCTTGTACTACTTTTGAACAACTTAACAACATTAGTTGGAGATGAGCTACACATTTTTATTTTTTATTACTCAAGTGGCAAACTAGCATTTGGCCTGCTTGATTGTGAAAAGGTAACGTAGACATAGCTAATATATGCTTACAACACCAACCACACCGAGTAGAACCTGCAAAAATCTAAAAAGGGACTTCCATGTTTTAACCCTTTGGCTCGTGAACGGGACGCGCGTATGTAAAAATTTGAATTCCAGAAACTGCGAGTCAAATATAAAGAGGGTGTTATTCTTCGAGATTAAATATAAATAGAATGACTGTACTAGAGTATGTGACGTGAGCACAAATCGACCTATGCGACCTGTCATGGAGCAAGATCTATAGAATTGTGAATAAAGCCTGAATGCTGTGAGGTATTGCAGCCGGGGATAAACAAATATTACAAAAAAATACATACTTAGGTTATTGGTCACATCGAACTCTGTTCTACGCATAGGTCTAAATATTTGAAACCCTGCCTTGAAACGAACAGCGCGTTCATAGTTTGAAAGACTAAATACATGCATACAAGTTTGACTAAATCAATTTCTCTTTTACCAAAACAAAAGACAAGTAACTCATATTGTATTTTTTTCTGACAGTAAATCAACTAGTGGACTATACCTATAGGTATCTATGAATGCATCTATATGCAAACTGTTCACGCGTCGCATAAGATAATGTTGCTCAGCATGAGGCGGGAGATTTGATTTTTTTCCAGTTTTTATTGATTTTTACCTTCGTCGAACATTATGGCTAAATATGTCAGTGATTCGCGACCGTATTGGTTCAGTTGGCAGATTGTGTTATGAATGTTTTTTGGTATAATATGCGCCATATTAGAACGTTCCTTTATAAACCGTAAAACTGACTATTTAACTGAATGTACAATTCATCAACAAATAGTATCAATTTTACAATATGCCAAATGAACTACTACGGTCGCTTATCACTGAAATATTAAGCCATATTGTTCTACGAAGGTAAAAATCAATAAAAACTTGAAAAAAAAAAACCCGCCTCATGCTGAGCATCCACCTGAGCGCTATCACTCTATTAATGTTTTACTCTATGGTGTCGTTGTTCCGACAGCGGAAGGGAGCGCAGTATCATTTGGTACACTAGTGGTACTTTTATACGGTAAATAATCATACTAATCATTCTAATCATTGGCCTAAAATCTTTTAGCGTCCACTTTTCTCATCATTATTATTTTCTCCAAGCGTAGTTGTTTCGAGAAACACTATTTTCTCTTTCCCTTAGTTTTATTGTGGCTGCAAACCTCGCAGTCTATTATTACAGCTCTCGATTGTAGTACAAAAGCGCACGTTCGTGACGTGCACCGATTAGATATGCAATTACGTATACTGGTTACCTTTTACGTAAACACCAACAACCATCGGTTGTCCTCACTGTAGCATCCTGTTAACCTCGTGTACATTTAGCTTTTTTCTTTCACTTGTTTAGCCTCAGTTTTTCCGCATTAAAACTAGTTATTGGGAGCAGGATGTGTGAGATCTATTAGACACCTTACTGAGTCATATTACGTGACTGTTTGTCGGTATTCTTAAAGGAAAATTAGGTGAACGTCTCTTTACGACATGGTTTGAAGTTCTTCACGGAAAATAAGTTTTATAACAAATCTTAGGACTTTGATAATATTTTTAATAGGATCGTGGTAAATTAACTTATTACTGTGATGGGTGCGGTCGGTCACTAACCGTGTAAGTATTTTTTTAAGTTAGTTTCATTTTCTTGGTGTTGATTGCTTTGCGGTAGGGAAAATTTACTGTAACTACATAGGTTTATAAATACTGTTTAAGTACTACGATGATATACTAAACAAAACAGTAATTTTAAACTGTATTAACTAGAACTGTATTAATTAAGAGGAACTAGAAGACTGCAATCGAATTTAATGATTTAAGGACATTTAAGAATATTTGAAGATAAGATTGTTTACTTCGCAAACTAATACGACTAACTTAATAAATAAAAAGATCCAAAACAACTAAGCATTAAACTGACCATTTATAATAACTTAGTATTTACTTTTATAAAAAAAAGAAAGCAGTGATAATTGCTATGTTACTTTTAATCGAGCAGATTGCAAATATTAATAATTTCCTTTTTTGCCATCCGCGTCGCGTCGAGCCGGGAGCCGTCACCTCGCGCCTTGTGAACCCATTATCATTAATCTTGTAGAAGCGCCGCTAAAGATAATGTTCCCGAGACTTCCTATAACAAAAACACTATCCAACAGTATAAGGCAAAATAAAGCTGAGAGAGAGCTTGGGATGATATAGGCATTTATCATTTTGTTTGTGTGATAATAATAAATTGTTTGTCGTTGAAATCGGGACGTGTAGTAAATCGTGTTATATAAATAAAAGATTTGGTATTTTTTTTTATGATTTATGAATAATATAATTACTAGCTGTCCCCCGTAGTTTTACCCGCGTTCCCGGGATAAAATTTAGCCTATATCCTTTTCCATACCATATGCTATCTGCATGCCAAATTTTATGATGATCCGTTGAGTAGTTGAACCGTGAAGGCGTAACAAACTCACTTTCGCATTTATAATACTAAGTTAGGATTAGGATTGAATTGCCTACTTTAAAAATAAACCATACTTATATACTCGTATATTAATTATAAGACCTTGAAGAAGATCGCAACGTCTTGGAGAGAGATCAAGCGCTAAGCTGGACGCCCTCTGCCCCATCTAGAGGACACAGGATCAAAAGTCAAAGTAAGTCAATGGCCCTGATTCTGTTATTCACAACGAAACTAATTTTAATGTCACTATGTCTCTTTCTAACAACGAACATAAGAAAAGGGTGTAACAAATTTAGTCCTGTCAAATTAGTCCAATGCTTGTTTTCAATTTAAATTTAGTCGCCATCTATCGCGGTTACGCCTAAATACACGCAAGATAAGACGGCAAAGATTAATATGACAACTTAAAGTATGTTCTATCCTTTTTCAATAATGTTCGTAAGAAAGAGATGAGATGTGACTAAAATTAGTTTAGTGCGATTTACAACAGAATCGGCACCAATATAATGAATAAAACTATATAACGAATAATAATACCTATATAAACTATGAATATCACCATCATTTTCAGTTTGAAATATAGATTTTTATTTTATTGGCACAATAAATGGCTGATCGGAGCATAACGGTGTGTCGGACCTCCAATTTATTTCGTCAGGACAATCCAATTATATTTTTTCTGCCAAATAGACACATTGGCGTTGAACGTGGCACTGGATACATTCGTTCCAAATGCCCATTTATCTGCTATTTTATGGTGTATGTCATGGTTACGTTAGGCTGCTTTTACTGTAGCTATATTTGAGTATCTACCTCTCAATTTCAGTGTATGTATATACTTTTGTTACCTACCTAAGAAACTATAATTTACTCAACGAACATTATTATACTAAAAAATAAACGATCAATCATTGTAAAATATCCACATCAAGTATCTTCTCTACTTGATGTTAGTGAAAATACCAAAACCGCAACTTAACGTGACTCAAACAAATATAAATACGAAAATGCAATATGTTAGAATAATAACTGCAACCTAACTAAAAGCTTTTTATTTGCCTGCTATTTTCACACCAAACATAATACCAAACCTATTTTGTGAACCAAACGCAGGTTTTAGTAATTTTGATAGGGACTCTAAATTACGCTGTTGCTCCATAAATAACAATGCGATATGTATCGATTGACCTCGAGATATATTGGTCACACAACGGGGTATTGCCCATACAATAGACATATCTCTACGCATATCTATATTACTACATATAATAAATACGCGTCAGATAATAATAGGAATCATTAAAAAGCTGACAGATGATCACTTTAAAGGACGAAGATTCCATTCAAATATTCCATTTGGGAATATCGAAACAACTGGGCGCCGAAACGCGTCCAGTTTCAACTGAGTAAATCCAATTTTATTACGCTAATAAAAGGCAATCCAATTAAAGCCGGAGGTTTTTTACTGGCACTGCTCGTAGCTAGCCGAGTGTAGGGCTCTCGAGCTGAGGGCCTTAGCCGAGACTGTGGAGTGCTACAGGTTTCGAATGTAACTGTTGCTGTAATGAGCCAGCACGTTAAGGTAGCCAGAATTGCTTTTACCAGTCAGATGGAAGACTGCTTTATTTTTATGTAGAAACTACCGCACCATAAATTAGAGCATGTATGCGGTACAAACACAAATTTTCCTCCTAATGATTCTCATAAGAAGCTTTTTATATAACACTTCTGTTGTTCAGCTTCTGCCCGCGTTATTACCCATGCACGTTCCTGAGTTTTATGTTTTTTCAGCAGGGCTTTATTTGGGTACGGCAGCGTTGTGTGGCGGGCCGCCCTTTTAGCTACATAAGTGAATAGAGCGGTGGCTGCCACATGAAACAGACTTATTTGATGCAGTAATCTAATTAGAAAGTAGGATTTAATTCTCCTTCTGCAATATTTTGTAGGTTATAGGTAAATAACACTAAAACCAAGTTCACACTTTTTTTTTTTATACCTCTAATGTGGCAAACAAACATACCTAATGGTAAGCAGTTACCGTAGCCTATGGACGCTTGCAACACCACTTTAAACTTCTATTAACAAAATAATAATCTAAAGTTACAATCAGTTCTAAACTCGACCAGTGTTAAACTTCACTAAACACAATCCACTTTTACATTTTAGTTTCACTATTTGAATCTCTATTTTAAAGCAAGTACAGGATTTTTATCGAAACTCTCATTTTGAAAAGCATTTTCCTGTGAAGAATCATTTTTACTCCGAGAAAGCAAATATCAAAAAGATGTTAAAGAAAAATAGCATGCGGAAGATTTGCCGAACGTGACCGCAAGCTTACTTGGTGCCAGCTATCTTGGCGACTGAACTGAATACATATAATAAGTTATTTCCTATGATATAAGCTCTTATAGGATAAAAGTATATCACCTATATTATACATAACATGTAACTTGAAAATTATGCATATTATTAATTTTTCATAAGTATGCATATTTAGAGGTTACAGTTTAATAGCTCGGAATGGTAAAAATTGAAAAATGTATGATTGTTACGCTTTAGTAAAATGCAATAAGTAGGTAAATAAATGAATACAATTAATAATATCTTTTGATTCAAAGAAACAATGTAATTTTTCGCAATTCTGAATGTCATGTAAGAAAATATTCTCATTCAACATGAAGCCTCTGAAAATATCCACTGCTTAAGTTTTTTCCACAACGAACATAGAGTCATCCCAATTTAAATCCAGTTGCTAATTAATTATGTTTATTACCATTTAAAATGAAGCCGTTTGATTTTTGAAGATATGGAAAAGGATGCTTCATAAAATGAATACTTAGAATTGCATGTATTTCTAACAAGGCGGCATCGCAGCATTCCTAGGTAGCTCATTAAAGAAAATTATGACCAATTATGACTGCCATTTTGTTTGAAATTTAGGCCGCGATGTTTGAAGTGGTAAAAACATTAATTGCTTAAGATTGGCTTATCCTTTTGCATTGCATATTATTGCGTTTACTATAATTTATTTCCTGAAGTAGCAACAATAAGTTTATAAACATAAAATATGTCACCCTAGTACCCAATCTGTCTGAGTTCACTAAATTGATTGTAATTAGTTATTAAAATAATGTATACATAATGGTTCAGTGGGATGTTCCTATTACAGACAATTGAGATGTAGAATGAGCCATTTCAGTTTACCTTCAGACGCTACGATATGGGCTTCTTCAAAAAAGGCGTAAAAGAGCTCTTCGAGGTCCGCAACTCATTAGCAATTCCTCTGGTATTGCAAATACGCTAAGGTGGCGACATGAAGCAATAATCCCGCGATGACCACTGAGGTGAACCAAAGCAACTAAAAAAAAAAATTAATATCATATTTTGTTGATGTAGGTACATTAGTAGGTACTATAGATATTTTCCAAATAAGTAATTACCCTCACAGTTCCGTTTACAACGTTACTAAGCAACAGTAGTATTATCAGGTTTCCCTCTACAGGGAATCATTAAGTGTAGCTTAGTGTGATGTCTGTGTCTTGGCATAGTTCTGGCGCAAGGTATTCCGTTACTGGAACAACTGTGTCTATTTACGATGGTCATATAGTGTCTCCTTGCGGTTCGGTGCTCATCAAGGGGAATTGCAGTTACTGTATATTGTATAGGTACTGCTCCTTGCAAGGTGGTACTAATGGTTAGGTGTTAGCTACAATGAGAATGTACGGTGTTATATTAAACTGAACTTCCAAAAACAAACCGAACGGAAAAATAGATGAGCATTTATGAGTGCCAGACCACATATTTGGTAATTTTAAAATACTGTTTTACATTTGCCAGAAAATTTTACACAGTGCTCCAAATAAAACATTAAAATTGAAAGTCGATTATCGTTGTGGCCGCAGCGGTCGAAAATTAAACACGTAGGGACGTCCTTCCTCGTTATTTAATTAAATCGTTTTTATTACTTTCCCGCTATTTAAAAAAAAACCGGTATGTGTCAGATAAATCCGCATTATTTGAGCCGTTGATTGCTCGTCGTTAATCACAGACTTTGCACTCTCTGATGCTTTCAATATTAATCATACACTCGTTATCTGCTGTGAATCTGGTACCAGCTCCCGGGAGCTGTGAATACTAGTTAAATTGAAAATAATTCCAGCTTTAATCGTGAATCGAGCTACGCTTGTTTGATGTTAAAATATTCGAACGTAGCTCTTTTGTGTGAAAATTTATTATTAAACACAGCGCGTACCGATTTCACTGCCAAATACTTACGTTTGGCACTTTAGTGAAAACAACAAAGGAAAATCATGTAGAAAAAATAACCGTGTAAAAAATCAGAGGCTATTAAACCGAAAAGAATAAAACTCAATATTTGAATATATATTCTTACTCAAAAGAGTAGACCAATGCGTAATAGTGTATATCCTGAAAGTTTCCAACATCTCGTCACTAATTACATCCGAGGCCAGATATTCAGTTCCATTGTCAATGCTCTCAACGCAGCTTTAATGAAGCGGACTTGGAACCTTTTCATTGTTAACGGAACCCCGTGCTAACCAAGGTAAAGCAATTTTAAAGTTTTCTCGCTACACGGAAGAAAATGGTCGGGAAAGTTTGACTGCTCTTAATTATTGTCAGTTGATTATCGTGGCCATTTTGCTGGGAACTGGTTTTTAAATATTAGGTGTGCCGTAATATAGTTCTTTTGTTTCTTAATTTTTATGCAATCCCACTTCTTGTTTTGTTTTTAGCTATTGCCTTTTTATTGATATTCTTTCTGATTTTGTTAGTTTAATAAGGTCATAAAAATGCATTTGAATCTCGCTGTTTTAAAACTCGTCGTAATTACATGTAACCATTGCCGAACAAGCAACTGTGTAATTAAGTGATAAAAATAGGTTTGCGAGTGATTTCCCGAGCAGTTTAATTAGCATGCTCTCCTCAGTTACAGTACATTTATTTACAGTAAGTCACCGAACATTTAAATTAGTATAGTAGAGTGTTTGTGTAAGCGAAATTAAATTATTAATTTTGTAAAACTATCGTTATAATTGAACAGGAAATACCTTGATATTATTTTATAGTTTATTAAAATATGTCTAATTACATATTTTAGATTTTTTAAACAATTTAGAAACATAAGTGTAATTTTTAGCTTTTCTATCTACCTACCTATCTATTGATTGTATAGAACTAAAGATGAATAAAAAATATGCAAAAAATGGTAATTTATATTTCAATGAATTTTTGGACACATCCTACATCATTTGAATTGCACTACTGTTGAAAACAATATTAACTACAACCAATTGTTGACGGGCCGGCTGGCGCAGTTGGTTAAGGTTTACCTTACGCGCCGCAGGTCGTGGGTTCGATTCCCACACAGGACATGCATTCGTGTGCATGAACATGTCTGTATGTCCTGAGTATGGGTGTAATTATGTATATTAAGTATGTATTTACAAACAAAAAGTAGTATATGTATTATATCAGTTATCTGGTTGCCATAGCACAAGCTCTGCTTAGTTTGGGATCAGATGACCGTGTGTGAGGAATGTCCCAGGATATTTATTTATTTATTATTTAATTCTGATTACAGAGCAAACAAAGTCATTATAAAAAAAAACTAGCTGTTTGCCAAACTCAGTATGTTTATTTTAATTCCTGTCCAATATAATTTTGTGTAGGTATCGTAAATTAATTAGTAATATTATTCATTACAATCAGTCAGTTCAGTATTCTTTTATTATATTTTTTTTTCACCCTGCAATTTCACTCCCTCTTCTAGCAAATAATGACTTCCCGGAATAACTCTTCAAAATTACAAAATAAGCGTATTCCGTCGTTTTGAATAAGAAAAGTAAAACTAAAGACTGACAAATAACATTCATGGTGTTGGTTGGCGTAGATATTTAGAAACTGACTGTTTGTTACGCCATAGGGCGTGGGTTTGATTCCCTCCCAGGACAAATATTTACGTGCATGAAAATGCGAGTCCGTATATATGTTTTATATAAGAATATATTTAACAAGTAGTACCTATATCAGTTGTCAGTGCATAGAAGATGGGTCAAGTATATTTATTATTACAGTTAAACATACATAATTTCTAATTAATATCAAAATACATGTCATATTACACAAGAAATAATGATCATGTACATAAGACGATACATTTCAATACCCTACATAGAAGTCACATGTGGCACGTGGGTAATTTTCCATAATACCCATTATCAATGAAACGTTACCCAATGAAACCGTAGTATGAGATCAATATTTGCCTAAATTATGCATGAGCCTGAGAGGCGTCTCGTCAAGATCCTTTTCAACTACAGAAACGACTCTACTTGGGGTAGCCTTCACTCATTTATTAATTTTGGGGATACGTGTTAGTTGCCATACTATATAATGTGTAAAGCCGGCTTTTCACTATGGGATATAATATAATATAAATTATATCTTGAGATATAATATTTTTAACACACTCGCTCGTAAAGTGACATTTATTGCAAAATACAAGTCTGTTTTTTTGATAAATGATAAATGATAAATGATAAATGATAAATTTTATTTGCATAACACATGGTTGTAAAAGATGTCAGGTACATTATTATTAGGTCATACATGTGTTGCTATTATATATAGCATGCAACATTACTTCATAGGGTTACTACACAATGGCATATAAGAGCATATTTAATACAAATTAATTATTATTCAAATTACAAAATGATATAAAACAAATTAAAACACAAAACATTAAAATAATCAATTTCAAATAAATTCAAATTACAATATCATTAGTTCCTTCAGGTCATAAAAATTATATTGTATTAACCATTTAAATAAGCATGTCTTAAATTTACGTATATTCATTTCAGCAGTTATGTCTATGGGTATTTTATTATATATTTGAACACACATTGCAGAGCAGTTTTTATGATATAGCATCGTTCTTGGTTTATGATTCAATACAAGCCTATCAGTATGTCTCGTGCTGCGTGGATACATATCACCAGCTCTGGTGAACAGATCCCCGTGCAACTTCACAAACATGCAGACTTCAAAGATATATAGACAAGGTAGGGTGAGTAATTCTAGTTTTTTGAAAAGTGGCTTACAGGAGTCAAAAGGTGCTGCACCGCACATTGCTCTAATACATTTTTTCTGAGCTATAAATGCTCTATTGAAATTAACACTATTACCCCATATCAGTAAACCGTACCTTAGTACTGAGCTTACGTAGGCATGATAAGCTACCAATGCAGTTTTTTGGTTGATTACATTAGTCAAGCGTTTGAGGACATATACAAATCGATTAATTTTGTCGCAAACGGTACCAATATGAGTTTTCCACTTAATGTCTCTGTCTAGATTCAAGCCTAAAAATTTTACTGTTTCTGTCTCCGTGATAGGATCATTCTCATAACATATATTTAATGTATTTGCATGATTAAATTGTATATAGTGTGTCTTATTAAAATTTACTTTCAGATTGTTCATGTCAAGCCAGTTTACTATAGATTTAATTGTACTATTGATGTCAAATTCATGGTTATTAATTTCATTATTTTTATTATTTGAAACAACAATTGATATGTCGTCAGCAAAAAGAATACATTTGTGTGTAGTTATATTTGGCAAATCGTTGATATAAATCAAAAACAGAAGTGGTCCCAATACGCTTCCTTGAGGAACACCGTATCTATTAAACATGTATTCAGACTCATACGCAGTGATAATGTTGCTTCCATCTAATTTGTTTATAACAACACACTGCTGTCTATCCTGTAGATAAGTCTTAATCCATTGTAAAGTAGGTCCTCGAATTCCATAATGTTCAAGTTTATCCAATAAGATTTCATGTGAAACGTAATCGAATGCCTTAGACATGTCGAAAAATAAAACTGTAGTAAGTATTTTTTTGTCTATGTTATTGATGACATTGCTCACGAGTGAATAAATTGCCAGTGTTGTCGATTTACCTTTTTGAAACCCATGTTGTTCATTCTTTATTATACTATATTTAGAAAAGAAATTAATTAATCTGGCATGCATACATTTTTCGAATATTTTAGACATTATTGGTATCAACGTTATGGGCCGATAGTTACTTAGGTTATTTTTATCACCTTTTTTAAATACTGGTTTTATAATCGAGTATTTCAGGACATTAGGAAAAACTCCATCTTCAAATGATTTATTTATAAGATAACACAATATGGGAACCAGTTCATTTATACACAATTTAATTACTTTTGTGCAAATTCCATCAAAGCCTTCAGAGTTAGTGTCGTTTAGAGTCTTTATTTGTTTCTGAACTTCACACTCCGAAAAGGGACTTAAAAACATGGTATTATCAGATCTATTAATGTATTTAATGTCATTACTTTTATTAAAATAATTTAAATTTGGATCACCATTTGTCAATTCAATAAAATACTTGTTAAATGTCGAGGCTATACATGTCGGATCAGTTATTATTTCATTGTTGCTGTTCTCAATACTATCTATATTACAGTTTGATAATGGATTTGCACTTTCGTCTTTTATGACTTTCCAGGATGCCCGGCATATATTTTTACTATTCTTGATGAAGTTTTTGTTGTGATTTTTCTTAGCATTGAACATACATTTTTTTAATATTCTTGAGTACGTTTGATATTTAAGCTTATGCACTTTTGTTTTATATCTATAATAGTTGTATCTCAATTTTCGTTTAACTTTGCAGCTCAGTTTTAGGCCTCTTGTTATCCACTTTTGAGATTTTTTGCAGGTATCGGCAATTTTTATTTTAGTGGTTGGAAAACACAGTTTGTAAAATAGCAATATTGTATCATGAAACTGACCGAATGCCAAATTAAAATCATTTTCCTCATAAACCTCTGCAAAAGACAGATTAGCGATACAACTTTTAAATTTTTCAATGTACTCCGTATTATAAACTCGTTTGTGTATGTAAACATAATTGGGTCTAGAGCACTTCCTTTTAACCGGGAAATAAAGCAATTGAGCTGTTTCATGATCCGACAGATACAAAGGCAAGACCAAAGTCGTTGCTCCATTTATATTACTCAATATATGATCTATGCATGACCCTTGTCTAGTAGGTTGATCGATATGTATTATTAAGTTAAAGTTTTTGCCAATGTCCTTGAAGTGATCAGTGATTTTACCTGATCTTAATGTGTTTATGTTGAAGTCACCTGTAATTATGATTTTTTTATTTTGAAATTTAGCATTTAAATTAAAAAGTAAACATTCTAGTTTGTTCAAGAAAATGGATGGATCTGAAGTTGGAGTTCTATAAATGCAAATAATTATCAAATTTATATCTATAATTTCCACGCCACAGCATTCAAAAGATTTCGGTGTGGCATACGTTGACAGCAGTTGGAGTTCTTTAAATATAATATTTTTCTTTACTAAGATACACGCCCCTCCTCTTTGCTTGTCTCTACAGAATGCTGAAGCTAAGATAAAACCATTTACATTTACATAATTTCGATCACTAGCCTTTAGAAATGTTTCAGTTAAGCAGATTACATCCGGTTCCATTTTATGATTTGATAATTCTATTAATGTAATGTCTAGTATTTCTAGTTTTGATAAAATACTTGCTATATTTTGATGAAGGACCTTAAAAGTAGAAATTGGTACATCAGAGGACACGAAAAAATTTATCACCCGTATTGGTAGCAGGGAAATAAAAGGGAATAGTACCTCTTTTCGGTTTATTAATGGGGACTTCAGATTCGACTGCATTTATGGTTTCCTTTTGTATTTTTCTTGCAAAATAATAAGGTATGGTTCCCCGTTTAGGTATGCTCGGATTGCTCGGGCGTAGTACACGGTGCGGGCCGTTTCTTAAAACGAGTTTTTTCAGCTCGCTTACATTTAAAAATTTTCGTTCGTAGTCAATATAATCCAATAATGTGAATAATTTATTACATGTATCTGTCAATAAATGGGTATAATAATATGAATTCTCTAGATAGTAACAATTTTTGAATTTTCCGCAAATATTACGAATTCTGGAATTTAAAAGGCTCACATTTAGAAATTTATTTCTTAGTACATTAAAGACAATTACAGTTATATCTTTTAGGTTTGATAATGTGCTATATAAATCTGATATAAATTTGATAGGGTTTTTTTCATTTTCCCCAACGCATATAACAATAATATCTTTGTCTCCGAACCGCTCTCGACAACAATCCTTAAGTACCTCTTCTGCGGGGGCATTAGGTTTAGTTGACGAAAATATTCTATAGTTTTCATACTTATCTCTGTCCTTTGAGTTCAGAATTTCCTCTCGAGTGTGTTGAAAAACGTCGTATGACGCACGTGTGCATTGATTATTACACTCTCGGCTCGCTTAATACCGCCTGGAGTGTTAATAACCAACTTTGCACACATGTATCATAATGTACCTACTATTATCGCTCGTCATACATTTTTGTATATTACATCCCAAACTATAAATATTTTTTCGACAAAATGTATGACGAGCGATAAAATATTATATCTCAAGATGTAATATATATTATATTATATCCCATAATGAAAAGCCGGCTTAATGGTGCGTCCATGCTACGTAAACCGAGCATGAGCCGAGCCACGAACGAATCCTGATTCGTTCGTTGTTCCCGTAGCGTGGACGGACTTGCGAGCATCGAACGAGCATTCGGCTCGCGCTCGACTGCGCTGAAACTAGTCAGTGATTTGTCACTGATTTTGAACAGTCAGGACCAATCACTGCATCGTGCGTTCTTGACTTAGTTAAACAAATGCAAGTGAAGCTATTTTCTAAAGTATGAAACAATATTGTAAATTAATTATGCAGTCTTTTTTGTTTAATATCCAGGTATAACATTTCAAAATATAATTTAAAAAAAATACAAATGTTTATGTTGAGTTATGTCAAAGTTACAAGCATTAGAACTTTTAGATCGCTCTCCTGTAAAGTTGTGTTTTTGCACTTGCATTAGTTTTCGTAGGACCCGTCGATTTATATGTATTAAAGATAAAGCTGTCTGGAAGAAGCTTTTTACTCAGCACAAGTGCACATTGTATAAAAGCCAGTAGATTACGTATATAATTATGAAATTACGTAGTTTAGGTTTACTTTTTATTTATTTTGTAAGTTTTTGGTTTTTTATGGTTTTATTCTTACCTATAATGCATATGAAATAGCCAATATGGTCAGATTGGCCAAAAAATATTTTAAGAAATGTAACCTTGCTGAGTTTCTTGCTGGATTATTCTCAGTGGAAGGCCGACTTCCAAACCAGTGGTAACTATAGTCGCTTGACCTTCATAAGTGCCCCTTGAGTAATTAGCTTTGAATTTGACATAAAAGAAATGTAGAATTAGAAACAAAACAGTCACATTATACCATAAACTACAAATGTATCATGCACTGCCTTAATATAACAGTTTCAAGCAGAAAATCCGATATCTTGAGCCGGAGCATTGATGAGTGTTTAAATATTCATGAGAGACTCCACGAGCTACTATGCTCGAGAACCAACACTGCAAAATGACGGCTGTCACCGATCAAACCTTCGAGATGCCTTCGAGAATATAGCTTAACAATACACTGAATAGCTATTACTCGTAAATGAGTATTTAAAAGCTACTGTGTCCGAAAGATCCTTTTTTTAGAGGCCACGGATATTTATGGGGACTAAAAATTACCAGGGAATTGCCAATGTGTTGCAAATCTTTACAAAGCCTAGCAGATGACTGGCTTTCAAGTGCAACAGCCACCGGTTAGCCAACAGTTAATGTTTTATTTTCTATAACTTAAAAAACTAACATAATTTTAAATTTTATTTATTTTTTATTTATTTATTTATTTATTGAAAATTATAACACCATTACAGTAACATAACTAATTCGATGCTATAACTAAACTGACAAAAGCTGGTACATAAAACATTATAAAAAAATTAAATTGTATTAGAACATAAAATTAAAATTAAAATTAACACAATATTGTATATCATAATGACACATCATTTTCAATGCATTTGTATGCTGCTTCAATGAATTTCGACTGGCCACAATAAAAAATATCAATATCTCGCGAAATGACATTCATACACCGTATAGCACGTGAAAGTGGGGCATACTGAAGTAAGTTAGTCCTAGCAAATGGTACAAGGAAATTACAACAATTGTCTGGTATGATAAGTATAGTTGTTGTAAAAAAATACTTTCACTAAAAAATACGTAGTTTTTCTCGTTTTAATGCAAGAGTAGGCTTATTGAGTTTTACCCATCCGTCAATCTACTATTAAATGATTCAATCGTAAAGTAAAATTGAACGCAAGTACATGTCTGATAGAAACCTGTATTATAAAATAAAGCATCTTTACCTGCCTCATAATTTTATAAAAGAAGTATGGCTTCATTATAAGAAATTTAATCACAATAAAGTAGAGCTAAGGTCTGTTATAAACATGGAAAGTCTGATGAAGTTCATAAGAAATGTAATTCATTTTGCGGCGCGGGCCCTTCAAGTTGGAAGAACGTTTTTCATCAGGTTGTGGTCTACATGAATGTAAGAGAAGCGTGTGCTACCAGAGACAATATTCCTATGGGGATATGACATGAATAGTGCAGTTTGGGACTACACATTTAGAAGGCACTACAGTATTGAAACTGCACTTAGGTCGAATTTATAGTTACATTCTTTATCGACAAACTGTCACAATTGAAATCACGAAAAATACTAAACTTGAGAATAAACCTAAAAAGTAACAGCTGATATTTTACTCGGTAAGTATTTTAGATATATTGGTCAGACAAACAATACCGATGCAATTTACCTAATTGTTTACAGAATGGTTATTAAACAAAGCAATATCCGATACTATAATGCTCAGTCTGAAAAACTAATTAATGGAATTAATCTGTGTATTCACTAGCGTAATAATTATATCATTATGCACTAAAAGGTATTAACGTTTTTTCTCGTAAAGCCCCTTAGAAAGCAACCTTATTCTGCATCTAATTTTGCGACTATTTTGGAGAGACGACGAGCGCACATCTACCAATAAGCTAATTTAATACAAGTTACAAATTCAAACGGAGGAATTCTTCCTGAAACACTTATCAAGTTACGATGCCCAATCGAGCGTTTAAATCGAAATGGAGAGAAAGTTTGACTTCAACTTCGAATAAGAATCCGGTCAAGTGTGTGTTCGGCCACGCGTGAGGGTACGACTGAAAGGTAACCAACAACGTGGATGTTTTGAATATGTTTACTGTATTTTTATATTTCCTCACGTAAAGTTTGATAGTTTTCCCTTTTCAGAAATCCTGTGTTATTGTTTACTTAACGTAGGTACTTAACTGACAACCAGTCAACACACCTTTGGGAGGGAGGGTGTGAAGAGACGGTCGGTATTAAACAAGTGATACCCCTGATATGGTGTTGGAAGCGTAGGCAACGGTAACCGCTTACCATCAGACGGGCTGTATGTTTATTTGCTACCTCTATATTTTGTTTCATCTTGAATAGAATATAAAATAAAATACTCAAACAATAAGTATATGTACCTAATGCGCCTGACTTTCAAAGTAAGTACAAAATGTCCTTTGCCCGAACATGCTATGCGTAGCATGTAAGATGTCCTCACTACGCCGTGAGTACATATGTATACAAATGTTACACAGCTTCGTAATAAACTGACCGACATTCCAATTTGTACCCACATAGCACCACCTCAACCAGAATAGTTCGCATAAAGGTCAATATCCAATGCACAGGCGTAACATTGGCATAAACGTCAGGTGGCTTAAAAGGTTTGGCGATTTTTCCAGTTAAATACCTAATTAATGAAGCAATTCCTATCCAAACGCTATTTTCAAGTTGACTAATTTAATTTTTATGTATGACATTCATGAATGTTCATAATCTCTGGTCCTGTCGGCCTATCGCGTAATTTGGTGGTAATCGTAACGAACACCATTATTGATTTCATCCAATAACGCGTTACGACGAAGACCGTTCATCATCATCATCATCAGCCTATAATGTCCCACAGCTGAGCACAGGCCTCCTTTCACAAATCAGGGTGAAAGGGAATGGGCTGATACTTTACCACGCGTGCCCACTGCGGATCGGTGGAGGTAGGCTAGTGGTCAACCTACTGTTCGAGTTTTCATACCGCCTCCAACTAGCTTAACGACTATCACAACCGGACCAACAGCTTTACGTGCCTTCCGAAGCACGGAAATGCTAGATTTGAAATACCACTACGCGGTCACCCATCCACGTACCGACCACGATGGTGGTAGCTTAACTAGTCGATCGATTATGAACGGCTTATCATGCTAAACTACGAGACGAGACGAAGACCGTCGATAGGCCCTAATTGGATGAAATTCAATAATGGTGTTCGTTACGATTACCACCAATGATACGCGGTAGGGCCCCTGATACTTGTTCTGAAATTTATACGTTATCTTGAGTACAAAAATATGCCGGCATTAAATTCGGCTGGCATAATAATTAAGTAACGGGCGCTCTATCAAGGCTGGAGGTACGGGTTTTAGCCGATACCCTAATAGCAGCCTGCGGTTTCGCAACACCCAGTTTGGTCCAGTTTCTATGCCTAAAGTACAAATAATTTAGGGCCCGGTGTGTTACACTGTCATAATTTGATCTGAACTTATAATACACGGGCGTTAAAGGTATTTCACCCTGAGCTGGTTCATTGCAAATTAAGTCTACAGTCAATGGTAGCGAAGTACTTTGTAGCTTTAGATACATATCTATTTTGTGCTAGAATTAGGCTTAAATTCCTTTTAGAACTATATTTGGTCTAATTTGTAATTTTATAATGAATCGCAGATAATGTTACTGTACTCGAAATAGACTGATTTAAATAAAGTTAAGCAATAAAGAGAATATTGAATGGAATAATTAATGTGCACCTAAAACAATTTATTTTGAGAATTTAAATTTAGAATTAGACCTAGAGTTTCGTGACCAGCCCAAACTGGAGTTGTATTCTTGCAAAAACCAGTAGGTTGTCTACAGTGAATCACTGTCTGCCATTCCGTTAAAAGAGCTGAGAATTTGAATTTAAAATTGGAACATTCAATTTGAATAGCACGTGCTTTGTAAAGTGCGAGAGGCGGCGCATGCACAGTGCATAGCGACGAGGCGCTTGGGCAACACTGCAGGTGCCTACGGGAATGAATAATATGCACGCCAACTCTAAATACTAAAGCAAATTACTCAATTAAAATATTCTAGCAATTCATTCAAATATCCTTAAATTACCATGATTGAATTTTGCGAAACCATTTCTTTGCGCCGACCTATGCATAAGATATACACGATCAATCTATAACTATAATTTACAGCATGCAAAGCATTAACAGCGCCTCGTAAACTATGATATCTTAAACCTCGCTGTACCTATCTCTATAACGCAATCATGTCCGAGATTTAAATCCTAGGAGCACGCCAATAGAACACGGTTGAATTTCGACACAGGCCATTCGTTACACAAAATAATTGTCAATATCAACTAGGCGTGCTGTTTCCGACCGTTTCCGATTTATCTGGACGGATAATATATCTAGTAATAGTATAATAGGAAATCCTGACCGTTTTAGGTACCTTTCCAAATTGCAATGATAATTAGATTGCGAGATCTAAGTCGAGGTTAATGTCGATTAGGGAACGAGTCCGCACCCAAAAGTTTGGTCGATGTCTTTGAAGCGGAGTAGCCTTCAAACACGCTGGAGGGTTTTAAGTGGAAACACGGAATACAATATTAATAATGGGTTAAATAATTCTACAGGCATTAAGTACTGTTCCAAATTTGCAAATTACTTTGATGCTCATTACAATAATTTTGTTTATCTTATACATATATTTAAATAAATTTCTTCCGATTGAACTAGCAATGCTCTCGATATAAATCCATATTCACAACGTAACGAGTGTGTTGCGTTGTGAAATGGAGATGAAATTTAAATGAGTAACCATGTGAACTAATTTTCTCCCGATGTTAAGATTTTCTATTAGTAGCTATAATACATACATAATATAAGATTTTTCTCTAAAGAATCTCGTTTATCTATAGAACATTATTAATTACGGTTCTTGAACATTTAAATGGCTACTAAATAAAGTTGTATACATTCATAAGAGAGGTAGAGGTTGCATTTATTCGCCCAAAGAGCAGCTCGACTGGGGAACTTCCACCTTACGGAATACCGCAGCCAAATGTTCTGTAAAGTTGTGTTCCTGCGCGGGAGTAAGATCGCCAGTGCTCATAAGGGAAGGGGGAAAGGTCGGCAACGCGTGAGCGATGCTTCGTGTATTGCAAGCGTCCATATGGCTACTGTAACCGCTTACCATCAGGCGGGCCGTATGCTTGTTTACCGAAAAAGTCGTAAAAAAAAATAGTAAAAATATTATTAAAACTCTATGGATTACATCAATAGTGTAGGTAAGTAGCGTTACCCCTTCGGGGCTGAATTTCGGAAAATCCTTTATTAATAGAGATGACTTACCACGTACGTTGTTGATATATCGGAAATACGGACACAGTGTTTTGCATCCTCATTTATAATGCGAGGGAGTGGAACTTGCTTCCGGCGTCTGTGTTTCCTTACTCATACAACCTAGGGATTTTCAAGGGAGTGTATAGGTTCCTTCTGGGTAAGCGTATCCCATCTTAGGCTTCGTCTTCGTCCCTTATGGGTGGGTCAGGGGCCAAACGCAAGATAGATAGATCGATAGATAATACTTTATTGTTACACCACATATGATTTACAATGTACAAAAAACAATATAAAAACGAAAGTGTTACAATGGGCAAGCCCATTAAAAAAAAAAAGATGAAATAGAAATTAATTTCTGCACACCTCTTCGATAATAATGGGCGCGAAGATACATAAAATAATAGCTTTTTATAAATATATATCTACCCACAAAATAGCTAAAAAGGTATTTGTGCATATTTTTTAAAATTATCTTTCCATCAACTAAATTACCTACACGGCTATAATTAATAGAGCTCGATATTTGCTCTAAACCGATCAAAAGCAAAGCTCAGCTAAATCGAGTTAAGGCCGTTAGCAATATAGCATATAATCTATTCGTACCAGCTGCACTTCCCTACGGAAGTGGCCATTATAGTACATTACCTAGTTAGCTTTAAAATTGTATGTGCCCACAATATGCTATGGCAACTTTAAAATGCATTGATTACTGTCAATCAGATAATTTAATTTATAGCAGGTAGTATAAGGTGGGACCTCATGAAAATTCATGTTATGCGTTTGTACTTTTATTTGTTCTTAATAAATACAAATTTTGCTACGCTGTGTGTGACCTGTTTATTTTATTATATTTTCTGCTGTAGATTTTTTTTATCTAATTCTATTCGAATTCTTCAAATACCTGCCAGTTCTTTATTTAAAAAAAAATATTTATTCTCTACACACACACACACCTACACCACCTACAGCTTTTAACTAAACCCTATAAACGAAAATATATATATCAAATTTTTACGATTAGCACGTGTTAGATACATTAAAACACATAAATATTTAATAGTCTTTTTGCACTGCTTTAAAAATCAATTTAGTGACTCATGTTATATTAAAAAAATCTTTGGTAGCACATACTTACATTTTGGTAGAATTGGTTATTTTCTATGGAATACGTCGTGCTCTTCCGCAGACCTCAAAATAAGAGTTCCTATAAACGTATAGGAACTATGAATCTGACTATATCATATTTTTTGTGTACATTTAACGTGGATTAAATTGTTTGTAATTTTATTTTCTTCGTTTAAGAACTTTATCACATTTCGGTGTGATTGTGCCGCGCCGTAATGATCTATTTTAGATAAATTGCTGTCTTTTAAAGGTCAAGGAATTTTATCAATAAAACCAAAGTTGAACCTACCATTTTCCGGCCGAAAGCGGCTAGCGATATCTAATTCCCTTACTTTATATGGAAGGCCAAAGAAAACCAAAGCTTAAAGCAAAAGTTTGTTGAGATGTCATCTGTTCAGTCATGTGTTATAATTTGTTGAGCAACTTCAACTTCCCAAACAAAAAAATCAAAAGTTTGTTTTGTCTTCCAATGACGGTGCTCATTTTTATATAGCTGATGTTTTGAAAGTCAATTGGTGGGTTATTAGAGGCTGTATACAACATGTTCCGATATTGGCATGCACCGAACGGTGCGTTCACCACTGATGTAAATGCATACCGAGCCGACCATAACGCACAGGCATAAATCAATTAACCACGACAAAACGCCGACTTGTTTTATTGTTAGATGCATGTTTATCGGCGCTTTGGTGACCCATTTTCGTTCCGTTTCAACGTTTACGTTTATTTGATTAACAAGTTTGTTAATTAATATTGATTTAGTATTGATAAGATATAGTAGCTGGGTTGGGTTTAAGAGGAATACATATCGCAGTGACATAAAAAAGCGATATTGTTATGTAGCAAAGAACACCGTTATCAGACTATTTTCATTATATTACCTATTTCCCTAGCGTTACCCTTACTTGGTTTTACTATACACATTTGGCTACAGTCACACCCAGGTATATGATGATGTGGCCGAAGGTGGTAACCATACAAAGTTTACAATCAAACTAACCACTATACCTACTCTACCACATCATACCATAATAGTACATTATGATACATGTGTGCAATGTTGATAATTACAGACGAGGCGGATTAAGCGATAATGAAGCCGAGAGTGTAATGATCATTGCATAAGCGTGTCATACGACGTTTTTCAACACACTTGCGAGGAAAAACACAGACATATTTTTTAAGTAGATTTTGATAATAATCAATGAGAATCCCAACAAATATGTCGCGCCGGTTATTTATTTTTTGACAGCGATGTTCTGTCAAACTGTTTTACCCGTATAAATTAAGAATGGTTCTACACACATATTAGTTGCATTGAGTTATAAACTTAGCATAATGGGGATTATACCTATCATAAAACTGTGCGGTAATGTAAAGCACTAGTGCGTAATAAGTTGCATTAAGATACTAAAAACGGTGCAATAAATGTGACTTTACGATCGAGTGTGTTGAAAAATATGTAATATACAGCAAGGGGGAGTGAGATGTTGAAAAATTTTAGAAGAGTGTTGAGAAAAGAAAAAGCTTATTTTTATGTCAAATGTGATTTAATCTGGATCTTACTGTAATTAGTAGGCTCAAAGCCTTATAATTAAGTCATACATTAAGTTTTTTAATTAAGTCGTAGCTGTTGAGAGATATTTATAATAATAAGCATTAGCTGTATAATAATAATATTCCCTCACAAAAATAACAACATCATACATTAATGCATTTATAATCCTAATTGAATAAAAAAATCTCGGTATTCAACTAAGCTTCGTACATTCATTTATATCTCTTGAACGGATAGCAAAAGCAATTATTACAAAAAATCATTGTGTTTTCGGCTTAAATCGGTGTATGAATGAATTATTTATTGAGTGCTATTAGAGTGTTCAGGGTCCTTATCAAGTGTGTGAGCTCTTGTCATATGGTAGGTACAATTGTGCCCTAAAAATGGACGGACGTGAACGGACAGTGGTAAAAAATATGATTTTATAACAGTTCGCACAGATTTTTAAATCGATGTAAACATTATTTGAAAACCAAAGCGGTCCAGTTTTTAGACAACCGAGACCACTGCCAGACTATAAAAGGCACACGACAAGTAATTTTTGAAGCTAATTATATCTACTGTTGTTATTTATTACTTCAATACAGTCGGTGGAACGATAAGATCGCATATTGGGCGAAATAAAATGCCGTTATAGCGCAAAATAATGTAGTAATTGTATTAAATAAATATATATTACTTTTTATGAGGTAGTTATGTACAGCATAATGTTTATTATACTATAAGCTTTATAAGGCTTCAAAGACGCGGTTCAAATAATAAATATTTAAAGGTATAAAAATATATCTATAAAGGAGTATGAATACATTTGGTCGGACAAGCAGCCGCCAAACACGATTTCTTCATATCATTTACTACGTAATTTAAATTTAAATAGCTCTAAATATGACAGCTTTAGGTGCGTCTATGCCATGTGTCTATGCTTCGCGAACGCGTGGCTTGGACGCACAATTACATCTCAAGAATGTTTAATATGACATAATATTGCATAAAACATTGGATCTCTATGATAAAATCATCACTATAATTATTTTCTTTCGACACAAGCACGGTACTTTAAAAATAAACACTTCAATCACAAACGCGGAACTAGGAAGTTTTTGAATAAAATGTTTATTTTATTAGATTTATGCAGTCATTAAAACACATAAATGCTATAAAAGCAAATATTACACCTAAAACCTGACATTAGACGTGCACCGCAGATGTTCACCTTTTCAGAATATTTTACGGTTATTTTTAACAGTTAAGACAAAAAGATGTAAATTGAATTGTTATCTTATATTTTTTATGGGTTGGTCAATATTTTATAAAAATTAAGTCTTCTGCAACCTCGCCAAAAATAATATATAAAGATAGGTTTAATTATATTTCGTGAATTAAAATCTTTATTTAAATAAATTAAATAATTTTTATATACAATTACAAAAATCGGTACTTAAGAACTAGAATTGGTACAGTCAGTCACAGTAGTACTACGTCATATTACGCAATTCACATTATTCATACAAATTCTCAAAAGAATATCGAGATTATTATGAAAAGGTACTAAAGTGGTCATATTATTTTTACCGCTTATATTATGCGTTTCACGTCTAAGTATCTCCGAATGAGGCTTGCATAGAACACAACGTGGGCATGAATGTTAAACATATCGCAAAAGCATCTCAGGTTAATACTAGTTATCCTGATGCTAATAACTGAGCTAGGTTGATATTAAGTGTATACACTGGTACAGTCAAACATATATTTTTATACTACGATATTTTATGACACTTTGGTAAACTAGTCTTCGAAATTTGATTAAATTCTTGATGTAATGTAAGCTACAAAAAATCACTTTTTATAACCTGAGCTCAGTGAAGAATTATTCTGAATCAGAGCTGCTTATTTTCTGTCTGTGATGATGTATCGAATGATCAATATAATGAGGAATATGCCACTAGCTTACTTACCGCGGGTTTGCGAGCACTACCCCCAAGCATTGTTGTCATTTAAATCTTTGTTAATGTTGTAGTAAGGTATCTGTACTAAAGCTGTCTTCATAATAATGTTTCTTAAATATTTGTAAAGGAATTAATTTTATTTACAACAAATATGTACATACAATCTATATGTAGAAAATTTCCTCATATCTGCTGCTGCTTCCGATTAACGGCGTGGTTCTCAGCAGGCTGGCAGTGTTTCCTCTTTGGATAGCCAAACTAAAGGTAAATTTTAACTTTACTAACTATTCAAAAACAATTTATTCATCATTCACTGATAGAAAAGTGTGTGAATAATTATATTTCGAATAATATGCAATGAAAATTTGGCCGATTGTACCCCTGTAGATATTAAGGGGAACTTTGTTGTGAGTGTTCCTAGGAAACTGCATTGCTATGAGCCGCTTCCGTCTGATTAGCTTAGCAGTTAGCTGAACACTGATATTGTACCAAGTTAATACCTATGTTTAAACTTGCAAAATGCAATTATATGGATTAAATGTTGATTATACTTTAATTTCTGTCGTAGGTGTTTCTATTGTGTTTTGATTACATATTATGATAGTAATAAATACGTTTCAACTATTTTATACCTATGTAAATATAAGGAGGGGCTGATGGACAGAAGTCCGCAGCTTTAAGAGCACTCAATTCGCCATACTTTTCATACAAAACCTCTGTACTTACTATGGCGTTGTTAAACATTTTTCGCTAGATGTTTTGAACAAATTAGTATCTTGTGCAGTATATCTAGCCGTGTATCTAGGCGAAATTACTAATTACTAAGGCGAGTGATACCCCTGGTGTTGCAAGCGTCCATAGGCTACGGTAAATGCTTACCATCAGGTGGGCCGTATGCTTATTTGCCACTTTAGTGGTATAGTTATAGTTTAGGGACGCGCATCAAT
The DNA here is from genome assembly GCA_951394255.1 of Polyploca ridens. Lineage (NCBI taxonomy): Eukaryota > Metazoa > Arthropoda > Insecta > Lepidoptera > Drepanidae > Polyploca > Polyploca ridens. The sequence goes on along the minus strand of OX596249.1, from coordinate 13,444,776 downwards.
AGGTTAACACCATGAAGCAGTAATCCCAGATTTTTGCTTCATGGTTATTGGTAAACATGGAGGCAAACGTTCCACCAGATAGGAAGTGATTCCCGCCACCAAACAGTCATGTGTGATACCAAGAATGCCTCTACTAGGTACAACTCAATTATCCAACTTGAGTTTACCTTACCTTTCTCCAACTCTGAATAATATTAGTAGGTAATATAACTTTAGTAAGACCTAGACTATGGCATACAAAATGTCACAGTTATATAATACCTTTTACCAGCTGACCGCGACCACGTGCTGCAATCATGGTCATGGGCACCAATGTCTTGATCTACGAGAGAGCAAATTGTATCTAAGTATTATTATCTATATTTATACTTTATATCTTATTCTGTGGTAAAATAATAAGCTTAATGCTTCACTCTTGTATGTTATTGATAGAGTATTAAACTTTGTATATAAAAGGCGAAACTGACTAATTGACATGCAACTGACCTTATGTAGCGTAGACATCCACTTTGGAAGGATTTTCCGAAATTCAGAGGAAATCGTGGGTAAAAGCGCAGGGCGGCAAACTCATGTTTAGAAATAATTATAAATGAACAGAACGAAAATTGTATACCCGTCAAATCTAAATGCTTGTTGGAAATCAAAAATCGTTTAGAAGTTGGTAGCTGGAGTCCATTCATATTCCATGGCGCGACGCGTCACCGTTTGCCAGTGGCAGTTCCACTCACCACAAAGTTTAGTTGTTTGCGTTTCTCGCTATTAACGGTTCAACTCAAGATAAAATGAGAAATTCATCTGAGTGCTTTATAACTTACTAGCTGTTCCGCGCGGTTTCATCAGTGTTTTCAGGATAAAAGTGCATTTTGGGAATGATGACAGCTGTCGAAGAGGCTGTATGGATTTATGTGATGAGGGCACGTATAGCCTCCTTTTGGGAGAGATTGCGTTGCTCTGGTAACAGCATACTCCAAACGGTGCGTGTAGGCTTAGATAGTTCGATATATAGGTATTGGCTATCTGTGCACCAGCTTGAGAACCGAAAGTGACATGACCTTAGATCTATAACTTATTATATTATTTTATTTTAATATACTTTTTATATAAGGTACTTTTGTATTGTATATTGAAAATATGGCTTTATTGGCTGAAATAAAAAAAATATTATTATTATTATTATTTCATTTATTTCTTTTTTTTTACCTATAATTTTCATTTTTAAATATATAATTATAAAAAAAAAATATTATTATTTATGCCTTTGCCTGCTTGTGGCAGAAGAGACAAGGAGCTGATTTTAATTAATGCAATAACTAAGATAAAACGATAAAGGAATCTGGTGAAGAGTTAAAGAGTCAATATATTATTAATAATAGTACTCGAGTACATACAGAAGTAGGAGTTGCAAGAGAGATCAGATGATATAGTGGAATAAGTTTAAGATTATAAGTTCTAACAAAAGAAAGCGATGTCCCGCTTCATAATCGTTGGCTAGCTTGTCATATTAATCGCGATCGGAAAGAGTGAAGTTTATAGTATTGAGTGTGATGCGCTATGTATGTGTTACATTTGAATGTAAATACTTTTTAAAGCAGTATCACGGTAGTAGTTCGGATTTAGCAGAAAAAATCTTTTGGATCGCAAATAAACAAAAACTCATAAACTCTCTTCTAACCAATGGTAGCAATCAGGATAAAAACTGTAAAACGATTAAGCAAACCCCAATATGGCGTGGAATCCGATAGTTACGCAGGGAATCGTACCAGTCTACAAGTTTGATTGTTTCTTGTTTGCGTAACGTGGGTGTGCGGCTGCCATCGCATCGGCTACAAAGGGCAATGCGGGCTAGTCAAATGATCCACATATCTCGAATATATACTCGTAATGTTTTTAGATTATGCATGCTTTTTATAATTTATTTACCCAATTATTCTATGATAATTGTTTTGATAAAATGAATTATGACGGTTTGATAGTGTCGTACCTACATTTATATAATTAGAATAGGTATCATATTTTTCCTTTGGATGCCGGTTTTATTTTTAAGATCAAAGCTCAATTTCCATTCCAATATGTATTTTTTGGTCGCTTACCGCACGTAAATCATAGGATTCTTGAATTATAACAAAACGACAAAACATTTGCTTTTTATGAATCTGCTTCGGTATCTCATTTATTTTATACATATAGCATACCAATAGATTTATTAATAAATAAATTAAGTTTGTTTCTCAATTTAACTTATTATCTTTTTATTTAGTACTTTCACGTTGTTAAATCGGAGTCAGTCAGCGCGTAAAACCGGCTACACGGAATCAACTTGTCTCCCGGGAACTGACTTTGTGTTACGGCAAACAGATAGTAGCCAGTACATGTTAGTCCCTTTAAAGGTTGTAAGACAAATAGCAGTAGGTCTTTTAGTAACAAACAAATAGTTTACAGCTGTTGGCTTAAACTCAACAGTAAATATCGAAGTTATCAGTTACAGCTTAACATAGTGCATAATGTTCACTTTTTATCGACTTTGAAAAAAGAAGGATGGTAATGTATGTTCACTGTTCACCTCTTCCTTGGAATAAAGGAATTTAATTAATTAAAAAAAATATTTCCCGAGGGGCTCCAATATAATTTAATATGATTTGATATGAGGTTATTTCAAGATATGGCGGAATTCCTCAACCCATTCTATATCGTTATTTAATCCTTTTTAGTGCTCACCCATTTTGGAGTCAGTTTTTTTTTAATTAAAAGTAAAATTGATTAACTTACACTTAATACCAAAACCAGTTCAAAAATGGTTCTTTACTTCTAAGCCAAAACCATAGTATAAGAGTAACACAACCTTATATTTTACCTAATAAGAACCAGTATCATGTAATAGCCTGATTATAATACATACCTGCAGACCAACACGCTTCAAGTGTCCTACCAACATACACACATTGTATACCGTGACTACACCTGTATACTATACAGATATACAGGTAGTATTGACACAGACATCTGGAATGCCTGCCTCTCCTGATAAGATACGATACGTGAATGTAAGCACTTCTCGCTACACGAGCCTAAATCTACAACAAATAACGAGCCGCAATCAACGCATATCCATTATTGGTTTATCAATAAACTAATTACCACTTAAGTGTATTAGATTAATTAATTAACAGTACTTATTTGATAAGAAATTGAGCCTGTTTCAACTGTTATATGATTAACTTGTCTGTAAGCTTTACTATAAATTAAATAGAGATAAAAAATTAAGATTCTAAGGTAACAGGCTGATCGTGACGTCATGACATCGTAAACAACATTTTAACAATGTGTTAGTGGTAAAAACATTATGTCTCAGCTCTACCTGTTTTATCTTATAGACCAGCCATACTCAAAGCGTGTCCGCGGAGCCCTACCGTAAGGCCTCTGAGGGGACTCCGTGGTACAGACTGACAAATAAGTTTGAGAACCGCTGTTATAGACTAATAAATCTTATGAAATATAAATTCGCTGTTTTTTATTGATTATGGTTAGGGAAAGGCATTGAAGATTTAAAAAAATGTATGGTATCATTACAAATAGGTCAGTACGTGTACTTTTGCATATAATAAAACATTGTCATTTTTGATTTAAAAAAATGAAGACGCCAAAATCTAAAATTTAAAATAACTATAGAGTTAGTTGGTATTAGCTTCCAACCTGTGATTTCAACATTTGCAAGAAATCCTAAATTCTTCCAGTTATTTATTTTACATGTTATTCTAGGCCTCTAGTGTATGATCTATCTATGTGCCAAGTTTCAACCAAATCGGTTAAGCCGTTATAAGAATATACATTACTATCCAACAATCAGTTTTAAATTAATCACAGAATATTTTTCTACTGAGTTTATACATTTTCCTCGACACGAACAAGAACTACAAGTTCCCTTGAATAGGAAACATTTCAAATACATACGCAATTGAAATACCAGTCTATTTCACTTTATAGAAATGTCTACTTCTTTGAAAAGGTGACTATGTGTCTATTATAAATCATGTTCTACGCATTTTTTTATGTCCTGTTGCATTGCTGGTGACTAAACAGTTGTTTAGTGTTTGATTTGATTTGATTTTGATCAAAAAAAAAATAAGGGAAAATAAAACTAAAATAACGCGGTTAACGTTGTTAAATTTTCAGCACTTGTAACACTTTTATAGAACCAAAACGAAAGTTTACTGTATTGTGTGTAGAGCACACAACAATTTTATTTTAACTTAATTCCTCACATTATCGGGATCATTATTGTAACAATAGTTATTATTGAATTAATTAGTAGTTTATACATATATATGTATAAACTACTAATTAATGTAATTTAAGTTAATATTAACTCAAGGATATTTTTAGCACAATGCTTTGAATAATAAAAAATATAAATAAATTTTAATATGCACTATTATCTAACTGTTATAGAAGATCTGTACCTATCTACTTATCCAACGAGTAATACCTACACTTCCGTACGTGACTATATATTTTAGGGCCAAAAGACCTCATAATAAATTACAATTACTACTATATTATACTATACTATACTATTGTTTTCTAATACACATTACACTATAGCTACGGTACTACGGTAGCTACATCAAATCCAACATCGCTATTATAATTATTATTATCACTTTGAAAGTGTTAAGAGGACTCAATTCGTCATACTTTTCATACAATACCTCTGTACTTATGATGGCGTTGTTAAACATTTTTCGTTGGATGTTTTGAACAAATTAGTATCTTGTGCGCTATATCTAGCCGTGTATCTAGGCGTAATTTAAAAAAAGTGTGAAACAAATTCAGTCAATGCCTCCGAAAAACAGCGTTTTTGCCTGAACTTTGGCCATATCTAATGTACCTATAAATTGTAAAAGTAAAGAAAACATTTAGATACCAGGCTTGCAAATGTATTGGAGATTCTAAATAACTAACTTTTTTTTCACAAACTTGTAAGATTTTTTCACAAGAAGTATACTCCTGGAACAAGTTTTATGAATGCGAAATCATGAATGACGACCTAGCGAAGCGGCCGCGAGTGATCAGCGGAATTTACCGACTGATAACCGACGGCTCTGATTCTATCTCTCTTTTTTCGCAGTTAAACATTACATTGGATGAAACAACAAGCTTTTAGACTATGCTCGCGTTGAAGTTGCGCCGGCCACAGAGGGCCGCCTTAAGTGATGTTAACAAAAAGTTTATTTTATTTATATTACACACCGCTCAATAGAGCATTATCACACAATGTTGGTATTCTTGTAGAAAGGCTCGAGTAGCCGTCTTCAGCTTTATGGCAACAAATAAACGTACCGTCGGAAATTATATGTTACAATGTAACATTTATGATATTTTATACAAAATATAGGTACAGTAGTACCCAACTGATATGGCGCGTCGTGAATCTTCGTTCGCACAGAAAATAAAGTATGGCCCCGAAGATTAACGAAAGAATGCTTAAAACTTACAATCATCTTTAGATCACTACTATAAGGTTCATAATACACTGCAGCTGTTAGTTCCGTCTCACTCGCAAGTCACGCCCCTCCGCACGGCGCGCGCTAACATGGCGGCAGCTGCCAACCAATAGCGTTTCCTGCGCTTTGAAAATATATCTTCTGCGCAGGTACATCGGTAAGCCATATTAGTTGGGTACTACTGTACTTCATATTAGAATTGTTACTTAGAGAACACTGTAAGTAACAGTTCTAGATTCAAAAAGGCTAAGGTCTCGACCAAGGCTACTTACTTTTTTAAATTCGTGACTCGAAAAACGTTCTAGCTAACAATTCATTATCACTTATCGATACGAGTCAAATTTTTTATTCTGTCTAATGAGACCTTTGAGAATAAAAGAATGTTGATTTGACAGCACAAAACAATAAATGTCAGCAGAAACTCGTCTCAACTCACAAGCACGTAAATGTTAAGCCTTTAGTATTTACATGAATCTCATTGCAATTTATAACACCCCTTTTAAAATGCTCAAAGTTTGAAGAGTTCGCTCGCGGATGCATTTCGCTGCAAATTGGTCGTATTTCTATGCGGTGTAAACTAAAGCGGATAGTAACACCAGATAACGACTCCGGCATAAATCAAACATCGGCTCAACGAAAACCGATTAATTGGTTCAATTGTCTGGATCAGTTTGACATAGCACGAACAATCTGTAGACAAAGTTTATATGCAAAAGTCGATGTTAAACTCGCTCCACGATTGGATTGTCTACGGGGTAAAGTTTGATAGCTTTGAGAAATATAGTTAGATTTAGAAGTTTGCGTATGAATTATTGCTTCCACACTATGATATTCAAGATACGTAATGGCTTCAAACAAACGTTTCACTTAAATTTCTGACTATGTTTAACGGATATTTTTATATGAAGACTTTTCATATAATAAAGATTTATGAGAAACTATTAAAACTGATAGAATAGAAGAAACATTATGAATAATAATTAGACTGTTTTACAAAAAACTTAAACCGACTTCAAAGTACACTAAGAAGTAATCAAATCCTGATCTGATGACAATGGGACCAAACGGGAAGTGTACCCTTTCAAATAAAAAAAGAATTTTCCAAATCGGTTAATAAATGACGGAGTTATGAGGTAACAAACATAAAAAAAAAAACATTCGAATTGAGAACCTCCTCCTATTTTTGAAGTCGGTTAAAAAGACAACATATTCTAAAAGCTAATGTAAAGGCCCATTCCTACCTTTGATGAGCTTACGTGATATGGAACAGCAACTAGTAGAAACGTATCTCCACAGATTTATGACATTAAATCATTTGTTCCTAAATATAGACACTAAAATGCTCTAACGTTCTAATGTACAGTGATTTAGTCGAGTACGTGTAAGCGAGGCTTGAAAACTGTAATTGTCCGCGCGTCACGACGCTGCATTCCCTCTAAGAGCCGTGGGATAAAGTTCAAAGGGCATATCTACTATCGGGCCTTTGTATCTAAGGATGTGGTTTGAGTTGCAACCGCAAATATGCTCCTTATATAATATTCATACTTGAATGGCTAACGTATGACAGGCATCAATTAAATATAATGACGTGCCCGATTTTATTCTCGATGTATGAATGGAACTTGATTTCATATCCTTCTGGTAGGTACGTACTTAGTCATATGCATTTATTATTGTAAGTAAATTCTCTGTTCATATAAACGTAATAAATTTATCGTAAATGATTGTAGAGATTGAATTAGGTTATTTTTTAATGCTAGAATGTTGGCAGACGTTTCACCTGGGGTAATTGGCAATGGAGTCATAATGGGATCGTGTCAGAATGTTTTTTTTAGTTAAAATAGCAGACTTGGTCCCCTAATCGTATGTAGTCACTGATGCGTAACTATTACCTATAAACATTAGAAAACTTCATTGCAATTTTATTGATAAGTACAATTGTAATTTTCCAATGAGTACAATTGACACCAAAGCACGCAAAGTTTGATTTAGTCAGAGAATTAGTTTTCTACTTTACTCGCTGTTAAGACAAACATTATGCAGGGTTTTTTTTAGTAATACATTAAAAAAGTACTTGTACTATATTGTTCCTATAGATAAATGTGGTTTTTCTTTTTATATTTGAAATAAAATGTCACTTAAAACAATTATAAGTAAAAGGATCATTGGTCACTACTCAATGATATTATAATAAAAAGAGGTAGATATCGCATTAACGCACGCTAATTGTTGCAGACAAATTCAGACAATTGTCGTAATTTTGCTTAGCGGCTACATATAGCTATCTCTTTCTGTACCATACATTCCGTATTATCTAACGCATTCACCTAATTCAACAATAACTGAACGCCGCTTAGTATGAAGGTAGCATATCTCTATTATAATATTATTGGTCACTACTATATCTTTGAGAACTCATTAGATATCTTTTTGTTACAGTTGAAACAAAACATCTTATAATAAAATTGAGTAAATAAAAACATGCTAATATTTTATACTAAATTAAGACATTAGAAGTGTGTTACACTAACTACCACGTCAAAGGTAGTGGGTTCGACATCCACACCGGATTAACATTTGCATGAGCATTTCCGTTTGTTTTGTTCTAGATGTAACAAATCTATTACAAAGTATACGTTGTATATCAACCATCTGGATTGTAGTTTAGAATTTTATAGTCATGTGTGTGTAATCAATATCTACTAAGTAGCAGATAATATAAGTGTGGATTGTGTACCATAGACATAGATCTAAATAGCCTAATGCAAGTCCCTCCCTGTGTACCCTTTTGGCATGCGATTATTAGATTGATTCCTTCTTGAATATTGATATCTGTGTTACAAACTGTCAATACAAATACAAGCCGCCATTTTAAAAACTTTTCTTTAGTGGAACGGGTTATAGGATGTCTAGAGTAACTCGCCCGCTGCCGACCAAACACCTTCACACCCTTCTTCAAGAACCATTTTGTAATTCAATGATTCAGCACATCAACCCGCTTTCTCCCCTCACTTGTTCCACGGTATAGCCGTGTAGAGCTGTGAACCCAGTGCCTCGGTAACAAAAGAGTCGTTGAACTTCCCCATAGGCTACGGTAACCGCTTACCATCTGACGGGCTGTATGCTTGTTTGGTACCTTCGTGGTATAAAAAGAATATACGTTGGTATTGTAAAGGTAAGTGAAAATCCTACTCCTCTAAAAGAAAAAAAAACTGCTGCTGCGGTGATGTAAAAAGTCACGGTGGGCGCAGGCAGAATTCAACAAAATGTTAATAGCTAAAGTATCTGCTTCAAAATGCTACAAGTTCCTATTATTTTCCAGTATAGGTAGTGGGTATAATATGTTTATAATATAATGTTGTTTTGAGAGAGGTAGAGCATAGCGTTTATACGCTCAAAGAGCAGCTCGACTGGGGAAGTACCTCCACGTTACAGAATACCGCAGCTAAATAACTTTATGTTGTGTAAAGTTGTGTTCCTGCTCGTGAGTAAGGCCAGAGCTCAGGGGAGGGGGGAAGGGTCGGTAACGCGTGAGCGATGCTTCGTGTGTTGCAAGCGTCCATATGGTTACGGTGACCGCTTACCATCAGGCGGACCGTATGCTTGAATACCGACTTAGTCGTATAAAAAAAAAATGTACCTTCGGAAAATTGTCGTCAGTGTAGAGACATACGATCATATAAGAGCGTATACGACGAAATACTTATACATGTATATGGGACATGTCTGGCTCGAATTCGTTATATCTTTTGCACCGACAACTTGAAAATGAAGTAAGTCCTCGAGTTTCCCTTATGAGATTTAGCTGCAGATGTTTAAAGTTCCAGATATTCAGTAAAAGTTTCCAGGCTTTTATTATTTTGATTTGAAATGGATGTTGAGTGTTTCTGAGTGCTTTCGCGATTTTTTTATTGAAAAGTATTGCAGAATAACATTGTCACAAAATTATATATGTATCATCTACAAATACTGGGACAATGTTAGACCGTATAACATTAAGTCTGTATATTTGTCTTCGTCTTGGCTGCAGAACCAATCAACCTCATCGCTGCCGCTGTGGAGATCTCGTCAACGAGCTCGGCCACCATGGGCTTTCGTGCTCTCTAAGTGCTGGTCGAATATCACGATACTCAGCTATTAATGACATTAAATTTTCTATATATAGATTGTATTTTGTACATATTTGTTGTAAATAAAGATATTATCTATGTTATCATATTTTTATGGAATATATAAAAATAAGTACAATCTAACTTTTTATATAAAAATATAATAAAGCGGATATGTTTTTTTGTTTATTTGTTTAAACGGGCTAATCTCGTAGGATTCGAAAAATTATTTCACTAATAGGAAGCCATACATTATCTCCGAATAAATATATATACTTTTTATGACTGGGAATAGCTAGTTTAAAATAACTATAAAAGATTTTTTAAATTAAAAACATAGTAAGAAAAATTATAATAAAACACATTAAAGAATTACTGCTGGTCTTTGAGCAAGTCCTTTAGAAAATTATTATGAAGGCCAGATGCCTAATTAATTATTTATTTTATTTATAGTAGGTACCTCTTAAAACGGTAAAAATGATTAATATGAACACCGAAACTGTTCGCAAGCGGAATGTTACATTTTGCTTATCTTATTATAAATCTTCAATTGCGTGTGGAAATATTCCCCGCAGCAGGTCCATATTTGTCACAATCAATCATAACGTAAGGTCAGATTGAACGGTGTACTGTAGCTTAGCCCAGGTGTCTATTATCCCCAACTTTATTGCCTGTCCGTACTTCCGGATATTTTTACCCATGTAATAAAACTATATTATCTTTTAAGAAAAGGATAGAGATTTTATTTTTGGGAGAAATAGAGCATAGGATTTTCGCTCTACGAGCAGCTCGACTGAGGAGGTACGCACGGCTACAGATCAAGCTATACATTTCCAATATAAGCTGACCTCTCATTGTAGGGAATTCCTATACAATGCGAGATCAGCTTATACTGGAAATGTATAGCTTGATGTGTTGCCGTGTGTACCACCACACCACCTTACAGAATACCGCAGCCAAATAACTTCATGCTGTGTTCCTGCGCGTGAGTAAGGTCGCCCGAGCTCATCGGGGAGCGGGGATCCGTAACGCGTGAGTGATGTCCCAGGTGTTGCAAGCGTCTATATGGCTACGGTAACCGCTTACCACCAGGTTGTTTGCAGACTTAGTAATATTACAAAAAAATGACTTTATGGTTGTCGGCAAAACGCAGTTTTTGCCAGAGATGAGACCTAGCTAGATTTCGCCCCTAAAAACTGCCTTATAACAAAATTTCATAGAAATCGTTATAGCCATTTTCGAGATCTCAAAACATGAAACAAGCAATGAAACTTAAAGTTACAATATCTACTTATACCTACTAATCCCCTTATTCATGATAAGTAAAAAAAAAAGAAAAAAAATACTGAAGTTTTTATCTGACACGTGACATTTGGTGATCGAAAGAGTGAGACAGAGAACACTATTACACTGATTTTGTTAAAAAGCGATTATGAATTAGGGGGTTAGTATATTAATTTTAAAGTGGTCTGGACACGAAATTTAAACAATAACGAAATTCTCGCACATTTTTAGCTTAAATCTGTGAAGTTTAGAAGTCCAGCAACCTCATAAAGGTTTTATCTTTAGAGCTGACTTCCGCTCTTTTCATTGCCGTCGTAACGTCTCATAGCATTTTCGCACATCATAAAATATCATTATTGGACGTTGTAAAATTTCATTGATATGATAGTCAAATATTGAAAGCGGTCATAAAATAGGCAAACTCCGTGGAGCCATCTTTATTTTATCAAGTTTTTTTTAATCTTATCTATACTAATAATATAAAGAGGTTAAGTTTGTAAGATTGGTTGCAGGAGGTAATCGCCGGAAAGACTGATCCGAGTCAGAAAATTATTTCATTAATCGGAAGCTACTTTACCCCCGAGTGGAATTATAGGCAAATTTTCATCATGGGAGCACGGGTGAAACCGCGAGGGATAGCTAGTATAGTATATACAGGGTGTTGTTTTGGTCGGCGACAAGCGACTCAGGAGCGGTAGTACAAAATATATATTCCCCAAAAATGGACTTAATTCCATTAAATACTGTACATATGATGAGAAATACCTTATTCAATTTGAAATAAAATTACCGCAAAGTATGGTTACTAGGCACGTGCACAGACTAGAGCTAGGCACAAGCCGCCATCGCCCCACCCCTTTACTCCCTCGTACTCCCGTTGAGTATTATGTCTACACTTTAGCTTATTACATGATTTTCAAAATTTTCATTTTTTTATTTTTATTATTTAAAAAAAATAAAGTAATTTTTTTATATTTTTTTTAACACCAGTATCATTTGTATTATCGACCCTGAGTCGCTTGTCGCTGACCAAAACAACGACCTGTATAAACCTACTTGCAACGGTAAGTATAACCGTCCCTATACATACTATAGGTGTATACCTGTATCTACCGTAGGCTATCGCAAATCCAGTACTACAACCGTATCATTTGTGTGCATGAACATGTCTGTATGTCCTGAGTCTGGGTGTAATTATGTATATTAAGTATGTATTTACAAACAAAAAGTAGTATATGTATTATATCAGTTATCTGGTTTCCATAGTACAACTATGCTTAGTTTGGGATCAGATGACCGTGTGTGAGGAATGTCCAAGGATATTTATATCTTTAGCAAAATAATACCCGTTTTTTGTTACCTTTGTTTTTGATAATTTAGAGTCCAATAATAAACACGTCATGTGTATTTTAAAAATAACTCACGAATATTACTGTTTTCTAAGATATTTTACATATAATGGGTGTGTCGCCACCCATTGTTATCTTACCAAGAAAACCATTGGATATTGGTTCCCACAACAATACAATTTGTCTATTGAATTCCTTTTTCATTAGTTTATTAATAACTCCCAATATGTGGGTATTCCTTACAACAATGGCTATATTCTTACGTTAGAATGGTTTTTATCTGTGGAGAGAATTGGAGTCCCTAGAATTTCTTGCCTTTTCCTAATGGCTATTGTGGTGCCTATCTTAGCTTCATGTCTGACCATGCCTCTTTTGATTACAATATCTACATAACTAATAAAATACACAACATCATTTCATAAGAACTCTTTAGGGAGCTCACGAGCTATATTTTTTTGTCGCCGCAATAATCGCGATTCGTCGACAAAATAATCGCTTGGCGATTATCGCTCGTGTGTGGGCTGTCTAAAGAGTTCTTATAATTATTATAGCTTATGGGTATAAGTTGAGTTTAAATTTTGTATGCAAACCTACCATGTTACTAGTTCCAAGTGCAATGGATCATGAAAACTTAAATTAGGTTCAAAAGCGATCTAAGTTACTAGGTACACTGTAACTTTGCAATCTCGCCTTTGCTAGTGAATGTAAGATTACCAAACGTAAGTCGCTAAAGTTAAACATTATTAATAATTCGAATATTCTGAAATAGTATATTATGATACAAGTGTGCTATGTTGGTCATTACTCGAGGCGGTACATGCGCACGAGCCACATGCGAGCCCGATAAGGGAGCCGAGAGTGTAATGATAAATGCACACTCGTTTTATACGTTTTTCAACACACTTGCGAGGGTAAAACAGACTTATATTTTTTGAAATCAAACATTTTGATAATAATCAAGCCACAGCGAAACTTTAACAAATATTTATGGAAAATGGCGCGCAGGTGGAAGCACGGGCGCGAACAAAATCGACATACAGTAGCTATTAAAAAAAACCGCAAATTGACATAATTGGAAAAAAATACAAAAAAATAAGAATGCTTCGGCTATATACATATTATTATAACTTGCAGTCAAGTACGAACTTAACTTATCGGGATATCATAAAACACAAGTACGGTAATGTAAAGAAAAAAACACTCGGGTATCATATCTTGGATTATGAGCCTAAAAGCGATGTGTCAAGAGTCACTTTACGAGCAAGTGTGTTGAAAAATATATAAAGGGCTATTTTAATTTGTACCAGTTTATTTATTAGACTTTTTGCAAATTTTATGACGAGTTTACCTTCTACATCTTTGACCGCCAAGAAACCATTCTGCTTCCAGAACTCGTCCGTTTATTCAACAGAAATTATTTTAAATAAATTACATAAGCGCCACACACTTTTCATTCAAATATTGAACTTAATTACAAAAATTGCTTACATTTAGGCCCTTACGGGATAGACAGAGAATATATTTAGGTTCAATTTTATAATTATTTAACACTTTTTAGTGTAGGGCATTTTAAAGCGTGTTTTTTTAGTTTTTTTAAACTGTAATTTATTTTTTATTTTTTAGTCAACATAAATTATTCATACTATTTTATTATGTTACTTATACCATATTTTCACCCAATATCAATTTATTTCACATTTATAATGAGTATTTAGCTTCAGTGCCTACTCTTTGACTCCACCAACAGACTCAGAAAACCATATTTGGCCAAAATGCACATAATACGATTACAATACGCCCAAACACGGCTAGAATACGATGCTCCGCTATGGGGTTCCAGTGCCAACCCTCCGACTTCATCATCAGACCCTGAAAACTATACATGGTCAAAATTCATCTCACGACATTTCCAACAACCCCAAACACGGCTAGGATACGATGCTCCACTATGGAGTTTCAGTGCTTACCCTCCTACTCCATCATCAGACCCTGAAAACCATATTAGGTCAAAGTTCATCTTACGACAATTCCAACAAGCCCAAACACGCCTAGGAAACGTTGGTCCGTTATGGAGTTCCAATGCCTACCCTCCTACTCCATCATCAGACCCTGAAAACTATACATGGTCCAAGTTCATCTCACGACAATTCCAACAAACCCAAACACGGCTAGTATACGATGCTCCACTATGGAGTTCCAGTGCTGTCTCTCCTACTCCATCATCAGACCCTGAAAACCTTACATGGTCAAAGTTCATTTCATGACAATTCCAACAAGCCCAAACACGGCTAGGAAACGTTGCTCCGTTATGGAGTTCCAGTGCTTACTCTCCTACTCCATCATCAGACCCTGAAAACCATACATGGTCAAAGTTCATTTCATGACAATTCCAAAAAGCCCAAACACGGCTAGGAAACGTTGCTCCGTTATGGAGTTCCAGTGCCTACCTTCCGGATCCATCATCAGATCAGCTCGATGGTACCAAATTATTGTATTGTCATCGGTACTTGATAAGTGTGCAAAATTTCAGTTTAATCTGACGTCTGGAAGTCGATGAAAATTACGTTCGAAGATTCCTTTACATACATTCATACATACATACATACAGGTGAAGCTAATAAAAGCGTGTTAAAAAGTAAAGGAAGAGATTAACGAAAAGTCTTTTTCAATCCTGGTTTTCGTTTTGTTTTCCATGTAAAATATCCGCGCAAAGCGTCAACATGTCGACTGTCATGTAAAGCCTAGAAAATACTTCGAATATTCGCTGTTTTTCCGTCAGTTCTGTTCTGCAGGTCCCAGGTGCCGCTGAACCATCAGCGTACGTTCTGAACTCAATTTGTGCAGACTTCAGCTTCAATTGTTGCAGAACGCAATCAATTTTAATATTCGCCTGCCGTCGCCGAGTGGAACTAACAAGCTACATACGGGCGAGTTGGTCGTGTAATATTTTTTCAGACATTGTAGTCAGTCGTAAAAACATCAGATATTTGTTATAAATAAAATAAAAACTACCTTTATTTTATTTAAAGCAGTAAAAACTATTAATAATAAAAACGTAGATAACTAAATATACAAAACAAACGAGGGTTTCTTCAAAAAGGGTTTGAAGAGCTTTTTGTAGAGTCAGCAAAGCATCAGTGATACGGTACGGTAAGCGCTAACTATCAGGTAGACTGCATTAATGTTTTGCTACTAAAAATTAATATTTAAGTTTCAAATAAGTTCTTTGTTAAAAAAAAACATTTTTATACAAGCTTTTTTTGAGGGACTGTACTTTTTGTAGACTGTACTTGCATAGTCATCCAATATACTAATGTGTACCAAATATCAAGTCAATCCGACCATTGGAAGTGGGTGAAATTCGACCTGCAAGATTCCACCCGAACAAACATACATACATTGCAAGTTAAATAAAAGCTTGTAATAATAATAAATAAATAATGATAATATAATAATAAATTCATTTATTCAGGTAATTTACACCTATTCGTTGCACATCAAAATATCTCACAAAATGTATAGTAGGTAATAAATATCATAATAATAAAATATTAAAATCAAATAAACATTACATTATTATATTCGCCTGTGCCGCACTGATACAGCGTCATAATACCTAAGTTAGTTTTGCTTTTCATTTCTATTTTCACTCATTTATTTAAAAACTCAGTAGGTATGTCAGTAATACACAAATTACAAATAGTTATGTACAAAGTATAAACAGGTCGGTACGTATACAATTTTAATGCGCAGAAATGCCCTTACGTAAAGCCTATGTATTATACCAATTGTTATATCCGTTCGTTCCAATGCATACGAATGTTTATCGCCGACAATACGGCCAGAGAGCTGCGGCGTAAACTAAAATTTAGTAGACCAGGGCTTTTCCTTTTTTATCGACAGTCCATTTTATACGTGAACATAAAATAACCAATTGTGAATCGGTACTGGTAAAGCTATCAATTCACTTACAGGTAGAATTTATAGGGGTACCCCGCTCGTGGATACCTTTAATTTGTTTTGAATATTTAAAAGGTTTTATCAAAATATTTCAAGTCAATCAAATCTCCATCCCGCACCAGAAAAATATTAAAAAAGCAATTTACCTACTATTAAATATAACAAATTAAATATCCTGGGACAAGAGGAGCCATACTATAAAGCATGTTCTTATTTTGGATAAAACTCAAACCGGTTGAGAGCTTGCTCGCCGAACTTGTCCGCGTAAGGGTACTTAGGCCAAATTTGGGTCAGAACCATCAGGTCCATTCAAAAAAAAAAAAAAAGTATTTAACTCAATGAAACTCAAAGCTTCTGAAATTACCACCGGTTTGGTATGTAGCGGACTGAGAAGAACCGGCAAGAACATTGGCAAGATATTAATTTTTCTCCAAATGTTTCACTTAGTGAAATCCTAACTTCTATTTTAAATGCGAAAGTGAGTTTGTTTGTTACCTCTTGCTACATACCACATACTACGCCGCGTATCCTATGGCATGGACAAGAGAGGGGCACCGCAGGGCACAAATTATGCTTATTTATAAAATAGACATAAGTACAAAGCCTTTTGCATTTATTAGTAGAAATAATGTCTTAATCCAGGACATGCATATTGTTATGTAAATATAATGTTAACATGTAAATTCAATTTTGTTCGTCGGTTGATATCTGAAGCAATAACAAAGAGCGATTTCCGTTTTCATTTATTCACTAAGCTACTTCCTGTCTTAAATTCACAAATTAGGTTGAGATATTTTGATATGGATAACAGAATATGTATTTCCATACCTATATTAATTGTATTTTTTTTTTCTAAAAACTGTTTAGTTTAGATTCAAATGGCCGAATCAAGTGTGAATTTATTTTGTATTTTTTTTCGAATTCGAATTATTCAAAAATATTTATATTCTATAACAATGAAACGCAAGGGCCACGAATAAATAAATACATTGATGTACAGCGTTAAATTAATTTTGTTCGTACAAGTCTTGATTTTAAGCTAGAACTTTCAGACTCGAGCGAGATGCTCATAACTTTCCAATTAGTACCCGGCTCCAATATAATACAGCTTAATATCAGGCATGTGCCTAAAATAGATTAATTTGCTCGCTCAAACATGTTTCAATAGAGGTTTGATTACGTAGATCAACATCTTAATTACCTAATTGAAATGTAGAAACTCGAATGATAATAAGGATTCGTTAAGCTGGTGAACTAATTTGAGTACTGATGTTTTCACTATATTATAGAGCCAGCGGAATAATTGAATTCATCAACAAATTATTCATTAGTCTGATAATTGTATCAGCATTATAAGAGCAGCTTAATATTCAATATAATAACGTTTTCATTGGCTTTAAATTCATATTTTCGCCTCCAATACCAAACCATTCAATAAACCAAAATTTCATCAAAAATTTCTACAGCAATTTAAACGCAGTTACAATGCAGCAAAGCTGAGCCCGTCCAATATTGTACGTGTGTATTAAATTATGAGTACAGGCTGTTACAGAGTGCATAACAAACTTCACCTTTAGCACCTCACTGAGGCACATTGATGAACTATTTGCATTATTCAAAACATCTGTATTCTTGTTATCTTTGCACTCAAAACTTTGAATAAACCACTCAAGTTGCAGGCGAGAAAATAATATAAGTTTTCATAGAGTTTGACGATATACAGAACCGCGGGGATTATAACATGTCGTATGCGCAATGCTTTATGAAACAACATTGTTAAGCCACTGAACGTCAGCCGAGTTGTGACTTAGTTGCCGTAATATGTTGTTACAATACGAACGAGGTTTTATGCTCTCATTTGTAGTTGATTGTTTATGACTTAGATGCAATACGTATTTATTTTCATTGGAAAATGGGTTACAATGTTTGTTTCGCACTAGATGACATGCAATTTATTTCATAAAACTAGCGTTTACTTGGTTGAGTTTATTGGTTTTTCCAACTATAACTTTATGTTGTGTTCCTGCGCGTGAGTAAGATTGCCAGAGCTCATCGGGGAGGGGAGAAGGGTCGGTAACGCGTGAGTGATGCCTCGTGTGTTGCAAGCGTCCATATGGCTACGGTAACCGCTTACCAACAGGCGGGCCGTATGTTTTTTTTAAACTAAACGACTCTAAGCTTTGTAAAACTGTAGGTAATAAAAATAGATTTTCAGTATGAAACGCCCCAATACTTTGTGTTTAAAAACTATTTATCCAGTCGAGTTACATAACATTAGAAAATTAACATGGAGCTTTCATAAAATACTTATAATGTCTTTAATATCTCTCTGTACCAAATTCATGACACAAACGTTCCAGGCGTCGTTTTAAAAAACATATATTTTAGTTGAATGTTATATAATTTACGGTGTAAATTCACGAGGTTACGCCCGGCAGGCACCCATTAAGGATACAGGAAGACTAATGCATTTTGTTATTACGCAAAATTTTGCTATAATAAAGACTTGAATACATGCAAATCTGCACACAAAACTGCATAATTATATGAAGACAAACATTGGCTTTAGAACGCAAAAGCTCTTCTCTATCTTATAGTTATAAAAATGTTTATAAGGAAATGCAAATCCTACCCTCGTCGTTCACATGTGAGTTTGCACATTTTTATTCTAGAGCTCAAGCTAACTTTACGGTACGAACAAAATGATCCAATTTCAAACCCATTTCGTAAATATCATGGTCATAATTGGAATCAATGATCGTCATCTGTTTTATATAAATGGAGAAACTGACTAATTTACAGATACACGTATTACCGATATAGAATCTTTAAAATCTGTATATTTGTCCTTTTATAACAAGGGTAGTGGTAGCGACTAAACAAGGTTGTTTTTTTTAATTCATGGTAATATAGGGGATTGCAGGAGAAACGTCGGCTCAGAAAGCTTGTCTACAAATAATAATCTTTACGCACTATTTTTATTGCACAAAAATATTATATACTAAAGCTTCTTTCATATACCGTACGGTTGTTTGTTTGTTTTCAATGTGAAAAGGTTCGCAGTTTGTAACTTGAAAAATATCGTAGGCGCTGAAAAAATTGCAGATGTTCGTGTAGCGCTATTTTTACTGTTTTTTTTTCTGCGACGGAGTCGGTAAACATGCGTATTTTCCGCCTGATAGTAAGCGGTTACTATAAAAATATTGAAGCTTGCGACACACGGGTCATCACTCACGCGTTACCAACCCTTCCCGTTATAATGATTACTGGCGACCTTACTCGCGCGCAGGAACACAACATAAAGTTTTTTGGCTGCGGTATTCTGTAAGGTGGAGGTACTTCCTCAGTCGAGCTGCTCTTTGAGCGAATAAACGCTACGCTCTACCTCTATTAAAATCAGTTCTTAGGAAATATGCTTAAAATACTGCAATTAATATTTGTACCAAAACTTAAGTTGCCCAAGCCGGGGCAATCAAACTGTCTACATTCAAATAGGAACCCAGAAACTTGCTCCTCCAGATTTAAACGTACTCGATCATTATTCATATTCTAATTATCGATCAACCGAATACATTTCCATATAAATACTATTATGGTTGCTGAAATGCTTTAGATTGCTTTTTATGAAATGCTTGAAGCCTTTTAATTTATTTTATTTAATGAGTATTATTAAAAAAAAAAAAAACTATAACCTAATTAAAGCTATATTACGGCCAGAAGTAGGTACTTGTACTAATGTAGGTACATTATTATATGTTTAATACAACAAACTTCAACCAACTTCAAAGTACACTAAGAAGTAATCAAATCCTAATCTGATGACAATGGGAGTAAACGGGAAGTGTACCCTTCCAAACAAAAAAAACCAAACCGATTAGTAAATAAGGGAGTTACGAAGTAACAAACATAAAAAAAATACAACCGAATTGAGAACCTCCTTCTTTTTTTGAAGTCGGTTGAAAATACTAAGTGTACGTATAAGATAAATACAAACACCATAAGATTTTTTTCATAATATTTGAAGGTTGTTCTTAAAATAATAATGACAATAACAGTTTTGTTAAATCTAAAAAAAAATTAAAATCTATGAAAAACAGACAATAACTGTCCAAAGCTTACCTTCTAAGCGAATTAGCGGCGATTGTCAGTGATTACACGAAATGTGCATTAAGTGAACATTAGCAGCGATCAATCACACCTCTAAAAACAATTTATTAGTGCGTTATCTAAGAATTTGAGATAATGTTATGTTGTACCACAAATAACCTCCACTATAGGTCACTGTATTACCATAAAACGTTTATTATTACATGCATTACCATGATTTTAAGTAAGATACTTAAAATTATGGTATTGTTGCACTATCCATTCACTGATTCATTGTATATTATAATTCACTAAGTAGCTGTGAATAAGACACGAATATAACTTAATATAAGCACGATTTCAATTAATTGATAAAATGCATAATCTGTTTACGATGCATTTGGAAGTAACCTAAAGAGCACGTATTTATAAATACATGATGAAATCAATCGGTACAATAATAATGTTTGAGGGAAATAGTCGATATCATACTTCTTGTATGCCTAATGACCCTCATGACCGATTATACTGCTGTCCTTTTTTTATACCACTAACATGGAATATACGGCCTACCTGATGGCATGCGTTTACCGTAGCCTATAGACGGTTGCAACACCAGGTGTATCACTCGCGCGTTTTGGATTGAAGGGATTTGAGACTCCTCGATCACTATGTGGATGTGTTTCATACTATACCGGGTCCCTGCATACTGCCAGTACAGCGACTCCCCTCACCGTAGAAACAGTGCTACATTCCCCTCTCAGTAAATCTTACTCCTTTTTCAAGCTCTTTGTATAACTTGCATCTTGGCAAGTAACTGGTAGTCAAATTAAAAAAAAAACTGCTAACAATTGATGAGTGTAAGCTCCCCGTACCGTACCCAAAATACATTCTTACCTCATTCAAAGACCAAAAAAAATAAAAACAAAAAAATTACACGTACGTTTTTCCTGAAGAAGATTTATAAGTATAATTAAGGATGAAAATAACAATTTCAGTCAACATCCGGTCGCCCGATTATCTCTCTCCCTCTCACCCTTTGTATTATAACTTTGAACGATAAATTATATCAGTTTTTGCTTGTTCCGACAAAGTCGTGCATTGTTACTTTGGGGTTCAATATTTAGTGGAATAGTTTCGCAACTAGCCCTCATAAAGTTGTTCCTATTTACCAGGTAAGAGCAACTATTCGATTTGGGCAGCTGTCATAGATAACTTGCACGCTAGAAGGCGCACCAAGTTATATTATTATTAAGTGGCAAATTAATTTTATTGATAATGACTTAGGGCTGTACTTAAGCTTTACAAGAGCTGAGTATGATACTAATATGTATGATATGTATGATGATATTCTTATAATTCATTAATTTAGGTTTGTAATTACTATCAGTGGATCAGGAATATAAGTAAAGATTACAACTGTGTTAATGTTAAGGTGGATGCTCAGCATAAGGCGAGTTTTTTTCCAGTTTTTATTGATTTTTACCTTCATAGATCAATATGAGTAAATAATTCAGTGATTCGCGACCGTATTGGTTCATTCGGCACATTGTGATATGAATGTTTTTTTTATATAAAATGAGCCATATTTTAACATTCCTCTAAAAACCGTAAAACTGACTATTTTACTGAATGTACACAAATAGTTCATTTCAAACAAAAAGTATCAATTCCACAATATGCCAAAATAATTACTACGGTCGCTAAAAGATGTACCTAGCCATATTGTTCTACGAAGGTAAAAATCATTAAAATCTTGAAAAAAAAATCCCGTCTCATGCTGAGCATCAACCTTAACTTTATTGATATAATAATTCAAGTTTTATTTGGATGTGTTTCGGCCATATGTAAAAAAATATAATTCTAACCTGTTATGTAGTTGTACAAAACACACCGATAGGTGCTAGTCGCCAGATTTTCAACTGGAGGGTGGTTGCCAAGCAGGTCGGTACTACAAAGTACTCTACATCTGTTATGATTTCCTCACGACGTATTTTCACCGAAAACCCAAACTCACTATAGGGTTCGAACAATTGTTTTCGATTCATTGTATTGTTAATTGGAGCTTTTGGGCTGTTTTTTAATTTTTTTCTCTTGATTGAAGTCGATTTGAATTTGGAAGTATTTATTGTTTTTCTTTGTAAGAACTATGGCAGTTTAGTAGAATTTGCTTCATAGTTTATCGAACAAATTAAGTAGATATAAAAATACTCTCTGGGCGGAAAGCGTCAACTTTTGTCCCGCTACGCTAAACGAAAATGCCGCTTTCCGCCTAAAAATAGTACCTATATATACCTTGGGCAGGAAATAAGAAAGCCCCAGATCCAACAATTACGATCTGACGACGTGATCTGAGACATTTCTTACTTTCCTGCCCTAGGTGAGTAATATACTATGTACCTATATATATAAAAATAAAAGATGGACCTGACATGCTTTATGCTCGCAGTAGATATTCAAGAGCTTTGTGAAACCTAGTTTCTGTATTCTATATACATAATTGCATTCATTGGCACAGTATCAAGAATAAATGAATAAATAAACCAATGAACCACTGATAATTGACAGCCGTTATTAACTATTTGCTCAATATATTATGACAAATGTGCGTGTTGATCTTGCGAAATTGTATGTAAAATAATCGTTAGTGAAATATGTTTTGACCTCGAGACTATAAGTTATTGATAGAGGTAACAAAACATAGGTACTTTCATTATGGGTAGGCTTCTGTGTAACAACAATGGCACCAGAAATGAGGTGGTCGAAGGCGGTAAGCACTCACGTATGTACAACTGTCGAAACTCACTGGATGCTTGATGCTTCAGAATAAACTTTATATTTGACGGTAGCAGCCAACCTGGCAAGTACTTCAAAGTACCTTACCCTATGCTATGGTTTCCTCACGATGTTTTCCTTCACCGAAAACTCAAGCTCATTGTAGGATTCGAACACATTACCTTTATCAGGCATTAGCCGTCGCTTCTTAAAGAAAAAAAAAGATATTCATCATTATTATAAATGTAACCGTCAAACCTAAAGAATGATATTGAACTGACACCTGAGTGCCTACAACTCAAACCAAAAGCCTCAAGCAAAAACATATTTGTTTCTTATAAAATTTTAAGTAAAAGAAGAGGTCCTTTGTCTTTCACTATTTCCTTCGGCGTCAATGAACAATTTCCTATAGTAAAAAGTAATAAAGGAAGGCGGACGGAATTGCCCTCAAAAGTGAATCTCAATAAAGGCTTAACTTAGTTTAAGCGACCTCCGCGCATATTATGAGGGAAGAACTTTTGAAAGGGGTTTAAGAAAGTATACTTATTTGGTTGAGACAGGGAAAAGGTGGTGCTTAGCTACGAATAAATTGGAATTGGAAATATTAAGAGGTGCTTTATCGAAATGGGAGGTAGGTAAGTATTTTATCCGAGTTTTCACTGTTTTAAAAGCTGATGTAATGGAAAGCCATGAAATTAAAATGAGTTTAATTATATACATAATTATTGACAATGCAATTACCCAGATTGTATTAGACATCAGCTACAGTTACTTGTCCAACCCACTAATAGAGTTGTGGTAAGACAATCAATAGACGGCCAGGCGCCAGGTACAGTGCAGGTTGCAATTTGATATTATATCAGATGAAACAAATATTTAAGTTATTAATAAAGGTACAGTCAGCAACTATATAGCTGAACAGATCTTTTACAAAACACATGTACACTAAAACTCTCCATAATTATATATTGACAAATAAAGGTAACAGTTATTTTGTAGGCAAATGTGTGTGTCTAGAAAAATCAGTTCATGCTGACCATACATATTTATTTCTCGTTCACATTTAATTATTTTCATTAAATTAATAGACTTTTGTAATGTGTATATGTATTGTATAATGAAACAAAAGAATGCATAAATAACTTTAAGATATTATTAAAACATGAGTCTGTTAAAATTAATTAAGAAAACACAAACAACCATTCCTTTTCCTTTGCAACCTTGCAATTTTAATATAGAACAAATGAAACCTTCCCACGCCTTATAAATTTAAAAAAACTAGACCAATTTTATTACCCAAAGGCGCGGCTGAACAGCAAAACTGTAATAATTAAAAACACAAGGCATTTTTAGAAGTCTCTCGTTTTAATTAAGAATGCTTTTCCCTTCTTCTGAAAGAGTTTCGTTCAGCTTAATTAAGGTTAATTCTGCTTCACTCTATCATCTATTTCATCTAAGAGCACAACAACATCTTGGTTTCAATTAGCTCTTCATAATTATGGGTATTTAAGGCACGTAACATCCCTTATTTAAAAGTCTCATTTCAAGTTATGGCGAAGGAAAAGAAACAATTAATTACAGCAGCTCGGCCCACAATCAAGGCTTAAACGACTTAAATAAGTACAATTAAGACGAGATAACCTTATCATAGTAAAACAAAGACTTTAATAAGCGTCGTTTTAACGTTGAGAAGTTTTGTTTTGTCGCAAAACGGGCAATTGTTAGTTTTAGCTACCATTAAGTAAGTTAATTCAACTAACGTTAACTTTTACGATACGCTACCTACAAAGAGCAATGATTGTAGTTTTATTAAGTCTGAATCTACAGGAGTGCAGTGGAATTTCACTGTAACATTGTGAATGCACCCGATTTCTTCAAATACGTTTTGCTGTTTAACAGCAAAAGATTTTTTCTTAACTTATTTTTTTTTATGAATAACTGTCAAAATTCTACCACTTTTTGGAAAACAAGTTCTAATAAATAAAATATTTATTTTAACAAATACTTTATTCAACAGCTACACCCAATGTTTGCAAAATAAAACCGTAAAATAAACTTTTCACTTGACACTATATACGACAAGCTATTCTCCTTCATTCTTGTTCTTGCTTATAAATAGGTGCTTTACTATGAAATTGTTGGTGAAAAGTCGCAAGTGTTCCGCTGCTGCAGCCATTTTTATATAAATTGACACATTATTAGTAGCGTGTAGTGTAGCCACGACAGATAAGATCACTGCATGATAGTCGCAATTTCGTGAAAAACAGTGTCATTATTTTTGCCTCGTACGCCTTTGTGTAAGAGACATGACAACAATAATTCTAACAAAAATAGTTTATTAATCCAACAACCCGAATTTGATGTTATTATGGTTCTGTTTTATAAATTGGAAGCATAAAATAGAATGAAAAGCAAGTAAGCTTTCGAAAGATTATTCAGACGTATTTTTAGGCTGAGAATTACCACAAGAAATAATTGCAATTTAGACATACTTTTCTTGGACTTTCACTGCGTATTAAAAAACTTTTTGAGCAACCATAATACTAACTCAAAGTAAAGTAATTTGCTAGCTTTTTATTGCAACATAGGTAGGAAAATAAAAAGGGTTGACAGGGGGCTGTTTTATTGCCTTCCACAGCGTTCGGTTTTTAGTTACTTACAAATTTTGCATTTCAAGTTCCACCTTTTTCTTGTCTACTTCGATTACTTTTTTCATGCAAACAGATAAAAGCTCAACTGTTTTATTCGCTTTCATTCAATTGCCTATATTACTTGGAGAGTATACAGATATCATTGCTTTTTATTGATTGTTTTGTCATCACAGAGTATATTTTAGGTTTTTTTGTGTTCTGACTATTTGTTCACATTATAAAAAAGAAAAAAAAAACATACGCTTTGAACATAGAACCTCCTCATTTTTTTGAACTCAGAAAACTATCATAAATAGAACTAAAGTGAATCATACGGAGCTAGGTCGACAAGATTGTCGATCCACTGCCAGTTGGTAACTCAAACGCGCTAAGGGTTGCCCCGCGACTCTAATAGCGTATTTCGTATGAAACCTTAAAAGGTTCAAAATATTTCACCGACATTAAGTTAGTTATATACTATTTTTGCTGAATACGTAGTACAAACGAAGCATTAAAATTATTTTTTATCACCGAAAACAATTCCCAATTAAAATTAGTTATTCAAAACGCCACCGCGACCAAGTACTGTATAAAATAACGCAGGTAATTCCCGATTATCATAATGAAATTGCAGCCAGTTCTGTGGGCCATAAGAAAAATGGTGAAATTTGTGGCGTTAAATAATATCGTTAAGAGTGAAGAAAAATGGGCGCGCCCTGTAGGACCGCTCCCGGCTCGCTCCTCTCTGAAATTGCAAGTCGTATATTACACAGGGAATTTTCAATTACGGCAATCCTGCGGTTTTTC
The DNA here is from genome assembly GCA_951394255.1 of Polyploca ridens. Lineage (NCBI taxonomy): Eukaryota > Metazoa > Arthropoda > Insecta > Lepidoptera > Drepanidae > Polyploca > Polyploca ridens. The sequence goes on along the minus strand of OX596249.1, from coordinate 13,418,275 downwards.
ATTCGTAATGTGACTTTTAGGCAACGCTTCGAGTTGGTCATTCATAACTGCCAGACCACAGAGTTCAGTGATGATAGACAGTCCTAAAAAAATGCGTAATTGACGGCAAACAAATTGCGAATGGCATGGCAATACTTTATCGTGCCAGATCAAGAGCCTGGCAATTTTTTAATCTAATTCATGTAGTATTAGATCAATAGCTGAAAATCCAAATAAATAGTTGATCGGGATTTAGTTTTTGATCAGCCATTGTAGACTTTTACTTAATTACAAGCTATCCCCCGCGGTTATACCCGCGTTCCCGGGATAAAAAGTAGCCTACGTCTTTCTCCATACCATAGGCTATCTGCAAACCAAATTCCATGATGATCCGTTGAGTAGTTGAGGCGTGAAGGCGTCACAAACAAACAAACTCACTTTCACATTTATAATAGGAAGGATTAGGATGGTAAAACACAAATTTCGACGATATTTTTATATCAATTCTTACATAACAAATTCACACTTGATATAAAGATTAAATTGAATATAAAGTCAATCTATTAGTTCCTCTGTGATGAGTTCATATCCGTGTAACGGTAGAGCGAAATAATACTTGTTCGTAAGTATAATATTATTATAGGTATATAGGATAGGCCTTATATTATACGATAGGTTATGTGTTAATTCGTAGTCAACTTGAAACTCCCGCACCCTTAACAGTTTTAGAGAAAAAGAATATTAATGTTTCAAAAACGTTCAAGCTCACCCCTGAAATTAGTAAACAAATCACACGTTATTACTTCACAGCCCCATTTATTCAATAGGGTTCCAATATAAAGTAATTCAGTAATATGGTGGTATGGCACAAAAAAAGTGTGTTTTAATTCAATATTTTTACAGGTGATTCTCTACTCTTAATACATCATCATCATCATCATCATCAGCCTATAACGTCCCACTGCTGAGCACAGGCCTCCTTTCACAAATGAGGGTGAAAGGGGAAGGGCAATACTCCACCACGCGTGCCCACTGCGGATCGGTGGAGGTAGGCTAGTAGTCAACCTACTGTTGGAATTTTTCAAGCCGCCTCCCTAGGCGGCATCCGACTAGCTTAACGACTATCACAATTAAGTGATAACCGGGACCAACGGCTTTACGTGCCTTCCGAAGCACGGAAACACTCGATTTGAAATACCACTAGGCGGTCACCCATCCAGGTACCAACCACGACGGTGGTAGCTTAACTTTACCGATCGATTAAGAACGGCTAATCATGCTACACTATGAGCGCTTCTCACTCTTAATACATGCATATCCAATAGGTATTGTCAGTCGTTACACGCTATTATTATTTCATGATTGCTTTTCGAGTTTGAACTGACCAGTAAGGAACAAAATTATCAATAATATCCAATGATGCTATCCAAAACATTCATAGGGTAATTTTTTTATGTTATTAAACCTATGAATACATGACACGTAATATCCCCGAAGCATAGAAATTTTTATGGCTATAGAAAATCGAGCTTTTCAAACCGATCTTGGAGCTCGAAGGCTTTCAATAAAAATTTATTATAATGCAAATTGCATCTCTTTGTGAAGGAGTATGCTCTGCGTACTCAAATCCTTTCAGTAAATTCTTTTATGGCAATGGCTAGTCTAGGAGCTTACTCCATGTGTACGGCGGACCAATTGAAAGAATTGCTTTTATTGAATAAGTGTCTCTTTTATATTAATTTGTTCATAACATCTTACCTAGTATTATCAAATCTATCGTAAGAAGGGAAACTGACCAATATATCAACGTACAGCTAAAATTGCAGGATCTAAAAACTTGAAATTTGCACACAAATTCCTTATATAACGCAGGCATCCAATAAGGAAGGGGGTTTTCATATTTTCCCATCAAAATAAGGAATTGACGGGTGAAACCGCATGGCGGAAGGTAATCTTGATGATATTTTGAACACTATATGGTGTATTTTTTTTACTGTTTATAGGCCTGTGTTTGACCGCAATCTCACCATGGTAAGTGATGATGCGGCCGAAGGTGGTAAGCACACAAAGCCTAGAAAGGAACTGGCTCTCAAGTGCAGCTATCGGAACACATCGAAAGGTGCTTGGCGACAGATTTTCAACTTGAGGGTGGTAGCCAGCCAGGCGGGTACTACAAAGTACCCTACCACCGTGCTATGGTTTCCTCACGATGTTTTCCGTCACCGAAAGCTCAAGCCCATTGTAGGATTCGAACCCGGGACACCTTCGTCTCGGTATCCGACGTCACTACCACTGAGCTATCATCGCCTTAAATTATTATTATGACCTGCACCAAAACTTTTACTGTTCTATGTTTAGTATAACAATATCTTTAAATATTTTTTCAGTAACGTTATTCATAGTAAGCATTTTGTGACGCCTTAAAAGTCAGGTTTCATTTTTGCTGTCATCCATCTAGCTGGGAAAGGAAATTAAATCTCTTATCACAGAGATAAAGTTACTCACCTTTTCATACCGGTTTTTAGATATACGTAATACTGTGTGAAAAAATACCAAGAGAAGGCGCTTTTTTCTTATGAAAAAAGTTTTTGGAAACATTTAATCTAGTATTTGTATCTCTATTAATCATGAAATAATTCAATAATTTACTACTATAGATACAACAAGACTTGTACGTAACACGCCTATTAAAATCCGCTTTCTTGACCTATTAAAAGCTTTGAGGTGGGTTCTTACGATATCTTATGAAAAACAACTCTAACCTTGTCAATCCTCAAATAATGGATATCAGGAATTGGGATGGGGCCTATTCTGGTCAAACTGCTTATACGCGCTAATTTTTTTTATGGATCAGCTAATCGTGACGCTGAGTGACATTCGAGCTGCAGCCGGGCATTTATGTCTACCACAGATCTCGTATGTACAAGACACAAGACATTATCACAACACAACAAAAATAAATGTTAGGTTTTTGTATGGGAAAAATAAAAAATTCTGTTGTGTTACATACTTATATATTTAGATACAGATAAATTAGATATCCTCTTATTAAAACCTACGAATGGTAATATTTTGATAAAATATAGTTGAAAACCATCCAACGAAAATATACGTATTCAGGTTCCTAGCTGTGTGGTTATTTCTTTCTATCGCGTCACAAGTGCTCACGGAACAAGCCACATTGTCAACATACATACTTTTTGCACTATCATATTATTTTATCACACCAAAGTACTCGGCACGCTATGGCCTCTTTATTGACTCAATTAAAAAAATGTTGTATGCGTCTCTTTTTCTCTTTTTTTTATACGACTAAGTCGGTTAACAAGCATACGGCCCGCCTGAAAATAAGCGGTTACCGTAGCCATATAGACGCTTGCAACACACGAAGCATCGCTCACCCGTTACCGACCCTCCCCAATGAGCTCTGGCGACCTTACTCACGCGCAAGAACACAACTTTACACAACATTAAGTTATTTGGCTGCGGTATTATGTAAGGTGGAGGTACTTCCCCAGTCGAGCTGCTCTTAGAGCGAATAAACGCTATGCTCTACCTCTCTCAAAAAGTCTTGATAAGGATTGTGTTGTGATACCTCTTTTCCACGCTACGTTGGTCTTTCTAGCGTAGCGAAAAAATCCTAAGTAAGGTAAAACAACCTACGTAACCTGTATCATTTGAAAATAAATGTTTTAATACTATTTATAGACCTGTATTAGATCACAATCTCGTCATGGTAAGTGATGTGGATGAATAGTAAGGACACAAAGTCTAGAAGGAAACTGACCCTCACTGACCCTCAAGTACTGTTGGGCACACTTATAGCGTTCCGACAGATTTATACCTTTAAGGCGGCCCTCTGTGGCCGGTGCAACTTCAACGCGAGCATAGTCTAAAAGCTTGTTGTTTCATCCAACGTAATGTTTGACTGCGAAAAAAGAGAGATAGCATTAGAGCCGTCGGTTATCAGTCGGTAAATTCCGCTGATCAATCGCGGCCGCTTCGCTAGGTCGTCATTCATGATTTCGCATTCATAAAACTTGTTCCAGGAGTATACTTCTTGTGAAAAAATCTTACAAGTTTGTGAAAAAAAAGTTAGTTATTTAAAATCTCCAATACATTTGCAAGCCTGGTATCTAAATGTTTTCTTTACTTTTACAATTTATAGGTACATTAGATATGGCCAAATTTCAGGCAAAAACGCTGTTTTTCGGAGGCTTTGACTGAATTTGTTTCACACTTTTTTTTAATTACGCCTAGATACAAGGCTAGATATAGTGCACAAGATAGTAATTTGTTCAAAACATCTAACGAAAAATGTTTAACAACGCCATGATAAGTACAGAGGTTTAGTATGAAAAGTATGATGAATTCAGTCCTCTTAAGGTAAGAAGCCAGCCAAATGGGTACATTGGCCATAATTTTTGACTATAAGTGAAGTACAGTCCTCAGATATGACATTAAAAGGAATGTCATCATGCATGGTTGACCTCTATCTCAAAGCTGATGATGATATTAAAATGGAGCTTATCAGTCAAAGCAAATATGATTATTTAGATCCTACTGCACTGCAGGTTAATTTTATGGAAAAATTGTATAGCACCCTTCTTGTGCAATATAATAACGCTTTCAGGGTGCTGTCCGGTTTCTGTAGCGCGTCCGAGACTTTTGCAGAATGTATGGTGTAATACAGAAAAGATAAGCCAACTAATAGCATCCTGAACATGAAGCTAGCAGACTGGACTACACTTTCGTGAATCGCTGCTACAGGATTTCGGCAGGCGCGGGAATCTATGAAGCAGTGATTTGTTTCTAGTTTTCTCTTAGGTACATACTAGAATGCTAGTATGTACCTAAGAGAGGTCTTAATTAATTTTATAAGTTCTAACGCAACATGCAATGATATTATAAGTAAAGAGGTAAATAGGTTACCTACACAAGATTTGAATTTCATAAATGGCCTACTGTCACACATGGCATGTCGTTGACGCTCTGACGCGACCACGACGCGACTCATAGCTAAAGTGAGCTAACTAGCAAAATTTTAACATGTCACTCCCAGCTTTTAACCTATCCAATGATTATATAAGTAAGAGAGGTACTCTTACTTGTATAATCATTGGCAACATAGGTAATGTTTTTGTAATAAAAATAAAAAGTTCATATATTTGTTTTATTTATATTATAAGCCGTAGGGAAACAACGCGAATAAACAAATGAGGAAAAATTTTGTTCATATTTTTTTTAATCAATGCGACGTCAGGTAGTCGTTTAGTCTTGTTAAATTCGCCGAGTAATCTCGCAACGTTGGATTTGTAAAAAAAAATGAAAAGTTAAGAAAGAAACGCTCTGAAAAGAAATAATACTCGTACATATTCCTGCCCCTCACGAAGGAGCTAATTACGGCTCTAAATTTGAAAAAAGTGAGAAGAAAAGAAATGTTTCAACGTAATTATGCTCTCTGAAATTCTTTTGAACGCATTAGAAGGGCTAATGATAAATTATAAAGAGAAATTATGTAATATCACACAATTTTAATTCCTGTTACATTTTGTTATCTTCTAACTCAAACATTGTTTTGTTTTCACTATATTTTTAACGACCAGAACAACAATTCTCGCGTCATAGACATTTACCAAAAAACATGGCGGATATAATAAAAAATCAATACATTTTGAAAGAAGACCGCCATAATTTTCACCAAATGTCTATTCGACATTGTTGTCGAAAGCGCGAGAATTGGGGGCCAGATTTTCAACTTGACCTATCAATCCATCAACCCAAAGTACCACATGGCTTAGAGGTATCTTACTATTAAGTTTACCTATAATTGTTGTATGTAAATTTATAATACTATTACTTATATTAATAATAAAGTGTTTTATCTGAGGACATAAAGAGGAAAAGTGCCATATAAAAGTATGAGTGATAAATCACATATTTCTGAAACTGTAAAATAAATAACTTACAATTTTTCTCAACGTCTCAGAGATCTTGGCTACAAAAAGTAAAACGTAGCGAAGAAGTAGAAAAATCTAGTTTCATAAAATACAAGCTCAATGGCAACAAAATAATCACTGTGCCCGCAACATTTCTTCGGTAAAAAACTGGATAACATGGTAATGGTAAAGGTAGTAAACTGTAAACTGTAAATAAAAAAGGGTTGGTGTTGACTCCGGGTGACTTTATTTTCCTTTGCCGTACCTCGATTTTCTAGGAACAGAGTAATTTTGTTTTGCAATTAAGTCCCACCTTTTTCTTGTTTCGCCGGGATTACATTCGCCTCCAGAGTTAGATATAGCAATCCCGTGAAGTAATTCACCTGCTGTTTCTCCTTTTTAAGGTTTGGTATTGACAATGGGTCAAGGAATATTTTACAGAAAGGGTTTATATCTTTCTACCAGACAGATACAAATACGATGTACTAGAAATCAACTATCATAGTTTTCTTTTTCTATTTCCCTTTCAGCTATATGTTAATCGTGTTAACAATAACTAAGCGCTTCAAGATATGCAAGTATATATGTCACCGTATTTTTGTGAAAACCGTTAGTTTATAATCTACCTAGCGAGATTGTAAACTCCCCGATTTTGTGAACTATACCATACTGCTTACAATATTACGTATTCATTTCCGATAGTTTATAATTTATCCGCAACAAACCGTTATATTGTGAACTGGCATCATACTTGAACCCGTCGGAATGCTCTTTATGCGCTGATTGGTTGAACGTCATGTGTCCCGCGCCGCCATCTTTACCTAGCTGTCATTTGTTATCACCGAACGTAAACAAACAAATTTTATTGAGTTTTAAATAGATTTTGTGTTTAAAACGTTATCATAAAGTTACAATTATTTGTGAAAATAAACTAGGTTTTAAATAATAAGTCAAGTTTCTGTGAAAAATAACTGTTAGTAGCCGAACATAACCTGAGTTATACTTTTCATGTTTTAATATAATTTCTCGTGTAAGTAAAGTGTTTTGATTATATTTGTGAAACTATATCCAATAAAAAATGTCGGATATTGATTCTAGTATTCTACAAAATGCCAAGACTGATCAATCAGTGACGGTTCACAATATTACGAGTGATAAAATCGGACAGATTGTGAACCCTGTCGGCAAGTGCAGGTTCGTTTGCAATATGACGGTTTGGTTCGGATAGATTATAAACTATCGGAAATGAATACGTAATATAGTAAGCAATATAGTACAGTTCACAATTTATCGGGGAGTTTACAATCTCGCTAGGTAGATTATAAACTAACGGTTTTCACAAAAATACGGTGACATATATATATATTTTTTAAAACAAACAAATAATAAGATTATCTCTGAAGAGAAATAAATAATGTAGCCGGAGCTAAGAAACTTTTTAACGCTCTCTTAAAAGTTTCCCTTGTGCTTAATTACATTTTCATTTATCTTTCCTTTCATCCGTCCAGTCTGTTGAAATTGAAGCGAACAGCCAAACACTGCTATTTACATAATATTATTTAATTGCCCAAAATCTCAGTAGAATTCGTCTTTGTTTGAAATTTATTGATTATTATTATTTTGCCCTTTCGCATAACATGAATAAAGCAATGCGAAGATATGACTTATAAACTTCGAATCTTCTACTTATCATTGGCATCTTTAAAAAAAACTAGAGGTCGCCCATGAGTCGAAATTGGTTGTCATACAACACAACTAAGTTCCGCGGACGCTCAGACTGTAGAATGAGCTCCCCGCCTTCGTTTTCCCAATGGAGTCCAGCATGGGGTTCTTCAAAAAGCGTGGGAGGAGATTTCTGCAGGTCGGGAACGTACGCGTGATACCCCTGGTGTTGCAAGCGTCCATAGACTACGGTAACAGCTTACCACCAGGCGGGCTTATACTAATTTGCCACCTAAGTGATATAAAAAAAGAAGAAGAAGATAAACAAAAGAGTATATGTATGTGGTGTGTCAAACGCATGGTAGTATGTATAACTTTTTTTTTAAATTAAAATAATGTATTTAAAATGCATCATTATATCAAAATATTAGCTTTGTGCACTTCTTCCCCATATAAACTTTAACTATGGAAAATCTCACACTCCTACGTGCGCGCGAAAGTTTTTGCGTCATGTATTAAAATAATTAAAAGCTGGTAACACATAAAAGAAGGTGGTAAGAAGCGCTCGTGGTGTTGTATGCTGAGTCGTTCTTAATCGATCGGCAAAGGTCGGTACCTAGATGGGTGACCGCCTAGTGGTATTTCAAATCGAGCGTTTCCGTGCTTCGGAAGGCACGTAAAGCCGTTGTTCCCGGTTATCACTTAATTGTGATAGTCGCTTAGTTAGTTGGAGGCCTACTAGGCGGCTTGAAAACTCCAACAGTAGGTTGACCACTAGCCTACCTCCACCGACCCGCAGTGGGCATACGTGGTGAAGTATCTGATCATTCCCTTTCACCATAATTTGTGAAAGGAGGCCTGTGCTCAGCAGTGGGACAATATAGGCTGATGATGATGATGATGAAGCACCCAAAACCTAGAAGGGAAAGGCTCTCATTTTCAGCTGCCAGAACACATCGATAGGTTCTTGGCGATAGATCTCCAAGGCGGGCTTTAAAGAGATATGTATTTTTTACTAATTTATAAACGAAACATTTTCCACTTATAAAAAGATGTTAAAATTCGAAACGCAAAAAGAATTAAAAAAACAATTCAACAAATAATTTATCACGAATATTAATTTTCAGAATCTCTGTCTGCAAAAGCTAATCAACGGAATCTCAATTAAAAAAGCGAAACGATAACATTTCTTGATGTGAAAAGTGGATATACCTTATCGCGAGAATCCAGCGAGGGGATTGTCTGTCGAATTGGAAGTGACGTGAGCACCTGGCAGCTGGCTCTCTCGACAAAATTAAAAAAGTTTCAGCTACACAAGAACTTGGTAGGTCTCGTTCATTTAAATGCTAAGGGATTCCGTGTTAGTATTCATTGTGAGTTTTGTCATTCAGTGAAAAGTTTTGCTTTTTTACCAGTTTCGCTTCGCACCAGAGCGTAATTTGCATTTTGTTTTTTTTTTTTGCATAGACCATTCTGAAAGTATAATGGAACATAATGGTGTAGTTTTAGGTAGGTGAAATAAGGTGAATTTTGACATTAAGGTTATCATTACTTAATTAACGTCATATAAATGACTTAATACGAAAAAGACGTTGCCATTAGCTCACAAAATCACTAAAAGCAAAATAAACCTGCTAAACATGTACCGTCTTATTAATAAATAAGGTGTAAGTCAAGTATAGTCAAACTTAAGATTAAAATATATCCGTCGCTTTCTAATGTCATATAAACAAAAAGGGATGAGGCTATCTTAATACCTGGTTATTATAAGATTGATTTACATCTACTTATTAATAAGGGTGTATAAGTCTAACTTTTAATAATGTACACAGTATTCTCAAATAATTGATCTGTGCAATCAAGATTACTTGAAAATCAGCGCAAAGAGCGTCTTTAATTACAACGTTCATTAGTAGAGATTCATAAGTATTACCAGAAATCTAGCGGACCGTTAACGTTTCCCGTAAGGTTGGATTCAATAGATTTCTCACTAATTACTTCGATAATTTATCTAAATTTACTATATTCAACATCTGCACTATTATTTTGATATACCTACCGTATAGAATTATGTATTGAATATAATTACGGTACATGTTATTACGTATTATTATCGAATTTTGGATAATGATCGTTGATTACGTTTTATTTTCAACTGTGTAGGTTTTAGGTTTACGCTTTGGACAAAAATCTTATGGTAATACGATAATAAGAAAACAAAAAGTAAATCTTACGTTACCGAAGCCGACTGTCTCATGTCTGTAGGGGAATATTTTAGTCAAACCTCGTACGATAACTTTGACTTCAAGCAAATATGATGAGGCTGAACAACGAAACAAGTTCTTCGTATAAACAGTGCCTTTATTTTAATCATTTTTTTTTTCCGTAGCCAAGTCAGTAATGTTAATATCAAATAGCTGCGTGTATTTTTGGATCTTTTTTCTGAACATAAAAATGAAGTTTGTTTAATAAACATGGCAAAGAATAAACATTTCGAAAGAATTTTAATTAACTGTATATGCCAATTGATTGAACCAAAGGTTCTCAAAGTTATAACAGGAATGGGATCATACACAATAGTCCCTGAAGTACAGTACATGTTATATTAAATACCTTTTCGCTTTTGAAACAAAGACAACTTGTATGAGAATGTTTTCATTATAAATTTTTCGTTATCAATAAATAATAACTTTTATATACAAATTCTACAAAATTCAAATTGTCCACAAATACACGCACTATTTTTTACTGTCATTAAACTCTTGTGTTTAGTCTTATCCAACGACGCACACTGGAGATGTTAGTGTAGACTCCTGGGTACCCTGGTCTGGCGCATCCATTCCCAAATGATACTATTCCCACTTGAACACCATCCGCATCCAGCACCGCAGGTCCCCCGGAATCTCCCTGCAGGAACAATAACATTTTGATACTGAACAAAAACGTATCGAGATGTCATCAGCAGTTAAATTTAGGGTTCCGTAGCCAAATGGTAAAAAACGGAACCCTTATAGATTCGTCATGTCTGTCACAGCCACTTTTTTCCGAATCTATAAGAACTATACTGTTGAAACTTGGTAAGTAGATGTATTCTGTGAACCGCATTAAGATTTTCATACAAAAATAGAAAAAAAAAAATTTTGAAGGGTCCCCATACATAGAACTGAAACTCATTTTTTTTTTCATCAAACCCATACGTATAGGGTATCTATGGATAGGTCTTCAAAAATGATATTAAGGTTCCTAATATCACTTCCAAAGTGGTAAAATGTATGTAACCCCCCCCCCCCTGTAACTTCTAAAATAAGAGAATGATAATACTAAAAAATATATATGATGTACATTACCATGCAAACTTCCACCGAAAATTGGTTTGAACGAGATCTAGTAAGTAGTTTTTTTTAATACGTCATAAATCGTAAACTGCAATTTACCTTTCATTCAATATTTTTGGCGTTTTTTTTTTCATAGCAGAGTTAGTTAATATTACACAGAACCCTCCGTGTGCGAGTCCGACTCGCACTTAGTCGGTTTTTATTTAAATATAGGCGAAAACATCTCGTAATGTAACATAATATAAATATTGGGTGAGGCTATAGGTTATGCTCATTAGGAAAAAATATTTTTGAATTTCCAACTTGAGTAACTGTCCAATTAATACATACTTGGCAAGAATCCTTTCCTCCTTCAGGTACGCCAGCGCACAACATTCTTGCAGTTAAGTAACTGTAAGATTTCTTGCATTCTTCATTTGTAATGGAAGACACTTTGACTGCCATTAATTGTCGGGTGGTATCAGCATTTTCCTATAATGAATAGTAGTCATATTTTGCAATGGGAATTTCAGGTAATGTTTTCACAAAACCATCGCAACAGAGCATCAAATAATGCACTCAAAAGCGCAAACCCTTGAACCCACTTGTTTCCATATCGTTTGTTATAATGATCGTGCATGAAAAATAAATAAGCGAGGTAAATAAATAATAGATGTACATAAATAAAATAAAATATCCCCTGTTATATTGTTCTCACCATGACATTTCTACTGTTTGTTACGACTAAATTTGCTGTAACTGAAAGAAACATTCATGTTTTGTATATCTTAGCATAATGTTCACAGTTGAACGATTGTTATAACAAACAGTGGCGATATGTGCTTCTATAATAATGTTTTTGTTATTTTAGGACAATGCTTCGAAACCTTACTATGAACGAATTTTTGAAGAGTTAACGGAAAAATGCAATGCGGACTTGACTAATAAAGATTCAGTTGGTGAAAATATTTTCAATCCGAAACTTCTTGGTCGGCAACTAAAAGCCACAGCTGAAGTTACCGATTCTTCGTTTCCCGACGACTTCATTGACAAGCAGTTAATGCTTTCACAATGGTCAAATGTCCGAATATTTGTGGGTGCTTACAGCAGTAGCACCCCATCCAGTAATAAGAATAGTGGTCCCAGATGGTATATTCCGGCCTTCTTGCGTCAACGTCACAGCCTTAGCATTAACTCCATCTAGGTTCATGTTCTGCGTGAGTCTAATGACTCCCACGTCATAGTCGCTGGTTGCTGAGTTATACAGAGGGTGTCGAGAGTAGGTCGATGTGGTGTACATGGTACCACCGCTGTCAGAGTCCGTGCTACCGATCCTTACGTAGATTCTTGTGATACTGGAATGAATATTATGATTGTTATTCTACGGTTACACAGAGTTTTTTTTATTGTTCTATTTAAACCTGTCTCGGAATCCATCACAAAAGCCATTTATTATACTATTTTGTAAGGTGTTATTCTTTGACATAACTAGCACGACATCGCATAGCATAGCTTTGAGATATCACTGCCTTATCACATCATTATTAGGCGCATCTTTTAAAAAAAAATATATTTCTTACCCAGCAAGACAATGCGCGGCAGTCAATACATATCGATTGCTGATGATGGAACCACCACATTGGTAGTAGTCCTGACCCTTCTGTAAAAGCAAGTACGCTTGGTAGGGAGCCTGCTGGATCGTAGTGTTGTAACCACCTACGATTTTACCCTCATTCACTGCTGAATGCCGACCATGCTTCTTAGATAGAACATCTGAAATTATACATATTTTAAATTCCGTAAAAAGTTACAGAATTTGAATAACCCAGCTGGGTTGGACCCAATGAACGTAAACAAAACAATACGACAAAAAAACACGCTACGATTATTGAGACATATTATAATGAAAGGAATGTTGGTAATCGACACTATTTTACCTGTACAGAAAACTGCAAATAAAAATAAAACTATGTAAAGATTTGATTTGTCCATGTCTTCTTTTCGAAACCGAATCGAAATGTGAAGAGATTTTAGCATGAAATGCTTAAATAGCTCACTGAATGGCCCGAGTGTCATCAGTGGTTATCTAAATAATTGTTGGTTATTAGAGCGGTACAGATAAACATCTAGTTAAAAGTCAATTATTTGACATCTTTGTCGTTTTCAATGTCAACTTCCGTCGAACGTGTGAATTGGATAATAGCATAAGCAAAGGTAAATAACCGTAGCAATTGCGAATAAACTTTTATAGATATCAACAAAATTGAGCTATGGGATTATTTAAATAAAATTGGATGATCACGGTTGGGACTATAAATTAAACCCAGTTTTTTTAGGTACTTTTTTAAAATTGATTTTACTGTGTTTCACGCTTATTGAGACATTTTTTTGAATAATAAAATAAATAGTTACATAATTTTATTGATATTGTATATAGTATGTACAAATCATAAAGAGATATAAAATAAAACCGTTTCTCCAAATAATTATAGGTGTATTAGGTATGATATTTTTTAAATAATTGATACTATTGCGTGTTTCAACCAACTTATTGTTCATTGCAACTATTAAAAAACTCTATCAATCAATATATAAAACTAAAGTAACTATTAAATTTTGACAGTATTGGCAAGCACACCGCTTAGCACTAGCTTAATTATTTAGTTTTGAAAGCGGAATACTGCAGTAATTACTCTACAAATTATTGTTGATGTATAATTGAAGGTTTTGTATCCACGTTAATGAATGAAATAAACCGTCAATCGACTTTGAGACCTCAATGCCAATACTGTCGTGTTCGGATCTCGTTATTACACGGTTTAATTAAAAACAAATTGTTTGTACAATACGCGATTAACTAAAATTTGTTATGTATGGTTATACAAACAGGTGGGTATTACTACGACTTTACACTGTTTATATTGAATACAAATAATTGCGATAACCTTATAGAATACAGTCACGACTTTGTGACTGATTCCAAAATCTATAAAAGGTCTTCGAGAGGTCATCAATTACTGCGCTAACTTCAATTTAGTATGAATAGCCGGCACTAGTACGGAAACGTCAATGAATGGAGATTACTTATGACAAATGAAAATTTAATGTATATTTGGTACTTTTAGACTAGCTATTCGTTGTGAAGGTAATGTTAATGACTTTTGCTTAAATAGAAAAAACTAACTGGCCCGGCGCGACTTCGTTTGCGTGGTTTTCGCTTACCCTACCCTACCCTACCCCTTCCCTACCCTATCCTACCCTACCCTACCTAGATTGATGTTTTTGGAACGGGAATGAAAGTATCCTATGTCCGTCTCCTGGTTCTAAGCTAATCACCAATTTTCAGCCAAATCGGTTCAGCCGTTCTTGAGTTATAAATAGTGTAACTAAAACGACTTTCTTTTATATACTATCCAAATTGATTTCTGATGAAGATTTTTTTCTTACGAAAAGTGTATCTTTCCCAACTAGCTATTTGAAGAGTTTTTTGCGACTGTATCGAAACCACGTACTAAGTATTCACCGAAAAGTATTCCACCAACGTAAACAATTTTTAAAAGTTTCATTCTTTTTTTAAAACTGTGACTGAAATAGCTGAGTGATATCAAAAACCTTTAGATCATTAACAAGGTTAAACTAAAATTACGTTTAAAATTTTAATAATATGCTAAAAACTGATCACCGTTCTACTACTTCGGAATGGATCAATATTATTAAGATAGTTGTTTTTTGCGACTGTATCAAAACCACGTACTAAGTATTCACCGAAAAGTATTCCACCAACGTAAACAATATTTAAAAGTTTCATTCTTTTTTTAAAACTGTGACTGAAATAGCTGAGTGATATCAAAAACCTTTAGATCATTAACAAGGTTAAACTAGTCTGCCTCAAGCTAAATTAAAGTAAATAGGCACGTGTCTAACATAGTTAAGGTTTCCAATACTAAAATGAGCGATGTGAAAGAATTGTGAAATTCTAATAATATGCAAAAAAACTGATCACCGTTCTACTACTTCGGAATGGATCAATATTATTAAGATAGTTGTATCTTTATTCAAACGTCATTGATGCAAGAACGTTTTGGGACGTATCCATTACATATCACACCCATAATTTGAACGATAAAAATATATTAAACTCAATACGCAACTCAATGGCAAATGGCAAAAATATAAGGTCAAAATATCATCACATGTAAAAACGTTGGCCCACTCTTAGTTCAACTCTAATTGCTCTATATGATAGAAAATACTGTCACGTACGAGTAAGCATGAACCATGCTGAAGGTCAAACACTTGCAATTCTGTATGTGAAATATATAACTATGATACCGTAGCGCCATTTGCATAATTCCATAGGTTATGAAACGTTTTTTTTTACAGAGTAACTGCGCATAGACTTTTTTTTAATAATATTCTACGAATTTGACCCTCTTATTCATAATCGCTTTTTAACTAAATCAGTGTAATAGTGTGCCCCGTCTCATTCTTTCGATCACCAAATGTCACCTGTCAGATAGAGACTTCGGAATTTTCGGAACGTTTGATAACTTTATTATGAATAAGGGGTTAGTGTTTAAGAAAACGTATATACAACGTGTATATCCTTAAAAATACACGAGTTCTCTGGTAATAGGCGCACATATCGTGAAAGAGAAAATTTCATAATAATATTAGCAAGTGACTTAAAAAGATATTGACCCTCATTGAGCAGTGACACGTTCCTGGTTATGATTTTAAATAAATAAACTTAGATGAAAAAAAATGGTATGAATTTTTGAGTATTTTATTTTGAGGTGAAACTTTGTATAGAGAGGATATATAGGAAAGGGTATATATCTATCCAAAAGAGATAGGGATATACCTTATACCATTTTCGTTTCACGTTGAAAAGTTTTATTGCTACAAAACTGGGATAAAACGAAATGTATAATGAATGTATACCAGTGGTGCAGAAAGTGGTCAAAAATGGACCGTAATATTTTTAGTGCCAAAATTGTTTTTTGCACTTTTCTCCATATAAATTTTAACTATGACAAATCTCACACTCCACCGTGCGCGCTTTATGCTTAAAAAACCTTGCACTTGGACAGTGCGAGTCGGACACGCACACAGAGGGTTCCGTACAATATTAACTAACTCAACTTTGCTATGAAAAATAAAACTCCAAAAAAAGTCGTATCTTGTATACGCGCTGCCTTTAATTTTTAATTAAAGGCAGCGCCAATAGTCATCAGTCAACAGACACATTCTCTGAAAATTTCAGCTGTCTTCCTATTACCGTTCATGAGATATAGCCTGGTGACAGACGGACAGCCAGATGGACGGACGGACAGCGGAGTCTTAGTAATAGGGTCCCGTTTGGCACCCTTTGGGTACGGAACCCAAAAAAGGGGTATTACACCGTTTTCTATTCGCGAATTAATATTATAGATTCATTTTACGTAAAATATTACTCAATTGTGATAAAACAATAACCATTTGACTAATTTGCTAAGCTTGCTAAATTGTATATCGTTCATGTTATAGTTATAATAGCTTTGCGTAACTGCACCATGAATTGCATTTTATCAATTAAGTTATCTATTAGCACGGGCCGTGTCAATTTCGTGCTAAGTGTATTTGTAAGTAAACTAATTGTTGTTTGTTATAGAAACCTTAGATACCGAAATCAACCAAAATAGCTTTTAGAATGGAAATTTAATTTTTTTGTCAGTTAAGTATTTTTGAAACTGTGTATTGTTTTAATATAAATAAACATCAAATATTTTTACCATGTTATATTAAAAAAGCGCAGAAATTTCATATTATTCCAAATTCATAATAAACGCACATTACATACAAAACGAGAAATAAAAACATGCTAATGTTTTACTCAAATCTTACCTATCATATCCCACTAATATTTTAGGTACCTAGTTGGTTTTTTCATGCCTTAAAAAACGCATTTTTATGTTGTAAAACATTTGAGATTTGCCAATAAGGTCAGAGTCATTCCTTCAAAAGTGCCGTACTAAGGCCTAAATTCAATAAATGGCTTTGACTTTCCTATTGGTATATAACTTGACTCAGCATTAATTATTTTAACCGTCGTAATTCCGGTTATTTATTCATACCTCAAATACCAAATTTGAGAACAAAATAACTTAATGTAATAAGGCATTCCCTCAGTAATAAACGTCAGCTGAAAATTCAGTTACAACCCGCCTATTTCAACAGACATTGGGAGCGATCGACCAAATCGTATGAAGACATTTAATATCCTAAGTTTTCGTTACGTTTGAATGAACTTAATCACTGAAATTGTAAATATTACATTCAATTTCAATAATTAGACGTTAAAAGTGTCATTGCGGAATTCATTGAAAAGATTTGTTGAAAAAATATTACATTTCCAGTTGACAGATTTAATATTCATTGAAGAAAACATTTAAGAATTCAAATAGGTAGTTTGTAGATTAGGTCAGCCGTTTCATTGATTAGTTTTTAGGTTAGGCCCGTTTGTTTGAGTAATCTAAAGATCTACGCTACGCGAATCGAGCACGAGCCGAGGAACACGGGAGCACGAATTCGCGAAGCGTATTGTACTTGGGAGGTACTCGATCAAGCGTTTGTCTCGCGCTCGACTGCGCTCGGCTTGTTCCCGTTTGACTACGTTCCTGTTTGGCAACGGTACATATACATTGATTATGTTTGTATATATTACTTACCTGAGCACAAGTTAAAGTGCAGTTAGAGTAAAAAGTTCTAGTGTGCCGAATTTATTAATATTTTTTTTATTTATTATTATTGTATCTTCTCTTTGCCGGTTATTTAATTGATGTTTTTTATTTCTATTATTCATTTTATTTTTTTGTGATACGTTTTTTTTAATATTTAGTGTACTATATTGTTGTATTATATTGTATTGTTATTGATTTTGCAATGTTTTGGTGAAATAACTTCTACTTTACATTTTATTTACCAATTATTCCGTTGATTTTTTGTGTTTTGTCGATGAATTACATACCTACGTTATATTTAGTGTACCAAATTATTTAATTTCACTTGTTGATTTTACTTTGTTAAGTTCTAATTTAATTTTCGACTTTATATTTTCTTTCCTTATTTTATTATTTTTGTGTAGACACATTAGGAATGAATAAACAACGTTTACCTATTATATATTTTAGTAACGTATGTAGTTGATTTTTCTTTGCATAGGAAAAATAATTACTAGTCATAATATATTATATTTTTACATAATACATAAAAATGTACATTGTAACAATTTTAAATATGTACTTATTTAATTTCAAACCAATATTTACATTCCTTTAAAATTAGGCTTTACATACTGACTGTACTTGGTGTACGCGATACACCGCTATAGGTAAGTATATGTACCGTTGACAAACGGGACAAGCCCTGCGCTCCGCCAATTGTCTGTTTTTTGACGAACACAGGGATTCACATCGCGCTCGTGTAGTAGACTCGTTGTACGTCCACACTTGAATTTGTCATCGCGAGTGACGAACGAAGAGCGGCTCGGCTCGTGCTATGTTCGCGTAGCGTAGACGCACCTTAGGAACTAACTCTTTAGGAAATAGATCTAAATATGACATAATTTTTTAAGACATTGCATAAATAAAATAAGGTAAGGTATTTTTTATCATGGATAGGACCATAATATCAAATGCTCATGCTCTACCTCTAAAAATCTTCCGGGCATGCATATTTATCAAGTTACCTTTATTATTTATTGAGATATAAGGTTGATGATTGGGGTTTATACCCTAATATTAAAGAAACAAAATACAATACGGTATTTTTGTTACGTCAATGTCGCGCTGGGAAAGCGTGACTATCGCACCAAATTGGTTTAATTGGCGACAAGAAAATATCGTCTAATGATGTCTTTTTGAGATACACGACGCTCGAAACCAGCCAACTAATTTACTAATATGACATTTGAACCCCGAATACAATATACCAATCGGTTTTGATACTTACATATAGTAAGTAAACACTATATAGACTTATAAACAACACTTAATATAGTTTCGATAAATAACTATGAAAACTATTTACAAATATCTTTTGTTCACACGCCGAAAGATAGATGGCATGGCGCCACATTATCCTGCATCGCGCATACAAAGCCACAACATCCTGCTTCGCGCTTGCGAAGTTTTCTCGGCAATCTGCATATATACAACTGTCCGACATGTGCAGTTGGACCGCGGTCCCCAGGCACGATTAACCAGCCAGGCAGAAAGATCTTCCCTTTTAAATGGAGGTGTCATCCACCTTGCACCTCCATAAAACTTTAAATTTTGCACCCATTTTTCGTTATCCGAAACTTAGAGCCCCTTAGAGGGTAAAATAGATAGGAAAAAGCTAGTCCTCAATAAATTGTGCGCCGTCCATCACAACTGTATGTCACAGTATATTGCGCGTACATTTTGCGAGTTAATCGAGACATTCTTGCGTTAACATTTCTCTTAGTTACACATCCTTCCTTCCGTAACTCAATAATCCGATCTGATAAGTACTTTATTTGTACCAAAATATAAATGGTTTCTCTACCGTATTACTGCTAACAAACATTTCAGTATAATTTATGTGATTATTTTTATCTTATATTACTCGAATATTAGGTATTCTAACTTTCATATTTCATTTTACTATAATTCAAAACTGTCTTTATATCAACTCCATTCAGTTTAAAATACAGTAACATTTTAGTTGTCTATTCAACAGGTACAAGCGAGGTTTCGATGGTAATTTTATACACGGAGATGGTTACATGGTGCCCTTATATGGTATCTTTGATGCAAAGTGTGCGAGAATCAATTAAATTATGCGGTGGAACAGTATTGACACAAACCCTGACATTGACTGCTGCTCATTGTTTGTTATAGTAAGTACTAGTTATTCATAAATACTAAATAATCAAAAAGTTCTTAAATTTTTCAGTACTATCATATTCAAACCCCTACACTTTTAATCGTGGCCCCAACTGGGGCACCCTCAGGCCATGTTACCTAAACTTAAGCCGGTTGAGAGCTTGCTCGCCGAACTTGTCCGCTGTAAGGGTACTAAGGCCAAATTTTGGGTCCGTACCTTCATGTCCGTTCAAAAACTTTTAATCGTTTGTTTCATGAAATGATAGCATCGCACTAATTTTATAATAACTAAGTAAATGAAAAGGTATAAAAAGAGTATAAGTATTAATAAACATTGGAGGATTCTTAACACAAATATAACAATGAATATAAAAAATAAACATTCATTTCGAACAACTTTGATAAATAGTTAATAGATAGACATTAGAGTATTATCTGTTAGAAATGAAATAACAATAACTTAGTTTTCCCGAGAAGGTTGTGAAGAGATTTTTGTAGAGTCGGTTGTTGCAAGCTTCTATAGGCTTACCCCCTATTCATAATCGCTTTTTAACTAAATCAGTGTAATATTGTGCCCCGTCTCACTCTTTCGATCACCAAATATCACCTGTGAGATAAAGACTTCGGAATTTTAGCTAATCAACGTTTGATAACTTCATTACGTACAACAACAATAGTACAACAAAGGCAACAGATCATTCTAGATTGAGGAGGGCATGACATATTAATCATAATGTAAACATTCTAACAGGACACAGACTAGTTTTGGTTCCTCGTGCAATTGATTTGTAATTGAAAAAGAAACGGTCACGCATGTAGTCGAATCCATATTTTTTCTCTATACAGTTAGTTATGTACTTTACGACTTACTGGAAAGTCACAGTACCTGTTATCAATGCTATTTCATACAACACTTTGTACATCGTTCGGGAAAACGGAAGATTAGTCAGAAACAATAAACTAATGTCTTCCATTGTTTCGTGGGTATTGAAAAGAGTTACCAACAATCTACAAAAACATATAAAAACAATCATATTTTATTAATGTCTAAAAATTGGATTAAAGTTCCAGTTTTTAGACATTATCAAAATATGATCGATTTTATTATGTTTTTGTAGATTGTTGGTAACTCTTTTCAATACTCGTACGTACCAGCTCAACGAATCGAAAAATTATATCGTATAGTCTATTTCAAATAACATGAGTTCGGTGACACATGGTATTTTATTAAATTTCTCAATGGTTAATGTTCATTTCGATATAATAAAGGACTACTATGATAGAGCTAGGTTTCACGAAATATTGTGAATATTATTTCAGAGTAATTAAATGGAATTTCACTAGATATTGGTAAAAAACCCTTGACCTTGACGACTCATCCTATGTGAAATAGAGTATAATAACTGGTCGACGGGGGAGTGCTCGATTTCCGGATACTTTCTTAAATATATTTTAACATTGCAACTTAAAATTATACGAAAATACGTCGATGATTGGATCATCAAAGTACACACTACATATAAATATGTATGTACGAAATAAAATTTTCGATTACAATAGATACGAAGAAAATTAGCAGTCATACACGGGGCAAACAAACACAAGAGTTATCCTGTGAAGTCTCTTTTTTCCATCAGATGTTTGAAATTCGAAAAATCGGAAATATGTAGTTCGTTTCAACATTTTCACAAAGACCGTTTCGAAATTCATCGCTTTGATCGACATCTGATGCTGAATGTATAACTCTCATATTTGTTTATTTTATTCCCCAGTGGCATAACAGGACTCGAACTAAAATTCGGCAGTTTTCATCTATTCCGTGGCGGGTTAATATACGAAGCTACAAAAGTCATATTGCACCAATACTTTGACTCACTAACTCTGACGCATGATATTGGTCTTGTCAGTATATTTCCTGCATTCGTTAGCTTCGAATATTTCGTCCGACCTGTGCCAATACCAAAACGTGATATAAAAGTAAGAGCAGATGATTGGATTAGAATTTATGGATGGGGTGCCGTTGCTGTAAGTACATACATGACCGCCATATACCTAGTTCAAAGCTAAGAATCAAAATAGTGTGTAGATCAAACGATGGAGTATTTATTTCATTATCTGTATAGCCTTGTCGTTAGGTACTTAGACTCTGATAATGTTGACCGTATTCCTGAGTTTCTGTGAAATCTCTCAAATCAAACACATAAACCTTTTTTTAAATCTTTTTAGGCCTCTGCTTGACCGCAATCTCACCTTGGTAAGTGATGATGCGGCTGAAGGTGCTAAGCACACAAAGCCTAGAAGGAACTGGCTCTTAAGTGCAGCTATCGAACACACCGAAAGGTGCTTGGCGACAGATTTTCAACTTGAGCTATGGTTTCCTCACGATGTTTTCCTTCACCGAAAGTTCAAGCTCATTGTAGATTACAAGAATTATTTTACTAACGTAATTAATTAATTATGCCTCTATCTAAAAGCAACAAAGATATACCTAAGAAAGCAAAAACGTATTAATCAATTATTTAATCGATTGAATATTTCATTAATACCTAATGATAATTGTCAGTTATCGAGGATGCAGAGGTTATGTAAGATACCTTTAATATCATCTATAGCTCGTTTACCTCGAATCTATATGCAATTATAATGGTATTTATTGATATTATATTCATTTTATTCTAAAGGATAACGAATCATTTTCAAGTTTGCTACGAACAGCAACATTACCAGTGATCGATAAGATGATATGTGAAACCCTGTTGGATGGAGACGTTCCGGAGAAAACATTATGTCTTGGATATCCAGATGGACACATCGATGCCTGTTTAGTATGTATTCCCCATCATCGGTGTCTATAATCTACTCTGATATAAATCATTTCTATGTCGAAAGAAATATTTTACAATAAATAGACAGTGGCCTTGATTCTGTTGTTTACAACTTAAATAATTTTAGTCTCAGTATGTCTCTTTCTAACAAAGAACATAAGAAAAGGATGTAAGAAATGTAGTCCTGTCAAATTATTCCAATGCTTGTTTTCAATATAAATTTAGTCACCATCTATCGCGGTTTCGTCTAAATACCCGCAAATGAAGACGGTAAAGACTAATTTGACAGCTTTAAATATGTTCTATCCTTTTTCAATAATGTTTGTAAAAAAGAGATGTGATGTGACTAAAATTACTTTAGTGCGATTTACAACAGAATCGGCACCACTGCTTCAGTCAAACTATAAAGCTTTAAGCAATCAAAAATCACCATATTTCGCATATTAATATAGTAAAAAGTTTAGATAGTAAAAATATAACCTAAACAATACTAGAGTTCGCGGAAAGTCAAAGTTCAAACGCGCGTGTTATTCTGATACTATAATATGTAGATCCTATCTACGTTGTTTGAAGTGTAATTCCACTTGGCATTAATTGCTCGTTCGACGTTGACGCTTTAGAGGCGTGCTGTCATCACGCACACCAGTCCGGTCACGAATCCATCCCGACTGTCAGAACACTCCTCATTTATTACAGCGAGGTAAAAGTTTTGAAACTTCCACCAACAGATTGTAGGCACCGCCTTGTCGTCTGTTGATCACTAAATGATAAATTGATGACAATTGTGAAAAACTTTGGGCCTTGCCCACAGTTTTCTTGGTCTATTTCCGAGAATTAATTCACAATTGTGGTTGAGACTTACGCGCTCGCCAGCCTTAACCAACTAACGTGAAACCGATAGGAATCCTTTGTTCAAAGTTAAAGTGGCTTTTAATTTTAAGTGTTATGCAAATCAGTGATCGTCCAGACTTACTTAGGTTGTGAAAGGCTGGAAAATTAATAAATTATTACCATAGGCGTAAATCCATTGCATAAATTAATTAGAAAAAGATTTCAATTCATCTACTATTTTAAGATCAATGTACGTCAATGTATTTAGGACAATACTTATATAAATTTTCGTATGTAAGTAGTTTCACACAACCGTATTTCTTACTATGCAGACCGCAACCGAAAATTGGGTGTCAACTATAGTACCCCACGTAATGCCCATACCATAGGAATGTGGACATTTGACCCGCATAACCCTGTAAACACCCTTACACTAAAATGGTTATGGGTGCAATTTTATTTGCAGGGGGACTCCGGTGGTCCTGCAATGTTACACGGTATCCAAGTTGGTATCACCTCGTTTGGAGAAGGTTGCGCCGTGCCATTCAAACCTGGAGTTTACACAGATCTGACTAAATATATCGACTGGTTACAAATAGCTATACTCGTGTATCACTAGCCTTAATATATCAATATAGATGGACTTACGTGTATTGTGTTTTATTTTTATTGATCATTTATAGCAATAACATAAATCGAGTAGCCATTTTGAAACAACTAAGCTACGTTTCTACTTATCATTTCAAAACGCTGAAAACTTTCGTTTATACGATACAATAGGTTATACTCATAAGCAATAAACGTTTTCGATTATGTTGTGCTATTGTAAATTGATCACGTTTTGAAACAAGCGTAGTTTGTTATAATATGAAGCTAAATAGAGGGTAAAAATTATCATTATTAAATAAATGTATAGCACTTAGGTTTCCTCACTAGAACGTTCTAGTTTCGATGTAAGAGACGTGTTAACCACACAATCGCTGGACGGTGACAATATTTTAAATTATTTTCGTCACTTATTGCCATTATTGGTGATTGTTACATTACCACTTATACATTACTTAACATGGTTAGTCAGTGCCCTATTTCTGTATAGTAAAATATTGAAGTATCGACATTAGTAGATGATGAATTAAGTAATTTCATTTTATAGACTTCTGTGGCGTGTTGTATAGGTATGTGTTTTACTAATGCCTATGTATGACTTAAATTTGTTTTATAAATAATAAGATAAATACTGGCTTCAAATTTATATAATTAATTATAATTTCGTTTGAATGTTTTTTCCGGAACAATATATGATGTACTTCAGTGTATGATTTATGTAGGTATGTGATGAGTTTTAGGCGAGATCATGCATCTATTAAAGCATCACTGAGTGATAAAAATCCACACAATAGTATGCAGTTATAATATATGTAGGTTTTTTTACTATGTATAGACTGTTGTAAGTGATGATGTGGCTGAAAGTGGTAAGCACACAAGAAGGAACTGGCTCTCAAGTGCAACTGTCGAAACACACCGATAGGTGCTTGGCGACAGATTTTCAACTTGAGGGTGGTAACCAGCCAGGTGGGTACTACAAAGTGACCTACCATGGTACTATGGTTTGCTCACGATTTTTTCCTTGTCCGAAACATCAATATCATTCTAGGATTCGAACCCGTGAACTTCGTCTCGGCATCCATCGTCACTACCACTGAGCTATCATCGCCCTAAAAAAGTATAGTACACAAAAATATTTCTTTCACAAGATATCGTAACATCTTCCGATCTGCTAATTACAACGTTTAGCTAGGTATGAGAGCTACTCTCACGCTCCAATTGTATATTACTGAAACTCAATTAGCATAGGTACTATATTAATCGAGTCACGGTATCTACACACGCTATAACAAATCGATTTACGTAAAAAACCATTGGCCATAACTATCACTGTTGCTTTTCTATCCTTAACCTTAATAATTCCACTGAGTATGTAAGCATTGTATAGGGTGATTGACTGGCGTTGATATCTTTTCGATTTACGCGGTAAGGCGTACGCCCGTGGTTTCGGTTTTACTTTTAGGTGAGCGTGCGCGGGCGCAACCACGCACAACTCTTCCGTTGAGACCGCTCAGTGCAACAACGACACTGGCCGAGAACGAACTAAGAACCCCGATATACGATCCGCATCAAACCGCGCTTACGACCTGTGAACTGTGAACTTTACGGACTTTCTTGTGCCTTTTTTGTGTTGGTGTTTATCTTATATTTATTTTCACTGTGAGTATTTATTCATATATTTTTTAAGCTTTCGTAATAATAAATGTTTCGCTCTCTCCATCGAAGAAAGTGTAGATTAGACGCCTCGTTGTTAGATGATGAATTAATTTACTTGTAGAGTTTTAGTTGAAATATCAATTTATTATTGTTGATTAATGAGCTCCGAAGAAGGTTAGTTGTTAACTATTTCACATCAAACTATGTACAAGCTTGTTACTGTATCCATTAATTCTATGATCAATTATTCTATAAATTTCTCATTTAAAAAGAAATTATTAATTATTTTTGCGTAGTATTTTATTTTACAATTAATACGAAAAATATACTCGAAAGTCCCTTATAAAAATACGATGTTAAAAAATATTAAAATGTTTTAGTAGGTGTATTCAGCTGAAAGTCTAATGAAACTTATTCTATAAAACTGAATTCATTCTATAAAAAACCTGTATATTTTTTAAGCTACGTATTTATTTTTAACAAGTGGGATACAGTTTGATCTAGTTCTGTTATGAAAGAAATTCACAGAAACTGTTAACGAGTACGAAACAGGGTTGCGTTTTAAATTAGCATGCACCTGTAACAATTGGTGATCGATAGATTTGAAGCCTTTTTTTCACTTGAAATTTCGTAACGAACTGCGATACGGTTCGCGCAAAATGTGTAACATCGTTGGGCCATAACCGACGAAAGCCTATTAGTAACTACGTAAAATTACCAATTTCCATTAGAATACAGTATACGTCTGGCTTTCCTAAAAATTTGCAATTTGACTAGTATTTTTCAATTATTCACGGATAGCGATACGCTATTTAAATTTGAGTAAAATACGTAACCTAGAAAATATATAGAAAAAGACGTGCTTACTACACAACAGGTTATCTAGAAGTAAGTGTCACAACACAAAGACTACGGTCTATATTCCCATATAATTACGCGTAAAAATTATGCGTAATAATAATTTAAAGCAATTCGTAACTGAATATGAATACAAAAATTACTAACTTCATGTTAAAAAAAAAACTACATTATAGTTCAGTTTTCACTTGTTCCAAATATCCCACGCTTGGTAGTTGGCTGCTCAGCTCAATAGTATGATCATCGCGACCTACAAAACGGTAGAAATACTCTCACTGCCCTGACGCGGCCTGACTGTCGCAGACAAAAACATAAGAACGACATTATGCAACCAAATACCAACAAATACGAAAACATGAATTTATATAGATACAAATATGTAGACAATTACAAAATACAAAGAAAAGCCTTGATATTATAAACAGTTGTGTTTATTTTTATTTATTTAGTTATCACGGTTTTACTAAATAGGTAGAGTATTTTCCTGGACATATTCCAATTTGTCAGAATACATAGCATTTTTATGAAAACGTCATAACTGCTGACTTCCTTAATATAACTCCATCAATAAAATTATATCAATATTTATGACCAAAAGATTCAAGAATCGTGATTCAAGAAAAACTATTGTAAAAAATGTAATTAAAAATTAAACTTCGCGGTGTTATAAATTAATAATTATTTATTGAATTCATAAATATATTTCGAACTATATGTTTCTAGTTATCGCTTATGTTTTGTTGATTTAACTCTTTGTAATAAAGTATTAAACTTTTTCAATATTCAATGTTCAAATAAGATAAAAAAAAAAAACATCCTTTTACTAATAATAGCATTTATTTAAAAGATTTTTTTTAAAACTTTATTTTAATACCTACCTAATGTATAGCATAAAACATCCAAACGACACAGTCCATGCACAAAATA
This sequence comes from Polyploca ridens, assembly GCA_951394255.1. Taxonomy (NCBI): domain Eukaryota; kingdom Metazoa; phylum Arthropoda; class Insecta; order Lepidoptera; family Drepanidae; genus Polyploca; species Polyploca ridens. Next base: position 13,390,790 of record OX596249.1, on the reverse strand, counting down.
ATTTAGATTCACCGTAAATGGTTCAAATTATACATCTATTAAGTAAATAAAATATTGTAAAACTAGTGGTTTACAACCAGAACGGCATTGCAAATTGTTTAATTACAGACTATGAATATTTCATAATATTTCATACCTTAACGACTCACTTTAAAGGCCACAAACGAAGGTAAAAATAGTAATTATTTGCAAATACACTTTTGAATATGTACATTGTGTACAAAACACAATTCATTAGTTAGTCTGTCATTTTTTTACCTTTATTTGGCAGCTTTTTGGCGTGGTATTGTTAAATCTTCTATTTTATTTGTGCTTTCAAAATTTTGTAACTCTTTTTATATTTCACTTAATTTTACTGGCTGCATTAAGTGCACTGCTGACGCTACGTCTGAATAACTAAAATATAATTAAAAAAATATATACAACGCAATGTACCTTATGATATAAATAATAATTATAACTGTTCATCGTGATACGTGCGCACACGTACAAGGAGTATCATTATTACATAACAGCCTAAATAAATAGCGATGTCAGTGACAAATGTTAATACCTGAGACACATTGCCGCATTGTTCATCACTTGTTAATCCCTTCATCAAGGTAATTATTACGTATAATATTTGTAAACCTATGTTATGTGAGCAACACTCGCAGGTACTTTCTTCAATTAGAATTATAATGTGTAAAGATATGTATTAGCTACACTGACAGCTAAACCAAAGGTAAAAATTAGAAGTAAAGACATTTTCAAAAAATAAATCATGAATACAGGAAAAAATATCGAACACATTTTTTTTTTCATTTGTTTTTAAAATTGTCGATGCTTTCATAACAAATTAATTAGTCTACATTATTCCAAGTTACGAGTACATACTCATTTATAACAACATCTAATTACGAACAACTTAACGTATCACGATCTGACACCGCGTAATACGGCCCAGTCTAACACGATATCCGAATCAAACACGATTCAAAACATAATCGCTCATCACACGTTAGTTAAAAGATTTGCAGCAAATGGCATGTGAAAGTAGAGAACGATAATAAAATATTCTACACGCGACCAAATCTATGGGGCCGGTCGGGCCATCGGGCCCGGTAGAGCACGGCTCACGTAGCGGTACTCTGACGCAACTAATTATACACAAATGCTTCAATAGACGAATCGACACGCTGATTCGACAAAGCGAAGCGAAAGTCAGACGTAATACTTAGCTCATACGAGTGTTGCACTTCTTCGATACCTTAATGTAATTCGCAAAAAAAGTATTATATAAACATGTTTACTTACTCAGCGTAAGGGGCATTCATAAATAATTATAACATAATAATTACCACTCCCGTTTAGTTATAATTTAACAGAATTGGCTTTCGTAATGTAAAGCTGTTAGATATTTTCTATATTATCATACTGTCACGAATTACAAATTCGTGAGTTTACTAACATTTTATTGAAGTAAAATAAATCTGCTTCACACCTAGACACCCTATGCTACTTATCTTTAATTGCTTACCTTTTGAATATTAATTCAAAGTTAGCAATCGCATTTGTTATTTGTAATTAAGTCTTGGTTCTGTTTCGAATACACTCGCGATTCTTGTTATGTAAATAAACAAGGCATTGGTAGGAATGCTATATTCAAAGTATTTATTTGCAGTTTCTTTTATCGCATTTTAAAGACAAGTCGCCGCTGTCGCCTTTCTCGTAGGGTTCAGTTCGTAAGAGGAAAGCATGGCTGCACTGCAAGAAATTTGAAAAATAGGTTTTTAACATATCTATTACTGTCTCGCTGTGCCCGAGCTATCCCGCCCAAGGGTGATAGAGACAACTACAGCTTGGACCGATTATACTTTTTTTTTTTATATACAACTAAGTCGGTAAACAAGCATACGGCCCGCCTGATGGTAAGCGGTTACCGTAGCCATATGGACGCTTAATACCTATTTAAATTAGACGAAATCGCTATTTCGTAATCCCCGGGTTCCTCCTACAAAACTGGATCGATTAAAAAAATAAACAAGAATCATAATAAGAAAGGCTTTGGCTATGTTTTTAGGATTTCCTTTGTTTTTTTATATTCGTCAAATTTGTTCGCTGGACGTCTGATAAAGGCGTTAAAAATGGTAAGTTTTTGTGATTTTTGAAGGCTCCTAATTCTTATAATAATGAATTTATAGAGAAAAACAACCGAGGGATATACAGTGGTATCTACAGATTGCATGGTAAAATAATCATTGCTCTAGTGTCATTATCCAGAGAGGAATTGAGGATTACGTTTGTATGGAACAAACGCCACCAGCATTTCCTCTTAAGATTAGATCAAAGCGCATTCGATATTGTTCATGAGATTTTTCGTATCAGTAATTTTTTTCACTGAAGATTATGAAAAGAAAAAAATAATGAAAATTAGCAATAACACTGGTGGAAGCTAAACATAAAATTTTAAAAGATGAACATCAGGATACGGTAACCGCTTACCATCAGGTGGCCGGTATGTTTGTTTGCAACTTAATAAGTATAAAAACCTAGACTTCTTCTACATAATAAACGTACGTAGTGTACGTAAGATACGATCCTACATAACTGTATACGTAATTAAGATAATAATTTATTTTCTGTATGAATTCGCAAGTGAGATTTTATCTCGCTGCAAAACCACACTCAAAAGGGAGAGACATGGTTTTACTCCCCGCTTTTAATGTTGACATAAATTGTATAATGTCCTCGAGTTAGGTACCCGTCCGAGGAGGGAGTCAATGCACCCACGACCAAGTTCAGTGCTCCTAAGTCCTCATCCAAGTATTCCTACCACGTTTTGAATGTTAAAACTTGTAATATATCGTCAAATGTATACACCTATATGTTTTGTTACAACAGAGGAATCGCGAAATCTTTTGAATCCACTGTAGTATTATTTATTATTCGAGAGTTCTACGGTAAAAGGTGGCAATAGCCTCGTTAAGTATCTACACCTTGATGTCATCGGAGTATTTTCGCTTACTTTTCGTTGTGAAAAAAAAAACATCCAAATACAATATCCTAACTAATATTATTAATGCGAAAGTGAGTTTGTTTGTGTTTATTTGTTTGTTACGTCTTAACTACTCAAAGGATTATTATGAAATTTGGCATACAGATAGCCTATGGTATGGAGAAGGACTTTTTATCCCGGGAACGCGGGTGAAACCGCGGGAGACAGCTAGTACACTATTACATTAATTATATAAACAAAGTGTTGCTACAATAATTCTTATTCTAACACTTTTAATTAGTAAACTAAAGTGTCAGTAATTTGTCATAATAACCAGGTAAAATTATGGTGACTTATACCTATAAGGAGCAAGGTTGACAATCCTATACGTATAGTTATAAAGAAGAAACTTGACTCCAAGTCGGTCAAGTGGACGGATGCATTCCTATTTTGCTCTTGACATTCCGTCACTTGAATATATATAAGATATAGTTAACTGCATCTAATGACATGAAAATGACGGGATTACGTGGAGGGTAATATACTCTATCTGTCACGCTATAGGTCTCGAATTCAGTTCTAACATCGAACAATGTTAATAGCTCAGAGAAATGTTGTTTGAATCTATTTCGCCAATTCCCCACCACCGACAATGCCTGATTGGTCAAGTCAAGGACAAAAGCGCTCTGATTGGCTAATTCAAGGACACACTAAACATTTATTCAAAATAACTGACTAGTTGCGGAATTGGATTGCTGGGTATACTCTAAAGGAATTTTTCCTCGGTGGTCACTGGTCAGATTGTCATTATGTATGAACATCTCAGAACAGACAGAAGACAGTGAAACAAAAGACTAACGCATAGCATGTCTCAGTTCGGTTCTATTTTTAAAATCTCAAATACAATAAAAAATCGAATGTGCTCCTCAATAAAACACTGCTCACACAAGCTTAGTCAGAAATCATAACATAGTAAGTACCTTTTAGTTCACACAGGATACCTCATACGTATCCATACTCGCAATGTATAGAATTGTGGAAGGTTGATTCAAATGAATAAAGCGACCTTTTAAGACCGGATGCATAACTATAATTTTTCCTAGAGATCTATAAGATTGCACTTAGCAAGGGCAGGAAATATGTTTCATATTTAAACAAGTTGTTTTACAAATAACTCGCATTCCGAGGTCCCCTCTTTTACTCACATAGGAGTTGAAATTTGATAAACCCTTGCTTAGTGTGCGCTTTCGTTTGTGCAAAATTTCCAGTTTCTTGACCCTGCGCTTCGAGTGTGCATTGATCTGTCAGTTTCTCCTTTTATACAGGTTGTTCCAAAACTCAACGTCATGTGGGTACCGAACAAAAAGCTATTCTATACCAATTCTGGTAAGCAAAAGAAAAACATGTCACATGTTTTTTTTTTTATCGTACAAGTATGAATCAGGAATGGTGAAATTATTTTATATACACGCATTGACTTCTTCTGATAATGAACACATAAAATAAGCAGTTTTTCTATACTCATCTCATCATCATCATCATCATCATATTATAAAGAGGAAAGATTTGATTGTTTGTTTGCATTGAAGAGGCTCCGAAACTACTGAACCGATTTGAAAAATTCTTTCACTGTTGGGAAGCTACACTATCCCCGGGTGACATAGGCTACTTTAAACTTTATTAAACTAAAAGGGGGCAATAGCCTCGTTACAATACGTATCTACACCTTGATGTCATCGGAATATTTTCGTTTACTTTTCATTGTGAAAAAAAAAACATCCAAATACAATATCCTAACTAATATTATTAATGCGAAAGTGAGTTTGTTTGTGTTTATTTGTTTGTTACGTCTTAACTACTCAAAGGATCATTATGAAATTTGGCATACAGATAGCCTATGGTATGGAGAAGGACATAGGCTACTTTTTATCCCGGGAACGCGGGTGAAACCGTACGAGACAGCTAGTTTAATATATGTCATTAATGCTTAATTATATTAGTACAGAAAGAGATCACCTTACCACGTTTTACGCATGTTTAGTTATATAACATGCCAACAAAAACTGTACAGTCGTTAGTTTTTTGTCTCTAAATCATCAATCATAGTTCAACGTCTATTAACATATAAAATATATTCTAGATCTTTTAATACAAAAAATGACAGCGATATACATCGACGGTAATGGATACACTCAAGAAATATGTTACATATTTGGCGATGATAGCTCAGTGGTAGTGACGTCGGATGCCGAGACGAAGGTCCCGGGTTTGAATCCTAAAATGAGTTTGAGTTTTCTGTGAAGGAAAACATCGTGAGGAAACCATAGCACGGTGGTAGGGTACTTTGTAGTACCCACCTGGCTGGGTACCACCCTCAAGATGAAAATCTGTCGCCAAGCACCTATCGGTGTGTTCAGACAGTTGCACCTGAGAGCCAGTTCCAAAAAAAACTACGTACTAGATCTCATTCAAACCAATTTTCGGTGGAAGTTTGCATGGTAATGTACATCATATATTTTTTTTACTTTTATCGTTCTCTTATTTTAGAAGTTACAGGGGGGGACATACATTTTACCCCTTTGAAAGTGTCTCTCGCGCAAACTATTCAGTTTAGAAAAAAATGATATTACAACACTCATCATTTTTGAAGACCTATCCATAGATACTCCACTCGTATGGGTTTGATGAAAAAAAAATGTTGAGTTTCAGTTCTATGTATGGGGAACACAAAAATGTATTGTTTTTTTTTCTATTTTTGTGTGAAAATCTTAATGCGGTTCACAGAATACTTCTACTTACCAAGTTTCAACAGTATAAGTTCTTATAGTTTCGGAAAAAAGTGGCTGTGACATACGGACGGACAGACAGACAGACAGATAGACAGACAGACAGACAGACAGACATGACGAATCTATAAGGGTTCCGTTTTTTTGTCATTTGTCTACGGAACCCTAAAAGTAGTAATTAATACCTACCAATATACTACAAAGTCAAATCAATACTATAATTCAAAGCTTTATGACAAAGGTATCATAAATTCAACCTTACAGCGATTATTTGTATTGATAACATAAATTAACACTTTGACAATATTGGAAGTCCTAGTCCTAAAACCATTCATAGGACTATCTTCCAACACAATCTGTATTTCTATTGATATTACCTATTATATTAATATAGGTTTTCTCTGACGGGTTTAGTTACTATGTAAGCTTGTTTGAACATAATCTCACGATGGTAAATGATGATGTGGCCGAAGGTGGTAAGCACACAAAACCTAGAAGGAACTGGCTCTCAAGTACAGCTGTTGGAATACATCGGTAGATACTTTGCTTTTCTACAAAGTTCCATGGTTTCAATGTATTTCTTCCTTGAAATCTCAACCTGTAAGATTTGAACACGCGACCATAATCATGGCATACCACGGGGTAGACGCCGATTCCACAGCGAGCTGCCTAGAATACTGCTTTCACTGTAATCTATGCAGCGATCCTTGATCATTACACACAGCGACCGCAGTGGTCAATGGGAACGCACGTAGAACTCTGACCGCAGAACTCAGAGCTTTGGTTCGAAAAACACAAAGGTAGCAAATCATACTTATGTTACACTAAGGACATTCTTACCATCTTGGCTATAAATCATTAATCTCATTAATTCAATTACCATTAATTTACTAACGATTAACTTTAATTAAGTTCATTAATCTTTAAGCGATGTATCGTTTTCTAACAATAATAAGACATTGAAAGCGAAAACCTGGAAAGGTAGCGATATGTTCAAGGTAATAATACTCTACAATTTACGGCGCTTTGTATTCAAATGAACAGCGGAGCTGTAACATTACAGCTCCGCTGTTCACTTGAACCTTTCCAGGTTTTCGCTTTCAATGTCTTATTATTGTTAGAAAACGATACATCGCTTAAAGATTAATGAGCTTGATTAAAGTTAATCGTTAGTAAATTAATGGTAATTGAATTAATGATTAAAGGATATGTCACATGACATATCCTTTAGTTGAACCTTCTGAATAATGACCATGTCATTATTGTCGTTTGACGACTGAGCTGTTTTGTGTTATCATTAAAGTAATTTAATTTTTATATACAGAGTAATATAGATAATTTTATAATGAAAATTGTCTTTTGGACCTATGTTTATGTTTGTTAATTTTCTCAAGAATTATGGATTTTCGTATATAAAAATAATGCAGGTATAAAAATATTGTATAATATTCATGAACTTAAACAATCAATCTCCAATTTTATGCTATAAGTTTTTTATAAAGCAATCAAAAAGGATTGCGTATAAAAATATAACCGGACGCTATAATGATACAGTCGTGCTGGGAATCATTTACGTCTTTTCGGTTTAGCTAAGAGATCATCGTTTTAAAAACCGCTTACGTAATCCAAAGGGAATTCTTTGAAACCCGTTCAAACACCCGAGGAGGCATAAAATGCGATTTAGGCAGAAAAAAAAGTTACCGGAGTGCATTCACATTTTTTATTCGTGGCAGACTTCTTAAGCACCTTTTATTTGTATGAATTCAAATACAGCATTGACTGTATATTATACAGATAAAAGGGTTTGTTTTTTTTTTGTACCTCTTAACATTTTTTTTAATTTAATCTCTTATCTCCCGTTTTTTTTTATAGGGTCTGCAATAATCTTCATTTACTCATAGTGAGGTTGCTTGAAATAGCATTTTTTTATTTATTTATCTTATTCCCGAAATAATCCCACAGAATACTGACATTTAAATAAAGTTCTTAAACCAGAAATACGACCTGCCTAGTGAATATCTTAATGAACTGAGATACAATACTTTGCAATTAATTGTATTTGCATATTATAAAGTAAAAGAAACCGTCGAGCTTCGCGACCTTACACTTCCAGTCTTTATGTACCCACATTTGCATATACATTAATACCGTTACATTTCGACCACACTCTGAAGTTCCATCAGCTTACTTCATTAAAACTAGCTGATAGTTACAAAATGAGCTGAAAGGTTAATTAAATAAATATAAACTTGAAAATAGTTTGTGCAGAATCTCGAAACCAGCAAACTGTATATTCACCTTTTTTGTTATGAAATGGCGTTTTCAAGATAGAGCCAAACAAAAATCATTGATAGAATTTAGTTTTCTTGGGTACGTAAAATGGAATTTCTGTTAATCGTATAGGTATATCGCTGAAAGCTTAGAATGTTTTTTTTTGCATGGGGAAATCCTCGTAGGATACCTGACCGCCCTGGGGGAGAGCGGCCAGGTTATGCCGGACTTTTACTGGCTAAAACCCCACGATGGTCGCCATCTGCGCTATAGAGAGAGTGGCGGGCTCTCGTGTTGAACGCGTACCTGCTCACCTCCAAGCGCGGCGCTTAGATAGCTCGTCCCGGGGGAAGTGTGAAACCTCCCCTCAGCACCCTCGCTGTGCTATAGCACGATGAGTCGTGTCCACATCGACTCATCGTCCTCCTTGGGGTCGCTTCTGGGCGCACAGAGCCCCCGCTCTGATTGCCCGCGACCCCAAAGGCCCCGTTTAGTCGCCTTTTACGACAGGCAGGGGAACAGAATGGTCTACCTACCGTAAAATGTACACTACTAGATGTGCCAGAGATATATGCATCACAGATTGTATCTACAAAAATTGCGTAAGTAATAAAATGGAACTACCCATTTTTGCGTGAAATATTACATTATGAGAGCACATATATTATGCAAAAGTAACGCTATGAATAACGACATCTTGTCCAAATGGCGGTTGAGATGGAAATAAAGATTATTTCATGTTTTAGATTCCAACTTTCGTGACATTATGCGCTAACTAGATACAAATGGTTTGTTCAGGGACCAACCCAACTCCGGTTGAGAGCTTGCTCGCCGATTTACCCGTGTCTTCTAGTCAATTAAAAATAAAAGGGGCCAACCCAAAGTTTATAATACTCAATGTAGCTTTACCAATAGGGAATATCGATAAAATTGCAGTAATTTTATCGAGAAACTAAATAGCAGTTCCGACAAATGAGATACAATTTCTACCTTCTAACTAGATTATATTTTGTGTACCTAAGAGTATAATTATCATCACGTTTCTTCTAGTATGGTTTTTTTAATATTAACTCTATCACCCCGATTTTAACATCTATACCGATATTTTTTATGATTTATTCATTGTATATTCAAAATTCATAATCATTTATTCAAATAGACTTCGCAGGCACTTATGAAAAGTCTGAATCTAATACCGGTTCGGAAGGTTGCATTTACTGAGAAGAGCTGGCAATAAACTCAGCAATTACTCTTTTCAAAACAAGCTTAGATTCGCACTGACAACAATTGCGTGCCCCGGCGCAGCGGCAAAGTAGACTGAATCGATATTTAATAAGTAAATAAATAGCAAACTTAAGCAAACCAGCCCCCACAAGCAGCACCTGCTCACAAGTATGACGCGTGTGGCAGCCATCGCCCTCCTCGCCATATTAGAGGGAAGTGAGCGACCCGTCACACGACGCAGCCGTGTTTATATCACCTTCTGATCTCTTCCATTACTCATCTTATTAAAAAAACAACGCATATGCAATTACCATCTGAATATCCGGTTCTTTAAATACGTGTCCCTAAAAAGGCGAAAAAAACGAAATCTGTTAGTTGCAGTGGAATATTCCTTAAGCATAAAATACGATGTAAAGAGAAATCCATGACTGCTGCCATGTTATTGTATTTAAATACACAGTAATTGAAATATGCGAGTTTCTGAGACGCAAACTAAGTCCTAGGATCGATATCTATAAGTGTTTGCAAATGAACTAGCTAAGCGAACAGGTTCTACTCAGAAGGATTTATTCTTAGCTAAATCTATGTCAAGATCAAGGAGTACACAAACAAGTTTATTAGTCACACATAAGCAATGTTTACTTGACGGCTAACGTCACTGACCCACAAAAATGCATCGGCGCATGAGTTAAGTACGAATAATTACAAGAAAATGACAAGCATCTATTAAAACATTCACACGTCGATTTGAATTTAAATCCGTCGTCGTAAAATTATAAATAACATGCTTGTGATACCTAAAACTTAATATTTTACAAATAAGTTAAACGTTATGTATTATTATATCTTGGAAATCTATTCTAAGGCGCCCTATAAATATGATACAAAAGAAACTAAAATAGAAACCCTATTCTAAAATCTAATCAAAAGTTTACTCAATTTTCCGCAGACCGAATTATAACGCAATAAAGGATATGAGCAGCAAAATATAATCATAGACTAGACCACCCAATTCCACTTAATAATACATTTTCTACTTTATATTGCCCGCTAGTGAGCAATCTAAGTTAAATATGTTTGAAATTAAACTCCTTGGCAATATGGATTCGTAAAGAAACATTTTTGGTCTAAATCTCATGTACTATTTAAAAACTTAAGCTCGGAGTACAATTAACGATGCAGTAAACATTCGTTAAAAACTTAGTTTCTCTCCGAGTACGAAAGTAAGTAAGGCTTGGAAGCCCAGTTTGGAGCCGGAACGACACTGGAGAGCACGAAATAATGCATCCGAGCAGTCAATACCTACTGAAGTTCGAGACTTAATCTCAGTCGAGATTACTTCGGACTAGGTAGTCTGTCCGTTACTTACCGAGTTTGACCTGGCTCTCGGCATACAGCTTTATACTTAAGAACAAGATGAGCTGATAGTAGCTCCACTATAACTTTTAAATTTGATAAACACAGCAAGTTTAATACTTTAATATTGTGAGAATATTTTTCACTCGTTTCACTTTACTGCACCGTTTTATGCAACGGTTTTACGATGTTTCGTGATATTAAGTGTGTGACGGATTTCGGTTCAATTTTGTGTCGAAATACTTTGTTTTGTCTCTAAAAGATGCTTGAAAATCAGATTTAGTGGACTTGTAAACAAAACTATCCCCGATGGTTCTCGCGAGGGACGCGCGTCCATTGTTTTCATTGTTATTTATTTTAACCGCAATCCAAAGGATTAAGCACTCTCGAAACGATTTTAAAGTTAAAATATAACTTCTTCTTCTCGGGTTCTTCAAAAAGGGTATGCTTGTTTGCCATCTTAGTGGTATAAAAAAAAACTAGCTATCCCCCACTGTACCTCCCGCGTTTACGGGATGAAAGGATAGCACCCGGGAACATTGCAGTTCCTTTAAGAGAAAGTTTTTTTGGATCGAACTGGTAGTCCCATAAATTAGCGCGTTCAAACAAAAAATCAAACAAACTCTTAAGCTTTGTCCTGTAGGGTTATTTGAAATTTACCAGCAATATTTTATCATAATTTCTTCAATAGGTTTCGATGCTAAAAGGACTCGGGAGCCAATATTCATAAAAACTAAAACTGTGTCAATATGTTTTTGGAAACTCAATTTTACATAAAAATATGTTTATTGGAGGGTAAATAAAAATATCAGAAACAAGTTAATTTAATATGCTTGTATGCTTAGTCAAAGCTATTTGCAAGCAAATGGCAAAACATAAACACTAATACAGTAGATCAATTATCTATGAATTTAAATACAGTCATTTATTACGGTACCTACTATGAATACTGACGCTAAGCTGTTTGTAGTCCTGCTTAGACTGAACACGTTTATAAGGATAACTGGGTTATATTTCGAATGTAAAACCAACCAATCTGTGATTATATTAAGGTCTAAAACTTAAACCAAATATTTTCGTATTAATTTATTATTATTGTGAAACGATAACCAAAGCTTTAATGCAAAACCACTGCGTCTGATATAAATTTAGTACATAATTAAGGTACATAAATAATTTTAAGTTATTTCACCCCTTCACGAAATACGAGCAAATTTATCAGAACCTTAAACACATCCAAAATTAACATTTGCTTTGCAAGCCAATTCAATCAGACTGACAAATTTTAACGATACCGGATAAGTGAGTTCCTTATTATTATATTTTATGAGGAATTTGCCATTAACAAGCATGATCATGGCCAGTAAAGATGGTCTGTAAACACGCAGTATCGGAACGTCGAGAGATGTGAATTACTGGCGTGGTGTGCGCACGCGACGCCAGTTCCGGCCTCTGCTACTTTCGAATGAAAGCGACATTCGCACCGCAAAACGGCCTTGCTTCACGGGCCGTGGAGCTTAGGGAATTTATTGCCGTAGTTTTTAACCTAGATTCGAAATTATAAGGTTCTAATTTTAAACAGAAAGAAACAAAGGTATATTTATTAGATACCACAACATAGTACAATAATACAATACATTATAATGTTACTACATTATTATGATAATAATTACTAACATAAACAAAACAATATTTAGGATCAGATAGCGCTATGTGTGAAGGTATTATTATTATTAGACAATTAAATATACACTTTTGCACACTTTTTTTACAAAATTTTGCGACATTGTACTAAGTTGAGTCTAAGATGACCCAGCTCAGCAGTTGGTTTTTGCATAGGACCATTTCAAGAATCACACATTGGATTGATGGTTACGATATATCGCTTGTGCCCAAAGTTACATAGGATATTACTATATATTAATATATCTATTACTAGCTTTAGATCCGTGATTTTTTCCATGATCCTACTTTTTTCCTGGGATATAAAGTGTCATATTTGTTATTTCTGCCATTACGGAGCCGAGAGGCAACAACTCTACACACAATCTCTTCAAATTATTATATTAATAGGATACTTTGGACAAACATATTCATTCATAATTTTTGTCTATTTATATAATTATGTCGTGCTTTTCCACCAATCGGTATTTTATACACATTCCACTCACAGAATGTGCAAGACTATCAGGACGCATGGACGACGCAACGCACTCTCACTCTATCAGTATTCAGTACACATAAGTTACATAAAATTGTTGTATAACATCATATCAGCATATTAATAAAATACTGATCTTTTCAACTGCGCAGCTATTATTATGAATTATGAAATTTCTTTGAATTTAACACAGATGTAAATATTTGTTTTTCTATCGATCGTTTTATCAAAAGATACGTCATTTTAATATGTACTGTTACAACTTAAAATATAAAGGTATTTTAATGTAAATATATAGTGATTTCGGTCAATAGTTTATTGCCTAAAAATATTATTTGTAAATAAATATGTTTTAACAAAAAATTCAACCGGACTGCAATCGATTGCCAAGCCGTTTATAAATGTAGAAACAACCATTCAACAGCAAACTGTTTTTGCCTTATTTCTTTCTTCTCTCTTATTCCGTAATTCTTAACTTTAACCTTTCAAAGTCAAAGCCATTTTAGTTTATGAAATTATAAAATCTGACTTAAAATGAATTAATTATTCATTATATAAGCAAAAGCACAATCAACAAGCAAAATAAATACTTTTTACAAAGTAAGCATTCGAAGCTTATGTTTTGAAAAAAAGTTAGTTTTCGTTAGTTAAAATTTTTAAACCTCCATCCTATCTAAAGCATAACTGATTACTAAACATATTAAAGCCACCATAGCTTAAATCACGCCAAAACGCCCTACTAACCATGAGCAAGCATATTTATATTAATTTCAAATATATTTGGTCGGCGTCCAAGTGATTAGCTTTACTTCCCGCAATGAAGTTAAGTTGGATCTTAGTCCGGTGGTAGTATAGTTGGCAACCGATGTCCGGTGGCGACCGGTCCGGCCCGAAAGCATGGTAATTACCAACCGGCTCTTTGGCACGTCATGCCGCTACGGTGAACTGGAAAATCTAGGTTATTTCACGTTATATTGATATTAGAATTCGACAGAATCACGAGAATTAATAGAAGGGAAATAGCTATTGAACGCCATCTATTCATAATGTTGGTGCATGAATGTCGTTTTTCAAGTGCCCTTTATTGACTGCCGAATGGCACAAAATGGTAACTTGCTATTATTGTGGTTCACATCTTCAAGGGTAAGGCAGATAAAATGCAGATGAACTTTAAGGCACCCATATTAGTTCAGTTTATATAACGAATTACCTATACAGTAATATGTAAGTATCGGTATCTGAATCATGATATTAAACTCATAAAAAGCTGCAACTATTAAGCTAGATAAAAATAGCACTTCTATTACATGATTCAACTTAACAAAAAGTTGGATACGTCTGGTCCAGCATGTGATGCACCACTGCACTGGCCCCAGTGTGCCGCGAGACTTAATCAACCAGGTTTAAAGTGCACTCGACGGCCACACGAGCTCTTAGCGAGATGTTCCGCGTCGTAACAGACTTGATTAGAACTGGCCGGGATGCGGCAAACCCGCAAAGCGGCCACTTATTTGAACAAACCCCTTTACAAGACGCTTGTTATGAGTTTTGCTAGTGCTTGAAGTTCATTCATAGATTTTTTTCAATGGCGTCGATTATGTTTATGGCTGTATGTACTCGTTAGTCCGAATGTGTTACTAGTTGGTGCTTACTAGTATTTGGGAACAGCTACTGGATAGTTGTCGCGTATTCGGGTACCTCCATTACATTATTATTAATTACCATATTAGTATCATATTTGTATGAACAGTTTTTTCACTTTTCACACACAAGGTTATTTTTACACGACTGCCCAAAAAAGAAGTGTAATGCTTTCAGGGTTCATGTATGTATGTGCGTTTCTTTATTCCACTATAACTTTCGAAAGCCTTAACAGATTTATGGGGTATCGTTAGAATCCTTACATTGTCCCATTGATACCGAGTAAAAAAAAATTACTTTTTTGGTAGAGCAATCCTTTTTATTATTTTTACATATATTTTATGTCAAAAATAAACCAATCCATATACTCCATTGATACAGAATAAATGACAACTCAATAAATAAATAAAATAGTCCTAGTAATTTCCAATGCTATGTAATTCAATATGTTGAAAATGCTCACCAATGAATAAATTGTCGACAAATTGGATTATTAAAGCTTATAATACTTAAATACAAATTTAAATACACTTAACTCAGATGCGATCACAAAACACACTTTTAATAAGTGGATTATCTTTTATTATAAGCATTACGATAATTAATGGTTATTGTGTTTAAACAACACCATTTGTATTCATGGATTTTTTTGTAGGTTTTTCGGTCACAAAATATGATTTAGTTACTTTATCACGTAATTTTATCTAGGAAAGCATTTATAATTGCAGAAAAATTGATTATAGATTTGTTTAGGCGTAAAGGTCTACCGTTCATAATAAATTAATCCCACGCAGTATGCTCGAATAAATAAGAGTTGAAGAAATTGGTGCAACTTTATTCCCTGATTTCAGAATTTTCCCTTATTACTACAGATTTTCAGAGTGACTTCCTCATTATTTTAATGATGCATTTGAGCATACCTATTTTGAAGGCAGTTTTATTCATGGTTTTTTTAGGGGATGTTAATGTTCGTATGCAAGACACCTACCGCACGGTCCAATTAACTGGAAATTTTTGGACAGAAAATAAAAAACACATTTTTTTTAAATCGATGCCTAACGGCGCAAAAATGGGTAGGATTTTACTGAAAGTCTCGATTGACTCAAAAGTTAGTATACATTGGCTCCTTTTATAGCCTTTCCTTTTATATTTTCAAAGGATTTTTTGGAAAATCCATTTTAAGGGGGTAAAGAAGGGCGCGCGTTTAAAAGACGTTCATAAAAGACCTCTTTTTGAGCATACTGTATGTGCAAAAGAGTGTGAAATTTAGCTTAGATATGGTTATATAGAAAAGGAGTGCAAAAACCTACATATTATTTATTTTTTGCAACTTTTTTTTAATTACGTTTGAATTACGATCATTTAAGTTAATATAAATGCAAATCAAAAAGTAACTACGAGTATATACTACTAAATGCATTTTGTTTTATTTGTTGTATAACTTTATTACATATTCAGTATTATTTTAATCACTCGTAATTTTAGTGTCAAATCAATTACTGTTGAATAATAATGATTAAATCATCAGCGAGGTAATATAATAAATAGATGCATATTTTACTATTCTACGCATCGATTCCTTGACCTCTATTTGCGTATGTATAAGATATATTCCTTTTCATAGTAAAAACACTCGTAGGCTTTGTGGTTTATGGTGATTACGAACCATTAGGTACAGGTGACAATACTCATATTATAAGTGTCAGCACTGTCAGCTTTTGTACCTTTATGGCGTAAGCATAAAACCACCTTGAAATAAAATGAAGAAGAATTTGCAATATACTTTAAAAACAGAGATGTTGAAAAATACAAGCTAAATAATCGAAACAAAATATAGCTGTTTCAAATAAAGCGATTTATGTATCTTTAATTATAAGATGAGAAACTATTACCAAGAACATTATTATTTATATCATGATTTATGTTTCAGGTACGACAAAGTGTGAAGAATATTATTTTTAAGGTAACTATTAACTCTAATAATTAATTTAATTACATAAGAACATATATAAACATTGATTTCTCCAATCTTAATTTTTGGCCCTACAAGGTTTTTCTACTGTATTTGCACATTGAAATCCTAATGCATTCAGTTAATATTTCACATAATCAATTACCAAGGTATCCAAGAGGTTATACAATGAATGATTGCGGTGTCGATTACCCAGTTCAGTTCTGATGCAAATGACGGCAATGACACTTGCGCAATCATGGTACTTCGATGGTTGCATAGTAAGGCGAATCGATCTAGATCGCTCGCTCTAGTGGAAAAGAGTTCAACGCACGCGGCCGCAAGCCCGCTGCGTGTACGCATCGCGTTGCATGTTATAATTAGGTTTAGTGTTTGCATTCCACGGCTCTATTCGATATTAGCTGGTTTAAAGAATCATGGCAAAACCTATACATTAATCAGTACAAATAATAAAACATTTTAGAGGGTTTTGAATTATTTCCAATTTTGAGATGACATTACCAGCAACATATTAATATACTTGAAATATTTTATAAACCCCGCAAAACATAACTTAACAAATAATGGTTTTGGTCGCGATTCGCTAACAGAATGTTGCATTTTTATCCCGGGATCTAAAAATATTTTAAATGCCTCAAGTTATTCCTTCCAAGGATCAATTAAAACGTAATTTCAATGTCTCTTAAAATCTTTATATTTTTGTAAAAATCTCGCCATGATTCTATACAAGGTTATCATTAACTACTTAAGGGGGGGTCTAAGCTCAAATGCACAAAAATGGGTTTCTTTGAGAGTCGAGTATGACGTAACGCAATGAAAATACCTAACACAAAAAATAATGTGGACAGAAGAGGGTTTTGAGAAAAATGTTAACCGAATAGAATATTAAAAAGTGCTTTGATATTCCCAATAAAAAATTCGTAAGTTACGTCTAAAAAAATCTTTCACGTCGAAATTCTCCGTATTTTCAGCGCGGACAACAATTTTATTTTTAAGAATATATAACATACAGAGTTATATTAGAATGTTAACCGGACACTTATTCAATTTAATGTGTATATTCTGTATGATCTAAAGAAAACCCGTAAATAATAGTCCATTTCATAGAGTCGACACATTTATGATTTTCCATTTTCAACCTTATTCCAGTGAAGAACGAGTGCTGTCAAAATCGTAGTCAGTCCGCGCCTTAAACGAGTATATTACATTAGAAAAACCCTAGAGCCCTAGTTGAAAATACCTCCCTAACAGAAGATCGCAGTATAACATTACTTTAATGACGAGCCAGTTGGGGTGGTTGGTTAAGATTCCACCTATCACTCAGCAGGTCATGAGTTCGATTCCAACCCAGTATATGCATTTGTCTGCATGTATGCATGTCCTGAGTCTGTATATAATTATGGGTATTAAGTATGTATTTACAAACGAAAAGTAGTTTAAATAGTATATCAGTTATCTGGTTTACATAGTACAAGCTCTGCTTAGTTTAGGGTCGGATAGCCGAGAGTTAAGAATGTGCCAGGATATTTATTTAGTGTAGTATTGTATTCCTCCAGTGAGTAAACTCGACAAATCTCATTTCAAACCCTCTTCAACACGATAATGTGAAGTTTGGGCCAGTAACGTGCAAGTGATACCTCTGGTGTTGCAAGCGTCTATAGGTTATGGTAACCACTTTCTATCAGCGAGCCGTATGCTTTTTTGCCTACTAAGTGATATAAAAAAAATCACTACATACGTTTTGCTAGACATCAAAAAAAGTAGCTCATTTTACTTAAAATTAAACAGTGCAATTATATATTACCGTTAACAACTTTTAATTCAATCGAATGAAAATATGTAAATAGTTTGTATTAGTTAATCTATAAAGGTCATAATCCAACATATATTTGACAATATGTGAACATGTCTCGTGCATACATGCAATCTATTGTGCCATTGTATTTGGTATTTAAACTGAATATTAAGTGCGAGTCTTGTAAGCCGTGTCATGTATCTCTTAACTAGTATACTGTGTGCATTCTTAAGTTAAACTTTAGGGCTAATTTTGTTAAACCTTGTGTTTATAACGGTGTCTTGAATTTATATTGTTTGTTTATCGAATTTAATAACACTAATTTAATGGCCGAATATTTAAATGGTCAGCCTAAATACGAAATTTGAAGATCCTAACTTCAAAACTGACGGACTTTCATACAAAATTTCATCCCCTATTTTACCCCCTTAGGGGTGGAATTTCTGAAAATCCTTTCCTAGCGGATGCCTACGTCATTACAACTATCTGTATGCCGTATCTGTAAATTTCAGCCCAATCCATTCAGTGGATGGAGCTATGCGTTGATAGATCAGTCAGTCACGGTTTCCTTTTATATATACAGATTAAGTACAAGTAAAGTTCGTGTAGCGTGAAGCACTAGTCATCGTCGTCATCATCAGCCTATAATGTCCCACTGCTGAGCACAGGCCTCCTTTCACAAAGGGTGAAAGGGAGTGGGCAGATACTCCACCATGCGTGCCCACTGCGGATCACTAGTGGTATAGCATAATTAGCCATTCTTAATCGGCAAAGTTAAGCTACCCTCAGTGAGGCTGGTACCTAGATGGGTGACCGCCTCGTGGTATTTTCAACTCGAACGTTTTCCGTGCTTCGGAAGACACGTAGTGTTTGTCCCGGTTATCACTTAATTGTGATAGTCGTTAAGCTAGGTGGAGGCCTCCTAGGCAGTTTGAAAACTCCAACAGTAGGTTTACCTCCACGATCTGTAGTGGGCATGAGTATCTGCTCATTCCCTTTCACCCTCATTTGTGAAAGGAGGCCTGTGCTCAGCAGTGGGACATTAGAGTTCATATAATTCTCAACCTTCGTGTTTTAGTTATAAAACTAATTCTTCTTACGCGTGATAAGATTGCAAGCTACCCAAATAAGTAACTAAAAATCACCTAACAGAGAAAGTCCCATTAAAGTCTACTCAGTGGTTTTTTGAATGATGCGGTAATAAACGAAGAGACAAATTGTTAAGCGCTTGTCTTAACCTCTGAGCTTGACGAATAGGCACCGTAAGTAATCTTTGAGATTTTTTTTAAAGCGATGGTTGCTCAGCGGTAGGAACATCGGATGCCGAGACGAAGGTTCCGGGTTCGAATTGAGCTATTGGTGAAAGAAAACATCGTGAGGAAACCATAGCACAGTGGTAAGGTACTTTGCAGTACCTACCTGCGTGGCTGGCTACCACCGTCAAGTTAAAAACCTGTTGCCAAGCACCTATCGGTGTGTTTCGATAGCTGCACTTGAGAGCCTTCATTCCAGGCTTTGTGAACTTACCACCTTCGGCCACATCACCGCTTACCATGGTAAGATTGCGGTCAAGTACAGGCTTACAAACAGTCAAAATAAGTTTTCCGATTGTCAGTATTTTCACGAACACAGGGAGTGGGCTCGTATTACGTCCACACTTGACATCGCGAGCTGCGAACGAATAGAGGCTCGGCTCGTACTTGGTTCACGTAGCGTGGACGCACCATAATCTTTCTGACGTTGAGGCGTCGAGACATAACAAACAAATTTTCGCATATTATATTAGTAGGATAATACTCTGGATCATTCTTCACACACTTTAAACGTATATTACCTACGTAATAAGAAAAGCAAAAGATATTACAAGCTTTTCTGTAAATGAATCAAAGCTTCAATCCAAAAGATAAATAAATCTGGGAAATAAAATGCCAAATGCAGGGAAAATGGATTGTAGCTAGGTACGAATGGATGAACTAACCTCATAAAATGTGAATTAGTTTTACAGAATTTTTTCCAGTTTTTTCGACAAAAAATCGTTGTAGAAGTATAAACATTACAAGCTTTTCTGTAAATGAATCAAAGCTTTAACCCAAAAGATAAATAAATCCGGTAAATAAAATGCCAAATGCAGGGAAAATGGATTGTAGCTACGAATTACGAAGGGATGAATTACCTCATAAATTTTTTATTAATTCCTCAGAAGGTATTTTCCAGTTTGTTCGATAAAAAGTCGTTGTAGAAGGAAATTTTTAAAGCTGACTCAAGTCTTCACCCACATAAGTAAATGTACTAAATAGGCAAATGTTAAATTCATCTTTAAACTTTTTTTTTTCATTTTACATAAAAGAGTCCAATGGCTCTGGCGATAAGATCACAATCTGGATGACTTATAACGCCTATTTAAATAAGTTATTTGCATTTATTTATCAATTCGCAGATATGACCTGCTCCATACCACATTTCACTTTTTCTTTTCCGCGTGACACTCGATATTACGCTTTTGTAAAGATCTCTGATAAGTACGGGTCTAATAACCTCTTTAAACTCATATGTAGATATAAATATGGAATGTTATCTAACTGTCTACTTACAAAACCGGAACTTTTTTCAATCATGTCACCAATAGAAGTGATCGAGATAAACAGCCGTGTCGCTTGTCGTGGCTCTCTCTACGAGACGGGTAGAGATAGGGTTGTCAATGGATAAAAATAATTTTGGTTTATTAATAATAAAATAAATAAAATGAGCCATATTCTAATTAATGACTACAAAACATTAACCATATAATATTGCAATTATTTATTTTTTCATTAAATTTATTAATATTAATAATCAAATTCATCTCATCTAATCCCTTTTGGGTGTGAAGAGATTTTTGCCACGCGTACCCCTGGTGTTGCAACCGTTTATATCTATACGGTACCTAACCGCTTATCATGAGGCCGCCTGTATGCTTGTTTTCTTCCTTTGCAGAGTAAGAAATAAATTAATAATATCACTAGGAAAAGAAAAAAACGGGCCAAGTGTTGATCGGACTCGCACACGAAGGGTTGCGTAAAGACTTCTTGTATGAAAACGTAAAAATTTTATTTCTTTTTCTTTATTTGTTGTTATAGCGGGAACAGAAATACACATTCTGTGGAAATTTCAACTATCTATCTATTACGGTTCATGAGATACAGTCCACTGACAGACAGACGAACGGACGTGCGGATAACGGAAGCTTAGTAGGTCCCGTTGGTACCCTTTGGGTACGGAACTATAAAAAATGGATTTACGTATACAATCTTCTTTTCTTTTTTTATACCACCAAGTCGGCAAACAAATTTATCATACCCGTAGTTAGTTCATCATCTTTATACCTCTTATATTTTTATTTTTTAAATTATATAAATGCTAACCCTATTGGTAGTAACGTGTGACGACACGAGTCCGCCCGCTTTCTTCCACACATCACACCGAGACTAATCGAACTAGTCGTAATCTAGTTTCCTTTATTATATCGATAAGCAGGTTTGCTTGTTTTTTTACGCACAATACAACGCGTAATACGGAGTATCTAAGCCTTATCTATCAATCTTATAAACGCTTGTCAATTCATTCACGATTATTTCAATCTGAGACGAAGTATCGAGTTAAGTGCAAACAAGAAAACAAAGCAATGCTTTTCTTTTAAGACATTATCTTGAGACGATAATAATTAACATCCTGGGACATTCTTTACGCAGCTTTCTGATCCCAAACTAAGCAAATCTTGTAGTGTGGAAACCAGATATTTGATATACTATGGAGACATTTATATGAAACTTTTGACCAAACTGATAAAACAAAAATATAATATTCTTCTATAAACATAATAACATATCATACCAAATTCATTGTGTTAACATAACCATGAGACTTGCAGTGCAATTCGTTGCTATAATTATCTTCAATCTTCCGAAACATCTAGAACATGAATAGAACGACGCCCACCTTTATCTACAAGAGATTTCCCGTGCGATACTATTGTAGAATGTTAAGTTACAATTTGGTAATGTATAATTCCAACTAAGTAATCGCTATGACTCACTTGACGGATCTACAAGATACGGACACAAAATACCGATTTTATTCACCTGTTGAACAGCAAAAGGTCACACATTCATCTGTACATACACAGTATGTAATTAGGAAACAGACCTTCTATACGAAATAAAACAAAAGCTAGTCACGAAAGCGACAAAACACTACGATTTTTTATACCCTAATTACTTATTTAATGAAGGGTGTATTAAAATACGGAACAAATGCGGAACAATATTATTTTGACGTCTACATTAGTGTCTAATGCGAGATCGTGCATTCCTTGAAGCCAAAAATATTGTTAAACAAAAAGCTGGTCCCGGTATGAAGCGTGAGGTCATGTCACGCCGGCAGCGCACGCGCTACGTTATATAATGCTTTTATTTTAGTTGACGCGATACTGCTAGCTTCCTCATGTGTTCAATGAATTGAATATGACATCATCATTATATTCCTTTTGGATGTACTAAAATACATGAATAGTTTTATACCTGCATTATTTCTCGTCGTCGCAAAGCAAAGAGGCTTAAATTATCGCAGCTCTCTCAACAGGGTATTTATAAAATGAGCAGTACATTTAACTTCAAGAAGTTAAGGAAGCAGCTGTAAAAATTTACAGTCACGCACAAAAGCTATATATCATAGCTAGTGATTGTTGTCAGCATCTGGCTACCGAAATAAATCGTAGAGTTTTAACATTAACGCCGCGGTCCCGGGCCGGCCGGCCCTAACGGCCAGGTAATAATTTCAATCTGCACCGACCGTCCAAACTTCAAAACGGCCAAACTTCATCACATTATCTTTTAATTTCAACCCGACGTACAGACAAATAAGATGTTGCCGAAAGGAATTCCATTGAAACTGCTGAAACTTCGGTCGAGACAGAATAAATTGACGCAGGAGATTGCCGCCCTCCATCGCTGTTTCTAAAGCAATGAGATACGAATTTCTCATTAAAATTTTCAGAGTGGAAGTCGGATTCCCGGTGTTCCATTCAATTCCGCCTTTTGAAACTAAATCACAAGTTTTAACGAATTACTTTGATAATAAGGTATTGAAATAAAAGTAGAATTCAATTAAACGTGATGCTGCAAGAGCCAGAGCGTTTAGCTGCATTTGAAAGCTAATTATCTACTACTGTGTAACACATACTGATGCTTATAACATTGTGCAAGCTTGTGGTAATGACGTATCTCCGACGAAATAGCCGATGAAAGAAAAGGGCCAATTACCGGCGCTGCACACAGACGCCCATTTCAACAACACACTTGGGGGTTAGTATATTTTGTCAGACATATTGTGCCAACATGCTGTGATAAATGGATGCATAATATCCTACATTATTGTAATACCCAAGCATGCGTAACCGAATTATTACCAAAAATAACGTGACTTTACACGCATGCTTTATTAACGCTCTTTTAAAAGCATACAATCACTGTATACTGATGTATAGTAAAATAGTCTTAATGGAAATGTTCCCTTTTAGAAGAGGCGTCATAATAAAGTTGTGTCATAATTGTGAACTCGTTGTGTATGTGCAAGCATACGTTATGCATCTGCATATTTCAAGCCTATGCGTGCGTAGCTTCTCTATATATATCATACAAGAAATTTCTGTTGCGTGTATATTATATATTCCTGGATGTATTGTTAAAGTTCACGTTATAACAATTAATTGGAGCGCAATGCACAAATGTCTTGGAAAAAGTAATAAAAATAATATTGTTGTATATCCGGCTCGAAGGACCATGTTAAGGGGTCCGACGTCGCGTCGGTGCAACAGTGAAAGTAAAGGCAGGAGCACGTTTTATCGGGTTAATGGTTGGAGAAAGAAGAGGCCGGTGTTGCCATGCACAATAATATTATTATGTTTCCAACAGTTTGCTGGCCGTTCATTTATAGTCCTCTCAATGACGTTTTGACGTTTGACGTTTTTTTAATGCTGGAAATGCCTGACGAATAAAATATACAATTTACATTCTTTGTAGAACTAATAGGTACATGGCGTATCTATGATTGTTTAAAGAGGCCCCTGGCTGTCCTCTAAAAGCCGATGCAATGTATGCGAAAGTTATTTCAATTTTAATGATCAGTCATATTTGTATTATATATAGTAACCTCATCTTGGCCTGGGCACCAAGCTATTCTGGGGTGGAAACGCCATATACTCCAATGCATAGGTAAGTATTGATGATCCTAAACTACAATTAATTTTATTTCATCAATAAATTCATAAGAATGCAGCAATACTACAAACCCTTCCCTCTAAATATCTCCACAAAGGATCATCATCATCATCAGCCTATAATGAGGTTGAAAGGGAATGGGCAATACTCCACCACGCATGCCGACTGCGGATCGGTGGAGGTAGGCTAGTGGTCAACCTACTGTTGGAATTTTTCAAGCTAGGATTTTCATAGAAAAAGGCAATGGGGTTATGCAATTTTTACTTAAAAAACACTATTTGAAGTGCGAACATTTATTCCAAATGGCTTCAGCGTACTTTTACACTGATTACTTACTTGAAATTGCGAAATGCTTTAAAATCTATGGCACTATAAAAAGTTGATGATGGTGGCGCCTGATGGTAAGCGGTAACCGTAGCCATATGAACACTTGCAACACACGGGGTATCACTCACTTGTCCATTCCCCTCTCCCCAATGAGTACTGGAGATTTTACTCACGCGCAGGAACACAGCATTAAGTTGGCTGCGGTATTCTATAAGGTGGAGGTACTTCCCCAGTCAAGCTGCTCTTTGAGCGACTAATTGCTACGCTCCATCTCTCTTAAAATTACGCATACTATACATATAAGATATTCGAGGAACAAATAAAATTCAAACACACAAATCTGTCTTTAGAACAACATGTTTGTAAATACGTTGTCACTTTTCACCTTTAACTTTTTAGGAGTCATTGAACTTGGATACGTAATTATCAATGAATAGACCAGCAGTTGGAATTCCATTGATTCTATAATCAATGCAATATTGCTATTATTTTAAAATATTTAGAGTGTAAAATACGAATTTTAAGTCCTTAAACCTGCCATTGCGCAAAAAAAACTTAGTTAGCAAAATGCTTGTAAAAAATTAAAACGGCAACAAAATTAACATCAATTTAATTGATTCATCAGGTTAAGGTTGCAATAAAGTGGTTTTCAGTGTCATGTGGAGCCTTCATTGCTTATCCTGATGCGAAGGTAGTATGCAAATCATTACAGACTTTTTTAAATCAATATTTAACTTTTTCATTAAAGTAAATTCAGAAGTCCCCTTCCTTTTTATTCAAATAAGTACTTTCTTGCTGATTAATTTTGGGAACTCGTTCTCAGTTTCATTGAATGAAACAAGTTTAATTAACAAGTTTGGTTTTCATACTTTGGAATATTAAAATTTCACTCGACAGTTTGTAGCTTAGAATCACATCGGTAACTGGGTTTGACATAATTGATTTTCGTAACAATTAATTGACTTACTTAATTTAAAATAAAAGAGCTATACACAAACATCCAAGGTAAACCAATTTAAAAACACTTTAATCAAACAATATTGACTCTATGTAAACACAGCATTTAATGTCGTAATAAAATACAAGTATCTAATTAACTGGCAATCGATTCTACGGTTCTTTTATAATATTTTAAAAATAATAAAAAGGTTTAATCTTGAAATTGTGTTTTAAAATAGAACTTTGTGTTGATTATGAACTAATTATAAAGTTAAATCCCTAATATTTCTATGAATTTTACTATACTTGATACCTCCTGTTGATATACTTTTTATCGGCTCATACCAAATTCCTGCCTTCTGCCTTATCAAAATAAGTAAAATAATTCACGACGATGTATTTAAAACTATGCTATAAACTAACAATCAAACCAAATAACACTACGGAAAGAATCGCGTACGGCGCCAGCAGATTCTTTCCGGTGACGTCAGATCGCGACAGGTCACTCTCCGCTCTCTCTGCGACCTCTGACTTCAAGAATAACTCCTTATGTCAAGCATCTGCTTACATAACCAGCATTATGACGTAATAATGATAAGAATCCGGAAATAATCTTCATTATTTAAACTATCTTGAAGCATTTACAGTAAAAATTGATAGCATTGCCGCAGATAGAGTCAATGTGCTAAATAATAATGTGCTTTAAAAATAGCAAATAAATATTAACTTTCCTCGTAATTTTGGTGCATACAAACGTGCAAATATTACACCAAATTATTTATTTATTTATATAATTAAGGGAAACTAACAGCTTTGTTAATACAGTTTTTTTAATGAAATTAATAATATATTTAGAGCTACTAATAAGTTTCCGCAACTGGAACACAGCATACATAATATTATACAGAATATTATTTTCATATTGCACTTACCACAATATTATTTGTGCTGTTAATAAAACTGAGTATAATTTTATAATCAATTTAATTACTTAATTTACCAGTTATAAATAATTTACCAGTCTTTCTCTTTATAGGTACTCGGACCAAGTTATGCCTGTGGGCGATAATATGGATACATTCCTAGCAATTCAATAGGCCATTAAAATGTCTCTATAACGTGATAACTGAAAATTATTTTCCACTGACACGGTAATTGAGTGCTAGACGTGTTATTGAAATACTGGAAAATTACCGCCCTGTTAAAGTGCAGCTAATAATGGTCGTGGTTCCTCCACCTTATATATAAATTGCATGTTCTTCAAAACTTCTTGCTAATTTACAATATTGACTAATTCGATCAAGAATACAACAGTAGACAATATCCCTCATAGTTGTCACAATTTTTTACCTGGAATTGTTTTTTGTATATTTAGGTCGGTACTTAATATTTAAGAATAATTAATATTAACACATTTTTAACCGACTTCAAAAAAAGGAGGAGGTTTCTCAATTCGTCCATTGGGAAGCAAAGATCTCCCTTCACCATTCTACAAAAACGATCCCAAGTAATTTTCACACATAATTAAAATTGAATCTTTTGAATCTATGATATAAGACCAAAGACGCGTATTACATCTTGAATCATAACAGTTTCCAAGCTATACCTATTCAAATTTCAACGTAATCGGTTTAAAGTGATTAAGGAATAAATCTATAAGGTAACAGATTTTATGCCACCTCAAAGAGATTAACGAGGTTCCTTCGTAAGGCTTAATGGATTTTTAAAGTGTCTTTTAGATTTTAAAGAGTTTGGAACATCAAGCAGATAAAAAATAAGATTTTAATTGGATCTTAAGGTACCAAATCATTTTATTCGTGCAAGATATTTGATGAAATCTTAAGGCGATGATAGCTCAGTGGTAATGATGAGGAAAATATCGTGAGGAAACCATGCACAGTCATCACTTACCTATAAACTTTACTGGCCTTTAAGTTGTGAAAAATAAAATAAAAATATCTTAGTAGGTCATGTTGTAGGTATTTTATTGTTTTTATTACGGAGCTTGCGATAATGACTGATTGCCTCAGTTCATTGTCACGCAAATGTATGAAATTGACAGAATGTTCGTTTGTCGTAATTATTTTCCTTCTTTTTGTATTTCTGTATCAAGATGTTAACATTCTTTATTTGATTTATTTATATTCCATAGTAACACTTAGTATTAAGCATTTTATTTATCCACTAAATGTCATAAACAAAAATAAGTACCAATTGTTAGTAAACAAACATGAATGGATATTAATTCTATTTGTATGAGGTAAAGCCATAAATATATTCCTCTTATTACCAATTACCACATGTTTTCCAATTAGCTCACATTCGTGTACTATATTCAATAAACAAGGTAAAAGTAATCCACCTCCAAGAAAATTAATGCTACAAAGGTACCTTTAATAGTTAATGATGCCCCGCGGCTCTGTCAACGAGCCAACACGAACCAACCGCGCTGTTGAAAATTACTTTCTCCGTAAAACGTGATTGCCTAGTCTATGACCTTTCTTTCTATTTACCTTGTTCTAATTACCTATTGGAAAAGTCGATTGAATTGGACTTACCATTAAATAGTTTTAAACGTAATGAGTTTTATATAGTACACACGGCTACACATCAAGCTATACATTTCCAGTATAAGCTGATCTCGCATTATATAGGATTTCCGTACAATGCGGGGTCAGCTTATATTGGAAATGTATAGCTTGATCTGTAGCCGTGTGTACCTCCTCGCGTATCCGCAGATATACTTAAAATACAACTTCCTCTTGAGCCTCCGTTGTCCGTCCGTCCGTCATCCTCAGAGCCTGTTTCACAGTTTGTTGATAAGTCTCTGATAGGTTATCTAATAATTTAAATTTATTTCGTAACTATAAATAATTTACCTTAAATTAAAATTTTGAATACCTAATAAAAAATTATGTATTAAAATATAAAAGATAAATAATCCATTTTTTCTTTTTCAGAATCTACAAACTGCCAATACTGTTTCATTGGGTACGTAGTAACTATAATTCACAATTTAAACTTCAGATATCCCTGAACAAATCAAATACATTAATCACCTAAATTATTTACTGATGATAGAAAATTGAAATTGACAATAATATCCATCAATAGGATCGCTTCCGATCAATTATTTACTGATAGAACCATTTGTATTCATAGTTTATTAGAATATTATCGAAGAGTTATTCATAACATTTAAATTAATGTTATGAATAGATTTATATCTTAAAATATTGAATTGACATACATCAAATATTAATTACTTTGTTATATCACAATTCAGTCAGTTGTAACATGCTTTAAAAATAAGTTGTCATGTATTCGGACGAATTTTTAAACAATCCATTATTCCCGTGATCCTTTTTGTTGAAATACTAACCTCTCGATCATCATATACTGTATATTCCTGAGGGGTATTTTTACCTATTTTTGACCACTATATCACCATGTGACCGAAGGTAGTAGCTCAGAAAGCCTTGAAGGGATCATACTCTCTAGTTCATCTTGAAGCTAGTCAAGAGGGTACTGCAAGGTACCCCTGCCACCTTGCTATGGTTTCCTCACGGAAAGCTCAAGCAATTTTATAAGATTCAAACCAACAATTCATCATGGCGTTCGACATTACTACCACTGAGCTATCATCGCTTTAATTACAAAAAATCTTTGGAGAGCGCGTTTTTATAACGTTTTATTATGTTTATTATCATAATAATAGTCTCACCTAAAGTTACCAAACGCAGATTCAGCGGCTTCGAAAGCGAACCGTACACAATAGAGTAGGTGGAGAGCGCTAGATTAACTTGCATGTCTTATTAAATTTGGCACGAGCTACATCGGAAACTATCGACCCTCCGGCGATGGCGGTCTGCGGAAATCAAACTAATCGATTTTCATTTCGCCGACAGGAAATTAAATCCTTTGAGAGTCGTTCCCGATAACGGATTTCAGCTAAGCACGACACGTGTTCAACCATTTAAACGTTGGCTCTATAATTTTTTTTTATATTAGTCGCGCTTTTGCTCCATTATTTCGTTTCTCGCAGCTATTGAAAGGGGCTTTACTGAAATTAAATTTCGATTTTTATTAGAATTCGCTTTAGATTTGAAATAATTTATGTCTAGTCGGCTAGATAAATCTTCAAATATTACAATTAAAGTTCTGAAATTTCTGCTTCTTGAAAACATAAAAAGATGTTTATTAGACACTTTCTGACATAAGAATGATAAATTGTTACTAAAAAATATATATAAGAATCACTTCGGTACTGTAGTCATCGTAATTCTTAGTCATGATTATTCATCATTCACACAAAAAGTACCGTAAACAAAGATGATATAATGCAGACGTTTTTATCGTCTAAACATAATGTATTACCTAATGCAAATATTTTACACTTCTTAGAACTGCAAGGTTATTAATAGGTGCTGATAAAAAATCTAGAAAAAAAAACAATGACTTGATTTTACACACTATACGCGAGTAGTTTTTTGTTTTATTGTTTACTTATAGATTTAGCTTAATATAAAGTGACCACTTCACAACAGCGCACGCTATCTTTGTCTACTCGTGAATAAAGCTACGAACCCAAACGTAGCTTCTAAGTAGGCCGTACTTTAGATGTTTGAGAACCATATGTAGCGAGTCTGTTCACAGTAATGGAGCTGCAGCTTTATTAAATCCCATCGAACTTTGAAATATTAATAAATCAAAAGTGTATTTGACTGATGGGTTATTTTTAAAGGTTCTATTATATGTTTCTTATATTATCATTACCATTAATTATATTTACAACAAATATGTACAAAATACAATCTATATATAGAAAATTTCCTCAAGCCTATATTATCATTACCTATATTTAAAAATAATGCAAAACAGATAATAATTAGCGTAAGCATTGTTTTAAAATGATTTTTAAAGCGAAATAAGCTTAATTAGTGTTGTCATACACTTTTTTACAGTTTTTATATAAATAATAAAGTATATCTAACGATTCATAAAATATGCTCTCACGTTGTGGGCTTATTTGTTATAAATTACTACATTAAAAGTGTAAAATAGATCTATCCGCCGACTCGTTTATTTTTATCAAGAAAGCAAATTGCATCCTATTTAGCGTCACCAAGTCAAAGTTTTTGGCATAATTACTCAAACAAACAAATTACAATTAAGCAATTTACAAAGATGTGTCTATATTTATAATATTTTTAACGGGCTCTATCTTCTTACGCATCTAACTTATGCTATTTATACGTCCCATTTTATAAAAAAAAAAAACTTTGTGAAGATAACATCTGTGAGTCGGAATATTTTTATTCCTTTGCGTATAATTAAAATAACACCGAAAGGTAAGTACTGAATACTTTTTCATCCCTTATTAAAGTAGACCATAGTTTATCTAAAAAGTGGGTATACAATAATAAATGAATTACTGTATATTATATGTATACTAAGCAAAGGCAGAAATCTATACAGCCACACTTCGATAAAATTGATTGTATATAATTTAATCATTATTATCAAAATATTTTAATACAAATAGTAATAAAATTAAATGACAATAATTATTATGAAACTTTTGTAGCTGTTTAAGAAACCGGAATAAAGCCGCTTAAAAAAATTGGCTGACACTATGGCGCTTTAAATTATTATTATTTTTATTTTTTTTGCGAAGAGTTCGTACTATTTATACATAACATGCTTTTGTTTAATTTCCTCCGAAATGAAAAGCAGATTGTAGAGAGATTATAACTCGGTTGAAAGTTACCAGTTTCACACTCTCGTCATAAAAATCTCATGTAAAATGGGTGCTTTTCAACGCTTGGTCAATAATCTACTATTTAAACTAAATACATATATCAAAATCATTCATTACGATCCTACTAATTCCTTAAAAATTAATTCATAAAGTTTAGATACTGTTTATATACCTACGCATTATTTGTAAAAAAACATATTATATTACAGAGAACTCCCCTAACTGAAGAAAAATATTTCCCCTTTGATCTTCAAAGAATGTTCGTGTAGGAATATTTCTCGTCAGCAAAATTGAGTTTTTCACTTTATTGAAAACGATACCTTATGCGGAGAATTTCAGAGATCAAAGCATCAAAAAGGCATAACGAATTCTGTAACTTGATTGCATACGAATGATCGTCAACAAACGACATGACGAGGGTGAGACAGGAATACGACAATTACGTAGTTTTATTATTTCGATAAAACACTCATCATTCGACAAGAGAGACAAACTTAACTCAAGTTTTGAGTCGAGATAAAAACATACATTTGGATCCTGGCCATATGATATAAGGTTTATTTTCGGTTAACATAATGTATTCTTGAGACATCGATAAAGTTTTAATTATCGTTCTATACAGGCATAAGAACAAACTAACCCCCTTATTCATAATAAAGTTATAAAACGTTGATTAGCTAAAATTACGAAGTCTTTATCTGACAGGTGACATTTGGTGATCGAAAGAGTGAGACGGGGCACACTATTTCACTGATTTAGTTAAAAAGCGATTATGAATAAGGGGGTTAGTAGTTATGTAAATAGCTCACATTGTTTGAACTTCGTAAAAAGTGTAAGCAATAACTAAACAATGTGTGAGTTCTAGAAAAAATTACAATGTTGAAAAATATTAACACTCTGGAATAAAGATTTCCCAGATTCAAAAAAGATATTATTACATACTTAAGCACTTGATTTATGATTTTTGATTTATGTTTAATTGCCTAACCATATTAAGTATTACCTAGTTTTTGTACTTTTACATGTTTTTAAGTTATTCGCATGCCTGCTTGTAAGCATTGTTTCATTACTCAAATAATAATATATCTGACTTAACCTGTGGGTAATGTAGTTGGTCTAGCATTTACTTAATGTTTAAATTGATATTTTTTTTTTGTAATAAGCAATGTAAGACTGTTTTTTATCCCAAATAAATAAATAAAAAAAAAATAAAAAAAAAATGAAATATATTTCTTTAATATACATAAATAGTTAGTTATTAAACAACAAAGTGGGCAAAGTGCGTGGGTCTGAGTCAGTGTGTTACGGGAAACAATACCTACATCCATTTATTTATTTATCCTATTACAATAACAGTTCTCCTAATATAAACAATAATATGTTGTTGCTATATTAATATCAAGAAAAACGGACAAAAGTCATTTTCTTTTCTGTGAAAGTAAATATTTAAACATGATAAACATCCGTTTGTGATCTGAAGGGGAATAACCAAACATGAACCTACAAGTTATTATAATGCTGTGGCTCCACCTGCATGACGCTTTTTGGAAATATTAGGATGTAATAATAAATGATGGACTACAACTATGTACTAAATTAGTGACCACACTATCATTTGATTTGAGCTATCGCCTAATTTCAACCAAACTTTCATGTCGTTTCTTTTTTTTATTTACACCTTTATTTTAAAAGTGTTAAATAAAATTAATAACTCAATTTTAACACACACTGATATCTGGTTCTTTTTTTCATACTTTGTAAAGAAAAGCTTCGACCTTCAGTATGAAAAGTTTTTTTTGTTTAATTTTGGGTTGATCCCGTAGTAAAATTTGACTAACCCAACATAGATTTCGAAAGTATTCTATCTCGAAATCTCTACCCGGTATATAGGTACGTACGTATTAATGTTGTTCATAAAAGTAATCTGATTCGGGAGCAGAGTGCGCTATGACATGTACATACTCGTTACGGGAACACTTCGATTTGTCCGCGGACGCAAGGCGACCTCCCACGGGAAATTAAGAAACGAGATACCGCTACTGACCACGTCTCAACATTCACTATACCTACGATGCGATGTGAGTGACTTACATCTTCTTTCAATTATTGTGCACAATTATTTTGTGAAGACCACTGGCGTGTATCCGTCGCTTTATGGGTATTTTGACCAGTTTTCGGCACTTTTGGAGGTTTCGGAAATTATGACACCGTTTTATTATATCATTTACACGTAACGACCAATTCAACGTATGTAAAAGTCATTAATTTATGCCAAATGTTTCGAAAAATATCTAAAACTATATTATGCAACAATGCATATCACAATGCAATAGCTTATCGTCGTATATTTTTTTATAAAGAGCGTTTTGACTGAACTAGTTTATATTAGATTTTATATTGCATTTTTAAATTAATTCGTATGTTAGTAAAGCGTCAATTTTTTTTATGCAACAAAGAGCCAAGAACTTAGCTGCCAAGCCTAAAACATATAAGTAGAAATATGTTAAAGTTAATTGAATACTTGTGTGTGTGCGTTCCAAATACCGGATTCCGATCCAGTAGTAGGAACAAAACTTGGCATCATTTTAGTTTTTGAATATTTTATTATATACTGAGCCAAATAAAAATTCGGTCTCTAATTGAATGTTGAATTTTCGCAAAATTTTGTAAGGAAATAATGTTTTCAAAACTCAGCTAATGTGTATTTTATACATATACTATATTTTGAACATCTACTTATAAATGTATATACTTTATTTACAACAAATATGTACAAAATACAATCTATATATAGAAAATTTCCTCAAGCCTGCCGCTGCTTCCGATTAACGGCAGGGTTCCCAGAAGGCTGGCAGCGTTTCCTCTTTGGATAGCCAAGCTGACGCGTTGGCGGAAAAAGCTCCCCGCCCGCTGGTCTCCGGAGGTCTCGATCAATTTTGATGACAAGGTGCGAGCAAAACGGCGAGCCACGGTCCCATGGTCTCGACCGCAAAAGGCACAAAAATATAGTTGGGTCCAATCGATGCGTATTTTTTGAATTTTGAATTTTCCGCACTGGCCGCAGCTGCCCCTGCAGCTTTACAAGTCGCCGGTAAGTGAGATGGCGCGAGTGTATCGACACATGTGGCATCCCACACCAGCGACTTGCCGACACTCCAAGGGATCAAAGACATACCATCCGGTCTCTTGCCATCGCCCCGCGCAATACCGACTGGTTCCAGTACGGAAGGCACGTTAGCGACAACAAGAGCCCTGCGGATAATGTCGTTAATAGCCGAGTGCCGTGATATTCGACCAGCACTTAGAGAGCACGAAAGCCCATGGTGGCCGAGCTCGTTGACGAGATCTCCGCAGCGGCAGCGATGAGGTAGATTGGTCCTGCAACCAAGACGAAGACAAATACACAGACTTAATGTTATACGGTCTAACATTGTTCCAGTATTTGTTGATGGAATAGCTTGTAGCCAGTGACCTGAGTCACTCTGAGAGACAGCTAACAAGCGCGCGCGGTCTGTATCTATAGAAAAGTTAGAAAATAAATTTTGCCAGGTTTTTTCACAAAGAGGCTTGTCCCACGCTCTCTGAGAGTGACTCAAGGTCGGAATATTTGTGCCTGGACAAGCTGCCTGCCAGGCGTCTCTAGCATCGGACAGGTAAGAAACCTCAACAGATCCAATAGAAGGGTCCAAAACAGAACTGACGAGGTTGCCCACACTGTATACCGAGGATAGAAACGCCGGTACTGATATGCTTGAAATTTTCCGCACTCCTAGGCCACCATAACACACGGGTAGGGTGGCCTGAGACCACACTTTGTTTTCATAAAAACTGCAATTTAGAATTTCGTCATCTACTTATTATTTTGCGGTTTTATCTATTGATTAAAGTTTATAATTCTTATACATGTGAAACTCTGACTTCGTAATGTATTATGTAAATGTTATTGTAGATTTTGTTGTTATTTATTATGTCTGAACGGATTTAGTTCAATTAAAAATCGACTTTATCTTAAAATAAAAATAAAGGATAGTTTTATCTTGCAGTAACATGTTCTTCAAAAGTAGTACTTACGATTATAGTCAGTTGTACTGTATAGAGACTTTCCAGAAACATTGATATTCTTACTGTCTTCTCATGGCATCATATCAATGTATTTATGAATGAAATATTTTGTGATTCGTGATTTCCACGTCCATGAGTTACATATAGACAATAGAACGACAACAGTGACCTTTATAGACCCATTACACGGGTATCATATCGCTGCTATAACTACAAAGTCATCCATGTAAATAAAACGTTTATTTAAGCTCGATAAAATGTCCTCAATTATTCAAAAGCATGCCTACTATAATTACAACAAATAACTCAATATTCCACGCCAAATTATCAAAGTTAATGTACGGTAATTAAAAGTATTTAAAATATTTCACGTAGCCGCGCTTTGTTCAAGCTCATGAAAGAGCTACAGTGAGGTATGCTGGTAAGCTTGAAGCTGGAGTATTTCATAATGATCTGCAAAAATGTCGGGCATTATCATTTAACAAACATTTATATAGCTTTTAGTATTTAAGTCGTTATTATTAAATTCACTTTGGCACAGAATTAAGCCATATTTACCTACAGTGAAGGGATTTATTTGTTGGACTTAAACAATTTTTTATAACATAATTTATCTTTATTTGCCTTTTGCGGTCGAGACCATGGGCTCGCCGTTTTGCTCGCACTTTGGCAACAAAATTGATCGAGTCCTCCGGGGACCAGCGGGCGGGGAGCTTTTTCCGCCAACGAATCAGCTTGGCTATCCAAAGAGGAAACGCTGTCAGCCTTCTAGGAACCGTCTCTTTAATCGGAAGCAGCTTATTATTTATTTTATTTTTGTAGTGTGCATACATAAACACATTGTATGATTTGGCATTTGCCAATTTCATTAAAGATTTTTTTAGTACCTTTATAGTTATCATCATTTAAGGCATTATATACAGGAATTGATTACTTGTAATAAATCAAAAGCAATAAAGGCTGATTTAATTATAAGTTTAATAGATATTTAACAACCATATTCTACGGTATGTGCCAATTTACACAATACATAAAATAATGTCACAAAGTTGTAAAACACATTTCTTCTTTATTTAATCACCTATTTAACTATTTTAAATTCAATAAATATCTCATTAATTATTATATTAATTGCAATGTAATAATAAATAACATTGTTTTATGAATATTACTTAGTGTAATATTATGTAAGTTCATTCATTTCAATGTGAAGAAAGAAATCACTTTTACTGTGAATTTTAATTACATATTGAAAATTTAATTGGATAAGTAGAGACATTATGATGATTACAATGAAACTATGAAAGTTGCAATCGTCAAACTGAGTCGCAACTCTTAAATTTCATGCAATATTATGTAGCATTATGTTATAACGTCTGAGCACAAGCATGCATCACGAAATGAAATGTGGAGGCGCCGCGGACGTAGTGCGGTTTCAACTTCATTCGTTTATCATTTTTATTGCCCTGCTACTAGCGGAGAAAATAAGCTGTAGGTAGCTGTCTAAAAATGTTCCCCAAAAACGATTATCTTGTAACTCAATTATCCCCAAAAAATTTCTTCAAAATTAATTGGCATTTAACCTATTATGAATAATTAAGGAGCCGAAAAAGGCCTCGCTAAGATATTGCTTGTTCAGCGGATAGATTTTTCATTAAAGCCTAAAATGTTAAAGGGTTTTTATGACCTTTAACTAAAAGCTTTTGTTAATTTTCTTTTCAACTTCTTAGTTTTAAAAGCTTCCTCGCATGAGATAGCTCATAAAAATCTTTAGTTGTGAACTACTCACATGCAATCATCATTTTGCGTGCTAAGCAGAACTGCAACAAAAACCTTTCGAATTGAGAACAGCTGCCAGCAACTTCTGGTAAGTACTTTCTACCAACATTATAATTCAGTACATTTGCAAATGGATGTTTTAGGGTTCCTTTTTAAAAGAAAGAAAAGATATTATTTAACAGGACGAATACAAAAGGTAATGAACAGAAAACAAAACGGCAAAATAAGACAATAGGTACGCTAGATAAAACAGAAATTAAACGTAGTTATTAATAAAATTAAATTCCTCGCGGTAACGTCTTTTACATTTAGTTATGTATATTATCTTAAGTCGACTTATGTTTTTTGATTGTTTTTCAACTAAATAATCAACTTTCGGCTTGACTTACATTTGTATCGTGCGAAATATCCGATTCGATTAAAGTTTTTTTTTCACATGCTCTTTTCTAACTAGTTGTCAAATATGAAATCCCTTAAATATTCAATCGCCATAATTTCTCCCAGTTATAAAGCTCTTTTTAATTAAATAGTCTTCCACACATTTACAATCGAATAATCGAATGGATACATCAGCTTTGGTGAATGTATTCAAAAGCTGGAATTTTCTACGGAATCTTCTACCAACATTTATCGCAAACGCTTTATGGTTTTAAATGATGTCGGTATTCATTTTCTTTGCGAAACAGTGTTTAACTGTTTTTACTTTCATTTAGTTCGTATTTCTAGCAATCAGGAAATGATTAGCCATCTTATATAGTTGTAGTAATTTCGAAACTAATTTCATTAACTATATTATGCTAAGGAGCCGTGTGAAACTTTCAGGAGAAAATTACCAAAACTTACATGAACTACTAATAAGTTAGATTTATTATTTTGGTCCGAAACTTTAGTACGCCAGCCAAAACTAACACCAGGCTATTATATTATATTCAACATTATATTATGGCCGCACGACTGGCGCTGGTAAATGAAATTATTCATACATCATCGTCATTAGAGGTGAATTAGAAAAGATACGAGCTTACGATATACAGGGTGGAAATTTTAGACGGGTCAGTAAGGGTAAACTACCTTAAGGGTTGACGCCACACGAATATTGTCTTAGGAGACTAACTTTTTGAGTTATTGGTATCGGCATTTACAGGATTTGGTAATAATAATACTTTTCACATTAATTTCACTAACAAATGTATGGGAAAGTTTTTTTCGATTTCTGACGTTGCTAGTATGTACTCTTACCTAACTTGGCTCCATAAAGACTTTTGATCCTTGTCGAAAACAGGATCAATGAAGCTAATCATATGACCGTGTGTGAGGAATGTCCCATGATATTAATTTTGTATTTATTATTTTTTTAATATATATTTTTTTAGAAAATAGCCGTTTTCTCGCTTGTTGAATTTTTTTTGGATATTTAAATGCCGATAGCTATGACACAAAAATTAAGGGATAGCCTCCTGAGACCATATTTGCGTGGCTTCAACCTAGTAGGTAGCTGCTCTCACTGACCCGATTGAAATATCCATCCCGTATAGCTTACGATATGGAAAGAAAACAGTACCGTCCGTACTATTAGATACTGTAGGTAGAGTTTTTTTGGGGTTTGATAACAGGGCAAGATGCAGCCACCCGAAAACCACCTTATAAATTATTATTTAGAACCGCAAAGTGATCGAAAAAAGGCAACCAGGAAGAAGACGGTGAGGATACAAATTTCAATATCTATAAAGGACCGAAAAAATTGGACAGCGAAGGCAAATTGCATATTCATCATTTTTTATGCTCGATTCATAAATTAATGTTGTCTCCCTAAATCCGAGGCAGTGACTTGTACATCACGCACCCGCGACTCGGCGGTGCGGAGAAAATGTATTTTGGATGTAGCCTGGAGGCGAGCAGCTATACAAAACAAATGAGACTCCTTTTTATTAATGTTGTGTGTTTTAATATCCCCTTTGCCAACATATTTTTGAGTTACAATTTTTACATGAACGTAAACGTTTATGTACGCAACTAACATGCGAGATATATTTCATATGACAGGTATATCATTATTATTTACATAGTATAAGCTGTATGTACGTGTTTATTTATTTAGTATCTAAATCGCTTGTGAGAGTGAGCGCCTAGGTGTGACTGCATTCGATTCTAGTTTTTTTCTTAATGATTATCTCGAAGCGCTCATGGTATAGCTTGATGAGCCGTTCTTAAATGATGGGCAAAGTTGAGCAATCACTGGTGTTGACGGTATCTGGATGGGGAACCGCCTAGTGGTACTATTTCAACTCGAGCGTTGTCCGTGCTTGGTAAGGCACGTAATGCCGTTAGCCCCGGATATGACTTAATTATCTTATGTTGTTTAAAGTTGTTAAGCTAGGCGGCTTGGAAACTCCTTATGATGATAATGATGATGATGATGATATTTTTAATGAATATAGGATATTCTAATTTGAATATTTTTTTCTAAGCTCTTGGCAAACTAGAAAAAAATAAAGTAAAAAATAGGAACATAATTTTGTATCGAGCTGACTCGCGGCAATATCTTCTCCGGTACAGAGATGAAAAAAGAATCTGTTAAATATAGCGTAAACTACAACTATTTTAAAATTATTAAATACTCTACCTGGAGACTAAACAAAGTGAAATATTATAATATTTAGCTTAAAGGCCTCTTTGCGTCACGTCATTAAAATAGTCGAGCCTTTATGGCCGTTCTTGGAACATTTTAAGCGCTAGCAAAGTTGGCGCTTAATCTGAGATGTTTTTTTGTTCTTTGCAGCAAAGCGCTTTATAGTGGCTCGCACACAAAACTGATGTTTCTTTAGGAAATCTTGACTGTCGCTGTAAACCATTTCTTTAAATATATTCCATCTCAAAAATGTTTTTTACTAAAAAGCTTGGCCAATGCAAGCTGCATTAAAATTTTACAACTTTTAATTCTAGTGAGGAATTATTTTACGAGGGTAGTAGTATTTATAATTACATTTATTAATACCACAGTCGTATACAGGATGTTGTTTTGGTCGGCGACAAGCGACCCAGGAGCGGTAGTACAAAATATATATTCCCCAAAAATGGACTTAATTCCATTAAATACTGTAAATATGTTGAGAAATACCTAATTCAATTTGAAATAAAATTACTGCAAAGTATGGTTACTAGGCACGTGCACAGACTAGAGCTAGGCACAAGCCGCCATCGCCCCACCCCTTTACTCCCTCGTACTCCCGTTGAGTATTATGTCTGCACTTTAGCTTATTACATGATTTTCAAAATTTTAATTTTTTTACTTTTATTAATAAAAAAAAAAGTATTTTTTTTATATATTTTTTTTTGCACCAGTATCTATTGTATTATCGACCCTGAGTCGCTCGTCGCTGACCAAAACAACGACCTGTATTTAATAAATTCACAAACAGTTCTCTCTAACCCGACCCATTATAGCGATATATTTTATAGACACGCCTTTATCGCCATACATTGCCTATGGTTCAGCCTAGGTGCTAAAACATGCTAATAATGTTCTTGTTTCAGTGACCTGAACATAAGACCTAAAGCACGGATATATGTATGACATTGTTTTTGTATGATAATACATTTTAAGGCGATGATAGCTCAGTGGTAGTGATACCGAGACGAATGTCCCGGGTTCGAATCCTACAATGAGCTTGAGCTTTTGGTGAAGGAAAACATCGTGAGGAAACCATAGCCCGGTGGTAGGGTACTTTGTAGTACCCGCCTGGCTGGCTACCACCCTCAAGTTGAAAATCTGTCGCCAAGCACCTTTCGGTGTGTTCCGATAGCTGCACTTGAGAGCCAGTTCCTTCTAGGCTTTGTGTGCTTACCACCTTCGGCCGCATCATCACTTACCATGGTGAGATTGCGGTCAAACACAGGCCCAAAAATAGTAAAAAAAATAACATACTTGTTACATTACAGAAAAAACCAAAAAGAATGTGACTTTTAAATTGATATAATAATTATATCATATACTTTTCAGTTACCCGCGTTCCCCTAATTTACAATCTTAGTTGGGTTGGAAAAAAAATACACCTTTAGATAACTCCTAAGATAGGTACTCAACGAATAATTCCTCCAAATTTCATATCTCTACGTCCACCGGTTTAGGTTGTGTGTCTATCAGACTTACTTTACTGTTTAGGCTAGTTTACCTATGTATGCGATAGCTTTCCGCCCGGCGGTTTTATCCATGATCACTCTCCCCCTTGGGGATTGCTTTAGAAATTCTTCCACCTACAACCTTGCAGGTACTAACATCATAATAACAACTTTTGTTCCTGTGTCTAAAATGAATTTCTGTATCCTGCGGTTTGAGGTGTGCGTGCATTGTCAAGTAGTCATTTTCTCCTGACATGTTATCCAACCAAAAATAAGACAACTCGGGGCATTGAGATCCAAGCAGTGATTTACTCGGTCGTGTGTGCCCGCTCTCACTATCAGTGCAACAAACTGTCAACTGGTACCAAACAAATGACTGCGCTATACGGCCGCGTGTCGCGTCGTGGGCGTCTTGTTTCACACCCCCTGCACACGACACGACGACTAAACATGTATGTACGTTAGAAAACGTGAATTAGTATCACTCTTATATTTCATGAAGAAAATTTAACCAAGACTTTACTGATAAAATTGTTGCTTCACGCCATCTGTGTTTATATAAATCAATGTTTGTCTATTTATCTATTTGTAACGTATTAGTACTGTAAGTAAAGGCGTTGTAAACACAGAATAGCACACTGGGCTTATGCCTAAGTAGATAATAGGCTAGATGACTGAAAATATCTATTTAGTCCGTCATTTACATTATGACTAGTTTTCCCCGCGGTTTCACCCGCGTTCCCGATATAAAAAGTAGCCTATGTCCTTCTCCATACCATAGGCTATCTGCATGCTAAATTTCATGTTGATCCGTTGAGTAGTTGAGGCTTGAAAGCGTAACAAACAAACAAATAAACTCACTTTCGCATTTATAAAATTAAATTAGGAAAAAATATTTTTTCTTTTGTAATTACTCAAAAAATACGAAGATATCGTGTGTTGAAGTTCTGCGTAACGTCACGTTATGGTTCCGAACTTTGACGCGTTTTATCTTTGTAAATTTTTAATTGATTTGGTAAAGCAAAAAAAACGTGTCCAATAATTTTTGATAATCTAACTGACGGACTAATTAGAATTATTACTATTATTTTACTCAGGAATCATCCCTATTCGAGTATTTATAGGAGACCATCGTTTATGTAATCTAAAACTACTCAATAACTGGTAGCTTACTTTCAAAAATTGCATCGATACAAACCTTGTAATAGGTGAAATCATATTTCATCAAAAAAGTATGAAAACGCCGAAATTATCCAATCGACCAATTATTCGAATAATTTGCAACACCGCAGACATGCAGTTTTACTTGTAACTAGAGTGTGACCAAACGAAGACCGCCTTGAAATTCTTGTAATGCATTATTAATAAAGTATAGACTTCTAGGAATATTGTATAGACACTAATAGACATTTTTTTCTATAAATTACATACAAAACGGCTTTCCGTAATGGCAATGATGAAAATCTTATTTAGAATAATAATAAACCTGGTGTGTTCATGCTACGCGAACTGAGCACGAGCCGAGCCACGAACGAACACGATTCGTTGTTTAGATAATATTAGCTTTTTCTTAGCTGGCAGAACCTAATCGAATTTTTTCCCTGAAATCAGGATTATATATAGACTTAATCTTGATATAGAGATACAACCTTTTGCTGAAATCATTGACATTATTCTCAACTTTTTCATAAAAAAAGGTATCTACGAAATAATACAAAACAAATACACACACGATGATTGGAAAATAATCTTAGCAAAAATCTTATTGAATAATAACCACAATAAACTAAACTTTCTTTCTCAGTTATACAACAATTATCTTCATCTGCAATATCCAATAGATTCTTACACCATTTTGAAGATTAGTCTTTTACCCGTCGTAATCGCACTTTCGTAGTTAACTTTAGATATTACGCAAGCACACCATAATGTACAACATTTAGGGTACTTTTGATCTTTTCTTTTACGTTTCGTAACTCTAAGTGTATGCTTTGACATGCAACGTAGCATAGTGGTTCTTTCTAAAAATAGAGTGGACAATGAGGTTCATTATAGGTACCTACTCAATGAATGATACACACTTTACATAATTTGGTGAACACACCAGCGACTACTATATGAGTTGACACCATCCATAGTCAAACAACAAAATGTATATTCTCATCAGTTGTTTGGTCGACAACGAGCGACACAGGGGCGGTAGTACAAAAAATATATTTTTCAAAAGTGGCCTTAATTCCATTAAATACTGTAAATGCATTTAGAAAAACCTTATTCAATTTGAACTAAAATTACCGCAATGTGTGGTCACTAGACACGTGCACAGACTAAAGCTAGGCGCAATCCGCCGTCGCGGTCGCCCCACCCCTTCAATCCCTCGCACTCCCGTTGAGTATTTGAGTACACACAACACTACAAGCACACACAACTCTTATCTCCCACACACACACAAAAAAATCGTCAAAAAGATCATTAACTTTAATATATAAAGTACAACTTACCCATAACCTATGTTTTCCTGATTTGATAGTTTTCTACTTATCTTACTACGAAATTGTCAGGTGTATTAATAAATGGCCTATGAATAAAAATAGAAATGGATTCATTACCTACAATAATTAATGATATCGACACCTACGGGTCCCATGAATTTTACAATTGCCCACCTGATCAATGCATGGAGCTCCTGGGTAGTAATCAAGATAAAAATACTAATCTGCTACATCTGAACATCCGCAGCGTAGGTAAAAACTTCGACCAACTTGTGGTACTACTGTCGACATTAAATATAAAATGTGATGTCATTATCCTATCAGAATGCTGGTTGAATAAAATAACGAACATTCCATCGCTTGACGGTTATTCAACTTTTTCGACAACAAAATGCTACAATCAGAATGATGGCCTTGTTATTTACGTAAAGTCTAATATTAAACATAATGTCGTAGAACCACATTTTACAGATGCTAACTGTTTGGTCTGTACTCTTGATCCAAACACTGTTATAATAGCATTGTATAGACCTCCCTCTTTTATGCTTATTGATAATTTTCTTGACAGTTTGAACAGTGTTCTAAGTTCAGTTACTTCAGGTAAGGATACAATTATAATGGGAGATATTAATATCAATATAAGTCCTACAACCACTGATTCGCACTATAATGAGTATATGAACTTAATAACATCCCATGGTTTTTTACCAGCATACACCTATCCAACTCGCGAAAAAAACTGTTTGGACCACGCTATAATTAAAATAAAAACCCCAATTACTTCTTTTATAATTGATAGTTATATT
This sequence comes from Polyploca ridens, assembly GCA_951394255.1. Classification (NCBI taxonomy): domain Eukaryota; kingdom Metazoa; phylum Arthropoda; class Insecta; order Lepidoptera; family Drepanidae; genus Polyploca; species Polyploca ridens. The sequence goes on along the minus strand of OX596249.1, from coordinate 13,346,068 downwards.
ACTGATCATGCTCCGGTTTTGGTTTGCCTAAAAAGGACCCGAAGTACTCAGAATTCCAATAATGTTTTTACTAAAGTTAACCTGGATGGAATAGTCACTGAAATTAATAACACAGTTTTTGATTCTATTTTGAAGTCCGATAGTCCCAACTCTGCTGTAGAATTTTTGGTTAGTTCAATTTCGTCGATTGTTGAAAAACACACAAAAATATGTAAATTACCATCTAATAAGAGAATTAGTAAGCCCTGGATTACGCCAGGACTCTTAAAATGCATACGCAACAGGGATAACATGCACAGGAAATTCAAAAAAACACCCGATAATTACATTTTAAAAATTACCTACTATCGCTATCGCAATTTTTGTAACAAATTATTGAAAAAACTTAAAAGAATTTACGAGAAAAATGAGTTAATGAAATCAAAAAATAACCCAAAAAAGTCTTGGAAAACAATAAATAATATATTAAATAAACAAAACTCTAAATCTCCTCCCACTGAACTTTTGGCTTCTAATCTAAATGACCATAAAACCTCAATAAACCATGTGAATCAATTTTTTGCGAATATTGGTAGAAATCTTGCGACAAAACATACAGATAACTGCATTAAACATGCCCCTTACCTACGGGATAGAGCTCAAATTGATTCCTTTGTACTCCTCCCGCCTGACCGATCGGAAGTTGAAAGTCTTATTATGAGTCTCCGCACTGATTCTGCAGCTGGGTGGGATGGAATTACTGCAAAGATTCTTAAACTAACTCGATACACCCTAGTACCCCTGATTGCATATATCTGTGAGCTATGTATATCAAAAGGAATTTTCCCTAAGGTATTAAAGAGGGCCATTGTACATCCCATTTACAAGAGTGGGGATAGAGACGATGTCAATAATTATAGACCTATATCGGTTCTCCCAGCGTTGTCAAAAGTATTGGAAAAGGTCCTCAATAATCGGCTGATCGACTTCTTACAGACTAGTAATAGTCTGTCTGAAAACCAATATGGTTTTCGTAGAGGAAAATCATGTGAGGATGCAGTAGCCGCCCTAGTTGATAACGCTGTTAGAACTCTTGATAAGAAATCTAAATGTCTTGGCATTTTCCTTGATCTTTCCAAGGCATTTGACACCGTCTCTATTCCCATCCTCATTGGAAAACTTGAGAGGATGGGCGTTAGGGGCTTAGCACTTGATATTTTTAAAAGTTATCTGTCGGAAAGGACACAATGTGTTAAAATTGGCAACTCTATAAGTAATGAACTGACACTATCATTTGGAGTCCCACAAGGTTCAATTTTGGGTCCAACATTGTTTCTAGTGTATGTAAATAGTCTTTGCAGTCTTTCCATTCCATACACCAATATTTATTCGTACGCAGATGATACAGCCCTACTTATTTCCGGTCATACGTGGACTGAAGTCCAGGAGCGGTCACAATTTGCACTCGGCGTGGTCATGTCCTGGTTGTCTGCTAACAAGTTAACACTAAACTTAGAAAAGACACACTATCTCACCTTCTCACTTAAAACATCTACACAACCAGATGACACATTTGCCATAAAAGCACATGTTTGCAGAGGTGTTACTCATTCATGTTCATGCCTGCCTATAACTCAAGTAAAAGAGGTTAAATATCTTGGCATTACTATAGATAACCTACTAACTTGGAAATCTCAAATAGGTAAATTAACTGGCCGAGTGAGAAAACTAACCTCAATTTTTAAGAACCTTCGCTACTGTGCTGATCATGATACACTCAAGATGGTTTATGATGCGCTGTGCCAATCTATACTCTCATTTTGTATTACGGTTTGGGGAGGTGCTCCTAAAACTACTTTCTTACAACTGGAAAGGGCACAAAGAGCCGTTTTAAAAGTCATGACCTCTAAACCCTACCGACATCCAACTTTACTTTTGTATAAAGAATGCAAAGTCATGACCGTGAGACAGCTCTTTGTGCTCCATACTATTTTGCGTAAGCATTCGTCGCTTAAATTTGATCCTAGGCAACTAGATAAACGAAGAATAGCAAATGTCTGCCCTGTCGAAAGCCACAGGACAAAATTAGCGAAGCGGCATTTTAAAATTCTCAGTGGCCAGTTATACAATACAGTTAATAAAAAGTGCAACATATATTCCCTTAATAAATACAAATGTAAGATTAAACTAAGAGATTGGCTAAAAACATTAAATTACGAGGAGACAGAGTTTTTAATCTGAATACCTAAAAATAAACAAATATTGCTTTTCATTTTTCATTTCACACACACACACACACAGACACCCCTACACATTCACAAAACACCTCTTCACATTCACCACACACCACTCGCACAAACAACGCATACACACCTCCTCATCCAGTAAAAACGCAAAGAGGCTTTTGCAGTTATTTTCCTCATCTTTATTTTTATATTATTTTTAATTTTTGAAGTTATTTGTATGTAAAATCACTAGCGTAAATTACATCTATGCTGTTTGTTATAAAAGACTACGAGTAAGGTTTAAAGTAAGAGAGAACCCTGATACCCATAACACAAGTTTAATCTTAGCTTGGGTGCCAGGAGTTTCAACTGATCTGTGACTTCAATTGTACAAAACAAACTATTGTGTAATTTTTTGTATAAGCCACATTTTTGTAATGATTAGTTTTTGTTAATTGTAAAACTGCAAATAAAGAAATTTTATTTATTTTTTTATTTATTATGACTACACTTTAACTTATTACATGATTTTCCAATTAAAATTATTATTATTTAAAAATAAAACATTTTTTTATATTTTTTTAGCACCAGTATCATTTGTATTATCAACCCTGAGTCGCTCGTTGCTGACCAAAACAACGACCTGCATATAATTCTCTTTTTATTATCTTTTTTTCGTCAGAAGCCTTCCTCGCCCTTCGCATAAATAATTACCAAAGTTTCATCGCAATCGTATATGAATCCATACATGATAAACAGGCGGACAATCAGATAAGCACATAATATAGATTTCTATTTACCATGAAGAGATTTTTTTTGTATGTCAATAGGTTGACAAACAGGCAGACGGGCCTCCTGATGGTAAGTGGTCACCGCCGCCTATGAACATTTGCAATACCAGGGGGATTGCCGATGTGTTGCCGACCTTGTAGAGCTCTATTTACGCCTTTTTTGAAGAACCTATATCGTAGCGCTGAGGGAAAACCGTAACGTTGATTATGGTCAAAAACAGTCATTATCTATAGTAAACATAACATTCGACTGAGATATTCCTGAGAATGTGACATAATTTGAATATGTATTCTGTAATGTGAGGAAAGTGAAATTAAATAACGCCTAAACAAAAGTAACAAGTCATTACATTCGTCACAAGTTTTGTGACAACTCGTCGAACAAAACACTCGCTACACTTTCACCCATGGGTATTCGAAGTTGTTGGTTTGAAAAGTAAAAGTGTCACTTACGAAACTGGTCAGTCACTTTTGCCTTGTGTCATTAGAGAGAGCAATTTACGCAAATTCGTGTAATTACATGTAATTATGTCATAGAATGCATATTTAACTTGACACTTTATTTCATTTGGATACAAATACATCTTTGAAATAGCACTAGTTGCCAATGCCTTCCAAATCAGCATCCTATTCATACTATTCTTTTGTCGGTTAGCTGTCCCAGGATATCTATAAAAATAAATAAAATTGAAGTGTCTTTTTGTAATGTCAAAATACTAGCTTTTTCTAATGCATATGAAAGTATAACAAAAAAACAATGTTTAAACTTTCTGTCTGTCTGTCTTTCTGTTTGCTCCGGCTAATCTCCAAAATGGCTGGACCTATTTTGACGAGACTGACAGATAGCTGATGTTATTTAAGAGTGCGTATAAAGCAAAATAACAATCTTAGAATTGAAATTTACCCAAGTGAATAGTATTTAAATGAAAAAATATTTTTATATGGGTATGTTCATTATATACATGAGGGTTCTGTCTGAGCAAAAACATAATGGAATGAAATTTCCTCGATAGAAAAAAATCACAAAGCTACCTCTAATAATAATGAATTTTCGGTTTTATTCGTTCATGGTGTATCTAATTTAGACAAAAATTCGATAAATAATATCACTAACATATGACCTAGGGCTGCTACAAGTTATTTAGATAAAAAGCGCTTAGTTCATTTTTGTTCCGCGAAACACGCTATCTCCATCTCATCTCCACGCGAAGATTAGACATAAGTTTGTTTCATCTGACATTGCCATATTTTTCTGGCTTGGTACGCACTCTTAAATAATTAGGATTCCGCGCAAAACATTAAAAACTGTACACGGGTGAAACCACGGGCGTCAGCTAGTTTATTATTCTCAGTATAGAATCAATAGGTCAGTTCACCGCAACCAATTTTTAATTAGAACTAGCTAAGTTTTCCCTGTGAACCAAACAACTCACTAGAACAAAGCTGACCGCACACCTCAATGCTCGAGCTCTCCTAGCTTATACTACCCTAGTAACAAAAGCTAATTAGCATTCAAAGAGAATAGTAGGTCAATGGTCTTACCAACCGGGTGCGTCATATCGACTTGACCCCTTTATCCACTCTTATTTTACGTACATGTACAAACTTTAAAGAAAAACTACCATTGCCTGTAAGGTCATCAATTTGTCGCCATATTTTTGTTTGTTATTTTTCTTTGTCTAAAAAATCTTTATGTAACAGTCTATTGATGATATAACCAACAATTTATTCACGGAGTAACATACGGTTTTTAGATGTTAATCGCCATTAATAATATATAATAAACATATCTCAGTACTACTAACTAAGAGTTAAAGAAAATATTATCCTTAATCTATGTCAATAATTATAGTAAATTAAACAACAATTAAAAATTAGAACACGACTTGAATAATATTTAATTACATGCAGAGATTTCTTAATTATTCTAATTCGTATTTTTCTGTGTGTGGCCAAATTAGCTTAGCAAAGGTACCTAGAAGGAACTGGCTCTTATCATCTTTAATGAATCTGCCGGAATCATCGAACAGTTAACCCGACAATGCGCAATGACATTAATTTGTTTGAAATCTACATATTCAGCCAATGCCCCACTACCGACAATGCCCTCTAATTGGCTAAGTCAAGGACACACTAAACATTTAAATGCAGTTATTGGATTGCACGGTATTCCTACTCTAAAGGGCTTTTTCCTATTTGGCCCGAATTTACTTGGTGACAGGCGGGGTATTATCACCTCTACGTGCTCTGGTTCCTCCTGATGTTTTCCTTCACATAAAACGCTCATGATAGGATTTGGAACCATGATCTTCATCACTGCATTTCACCACTGAGCTATGCCCGGTATTTCCCCAAAAAAGCTAAAATTTCTTAATTCTCTTGTTATCATCAAATAATTTATTCCACGCTAGCACGTAATAACTAAAACGGCAACGTTTGCAACACAATAGTTCACATTCCTTAGAAATAGAAAATGTAGCCTTCATGGCATGTGTAATCGTTCTCCTTAGTCCATTTAACAAAATGAGTACAGTACTTATACGCAGGAAAGGGAAGTGACGTTGGAATTAGCTGGTTATGTTCAAGGTGCCGGATTATGCTGCTCTGATTCTGCATCCACACCTATTGCCTATAATTACGCCCCGCACAACATAGCTATAATATTCTAGTTAGCGAAACACAGGCACAAAGTTAGGTAATTACATGCTAGTTAAATAAGTAGGTCCTATAACTATGAATGATATAGTTCTTATATTATACGCACTGATAAAATTTAAATGATGCAATTTAATTCTAATAGTGCTTTGTTAGCTAAGTGCCTGCATATACGTTACACGTTATACGTTAAACTATTGTGAGACGATTTCACAGAGAATTTGTGACAGTTATTTTAGACAGAAACTCTAAATTCACAATGCTGAAAAATATGTACTGATTTAATAAAAACACAAATTACTACAGAGCATCAACAAGAATAAACAAAGGAGAGAAAAAATTGAATTGACTGTTCATTTCTCTTCATAGCGCACCTAACAAATTAATTGTCTCTCTAGCACGGAGCGACTGAGTTTATTTTTTGTTATTCTAGTACCCTCAATGAAAGTGATTGACTTTCATAAAGGACCTCAGTACACCGTTCCGCACGAATAATTTTCTAGGTTCATCCGATGCTAGTTTTGTTTTATATTCAACTATTGAGCATTTCGACGGCGATGTTTCCCAAGTAACGGCACGCGCACGCCTCACGTATAAATTTTCATGCTTCCGTGACTACCTCAAATTGCTCACTCTAAAATTAAGCTGTTAACAGTTCAATTGCAAAAGATAAAACACGAAAGTCAATGCCAATTGGCGCAAATAAATAGAAAATCGTCGTTGGCTGTATTATAATTGTTCTATTGGTATCACATTTCGCAAAAAGTCGTTAGTTTCTAATATCTCTTTGGCGTTCATATTATAAGGCTACTGCCAATTAATTGGCGTACGATTGAGATTGTTTAAACAGATGAGACTGTCCATAACGAGCTACCGTTTTAGGTATAATAATAATCAGGTACCCATTGGTAAATTTATGAACGCTTCAAAGGCGGGAGTACGTAACGACCCTTCAATTTCCTTTTCAGCTTGAATCTATTCAGGAAGCGAAAGCATTTCCTCCCGGCACCGAACTTCCAATCAGGGATTTCAAAAATAAAATATAATGTTACGAAGAACGTCCCTACGTACCAATAACAGATGAGGTGAATATTAAAAATGATCTCTTATCCTTGATTGAACGTAAAATTTTTTATGAGAAATCTGTGAATTACTTTGATGAATATTCGTGCTTGGAACAATTTTATTTTAGTTGTCTCATTCATAAACCAACTTTGTCATTTTATGAAGTGGAAAAATGTAATTACCTATAGCTATGTAACTACCTATACTATATGCGAAAGTGACGTATACGGAGGGACTATTCCAGTGAAAAATCTATTTGTTCAAGTTTGTTAAGGGATTTTTTTTTTATACTACTTAGGTAGCAAACAAGCATACGGCCCGCCTGATGGTAAGCGGTTACCGTAGCCTATGGACGCTTGCAACACCAGGGGAGTCACTCGCGCGTTGCCGACCCTAAAAGTGAGTGAGTGGTGAGTGGAGTTTAGCGGCTGCTTACCGGAACAATACTCGTTAAATGCCGCTTTGTTGCAGTCGCGTCTACAGTGGCCGGCGTCTGAAGTATACGGAATTTATTTAATTTATTGTAGAAAATATTTACACAACCGAAATGATGAGAAAAAAACAATTTTAAGCAATATTTAACTAACTTAACTAAAGATTAAGAAATAAGAAATCTGTCAATTAGACATTTTCAATTGTTGGTAAGCTACCGTAAAAAACTTGGGAGTTCATTTGATTATTACTTTTTGTTACGGTTTATACCAACTTTTGTAATTTCAGGACTTTGTTTAATGTACCTAGGCAAATTATAGTTAACCGTCGCAATATCACCTCACATTTTTTTATGAAAAACCTTATTCTGTAAAGAATTTTTAACTGCGTGGAAAACCTGATACATTCAGGTGTAGCCTGTACCGTTAGGTGGTGCAGTGAGCGACGTTTGAGATTGCCCGCCCGGAGGTAGCGTACTCTTTATTAATGCACGCCCGTAGCCAATGCTGAAGCCACCGACCTAACCAACTTTAAGACTAACTCCACTCCTTAGACGCGTCTCGCATCACCTTTCATTTCCTCTGACATTAAACAAGTAACAGTTTATTGCTAGCTGAGAAACTCTCCGCACGAGAAATTTATTATTCAACTAAACTATGCTATTTTCCATCGTTTGTCCACTCGAGAAAATTACAGGGCGACGAGAGATATTCAGTCGCTATAAACACAAAATGCTGTCATTAAGCAAATACTATTTTCTCTCGATAAAATACATAGCTTGTGCTCGGATATTACTTTATCTATATATATAAAATTCAAAGTCCTGACTGACTGACTGATTTACTGATATATTAACGCACAGCCTAAACCACTGGTCCTAGAGACATGAAATTTAGAAGGCATATTTGAGGGTATATTATTGGAGGCTCTTTGTGAAGAGTAGGCATCCACTAAGAAAGGGTTTTTAAAAATTCCACCCCTAAGAGGGTAAATTAGGGGATGAAAGTTTGTATGAAAGTTCATCAGTTTCGAAGTTAGGATCTTCAGATTTTGTGTTTAGGCTGAAGATTGAAAATTTATGTATACGTGTCTCAGCGTTTTTAATAATTCCACCCTCTAAGCGGGATGAAGTTGTTTTGTTTTGTTGTTGTAGAAAAATATGTCATTTGATTCCTGTAGGCCACGCGGGTGAAGCCGCGAGCAGAAGCTAGTCGTAACATAAATCTGAATAGTGATGTTATTTATGTTGATCGTTAATGAAAATTGTGAAGGTATGTAAATATGTGGCGTTATGTGAACGCACGGAGCGATGTATTATGATAAGTAAGGTTCGGACGCCTCTCTACGAACAGAACAATAGGTTCCTTCCTGGAGCAGCGAGAAAGTGAGGTGTTGTGTCTTTCCATCGCTCGATAAATAAACCAATCTCCTCGCATCATCGCCGGTCTATTTGTATGCGCATACTCTAATGACGGCACATTAGCAAGATGACTTTATTACAATGCTGCTTAGAAAGTAGCGACATTTTATTGATGCTTCTTTTTTGTGCAGTAATAAGGAAGAGCATTTATGTGTCCAATTAGAATTGTGTCACTGGGTCAGTATTGGTTTTTTATTCAGCTTTATGTATGCTATATTCGCTATTAGTTATATAATTTTATTATTGTTCGATTTTTAAACATTGTAAGTAGATATGTATAAAAAAGAAAACATTATTATTTTGTGCAGCATACACAGGTCGTTGTTTTGGTCAGCGACGAGCGACTTAGGGTCGATAATACAAATGATACTTGTGCTAGAAAAAATAAAAAAATTGAAAATCATTTAATAAGCTAAAGTGTAGACATAATACTCAACGGGAGTACGAGGGAGTAAAGGGGTGGGGCGATGGCGGCTTGCGCCTAGCTCTAGACCGTGCACGTGCCTAGTAACCATACTTTGCGGTAATTTTATTTCAAATTGAATAAGGTATTTCTCAACATATTTACAGTATTTCATGGAATAAAGTCCGGGAATTATATTTTGTACTACCGCTCCTGGGTCGCTAGTCGCCGACCAAAACAACACTCTGCATATTCATTAAACTTCATTAGAATTTTAATTCCAGCTCTGCTTAAAATCTTATTATAACTCTATTGGAAACAATACTAGCCTTTTGTAAGTAAATCGATTTATGATGCCATAATTTAACTTAACCAAATAATTTGACCTGTTGCGTACTTTAACAGTGAAAATTAAATAAAAAAATGTTTCTACAACCTTTGCACAAGAAATCCATGTTGGTATAGAAACAAGCGATGGCTTTGCGAAACTTGTCGTGATCGCAAAACCGCAGCCTTTCCGCGTCAGGCAATTTTATTATAGGGGCCTACTCAACTCGCTGGTTATTTGAACTTTTGTTATTATTACAAGCCATACGTGACGACGTCAGCGAGATATGGCACCATGCGATCTACACGCCTCTTTACGATACATTCTCCTAAACTTTGAGACTTTCTAAACATAAATGGTTTTGGTATAAACTTTGTTGAAATCGCCGATTTTTTAATAGACCTATTAACATAAAACATGCGAATAAGCGTCCTTTCCTTACCACTTCTGAGTAAGACAACATCCATAGTACCCATAAATTTAATTCAATACATAGGTAAGTAAGTAAATAAGCAGAATCTCTAATTACATCTTTTGCCAGAACTAAAATTAAAATGTAAACCACACCATAAAAATTAACCGTTGTTGGTTAACTCACAGTAATTGAGTTCCTGAACGACCAATTATCAAGTTACACCGGCTTTATAATTTTTCTTCACTTTTATCAATGTTATCATCGTACAAAAAGGCTAAAGCAAATTTTACCGGCGAAGTTAAGACCTGCCAGTAAACATAAACTTAACCTTTACAACGCGCAAAGCAATACTTTGAACAGCGCGGTAGTTTTGCGACTACGCTTTACAATTCTCGTTCGCTACGAGTTGTTAATTCATCTTATTAATAAAAAGGGTAATGTATAATTTGATGAAGAAATTACCAGTATGAGAATAGTATCGCAGTAGGTCCAGCTGGTATTGAACGGGGCCGTGGGCTCTCGGTCAGCTCGCCGCAAACTGGTTTTGTTCATTATCAAAAGTCAATAACTTTCCGATGCATTCCGAGTCATGGCCAACTCTCCGCGCAGAAGACGTAATAGGCAAAATTCGTATTGTTAACTACGTAAAGCAAGTCGATATTCTCTAGATGACAACGATAAGTCTTCACAAATAAAAATGGAAGTTCATAACTTTCTTCAAATTTTTACGCAAGCAACTTTCGCTAAAAACGTTTTTTATGGCGGTAGAGTACAATCCTTGACACAAAACTAGTTAATTTCTCTTTGGTTTTGAATCAAGATGACTTTTTAAAAAGATCCATTCAAATTGGATTAGTCTGAAAGTTACCTACATAGTTTTACATTCTATGACTTTGTTATGACGCAATTCCTTTCAGATTGAACGGGTTATATGTATGATTGTAACATCGTTTCAGATACAGGATTTTTTAAGTTATGGAGTCAAATATGGCATTTATTTTATTACAATTTCAAATGACATGTAAGATAACTGTTATTAATAAATGATGATGATGTTTTGTTAAGGCCCGATTTAAATGTCTACGGGGCATCGGCCTAATTGGCAACGATCGTAAGAGCAAACGATGCGATATCATGCTGATGACCGTGCTCGCGCGATGACTTGCGAGCTTCAATAGTAATTAGGACTCTCTAAAGCGATGTATGTATTTAATCTCGTCGTGCGACTAAATCGCGTCGTTTGCTCGTACGATTTTCGCCAATTAGGATGACGCCTAACGCACCATCAATTAAAGGTTAAGCTAGAATAATTTTCATAAATTAGTTTTAAGGCAATTAAGTCACTAGCTGATAAAGTATAAGCCATGCTATTCAGCCAATAACTCATCTACGCAATTACTAGATTAAAGGAAATTTAATAGTGTACTGCAAAGTAGAGATGGAATAATAACGAAATTATAGTTAACGTATTCATAACAAGATTGCTTTTGTTGATCATTAGAAAATCGAGCGATTGAAACTTTCGTTTGATCGAATAGTACATTATTCGTGCATAATATAGTAATAAAATATGTACTTACATATAAATTAGTGCGTGCGTAAATCAACTTTGTAAATAGAACGTAGAAAATTCACATGTGGCCATAATTATGGTAATTACGCCGTGCCGCGCCTTAATATGCTGTGATTTTATTAATTTTATACTAAGGACCTCTAATTTGTAAAATGTTCTTACATTTTGCTTGTATACAATAATATATTTAGATACAGCTGAGTACAATTTTTAGTGTAGTTTTTAAATCGTGTAAAGTCACTACGCACTACGCAGTTATTGGTTAACCGAGTTTAGTAATCACAGAATTTACAATTCTGCGGCCTACCACAATTTAAAATCATTAAAACAGTCTTTGAAAACAATTGAATTTAGAATTGTCAAAGTAAATAAAGCAAATCGTATCGAGATCCAATTTGAACTAATGACTGAAGGTGATTGCTGATAGAATTAAGATTATTTACACACGTTGCGAAGGAATCGTTTTGTTTTACTGCATAAAGCTACACGCTAGGAGCTAAGAGCTAAGCTAGACAGGGGCGATCATGTTGCAGTCAAAGGCAAGAATCAGCTTGGTAAACGAGTATTGGTGGAAACGTAACACAAATACTTTAATTCGTTCTCTTTAGTTCCTAGAAGTAGTTGAGAGCTGGAAAGGGCACATCTTTATTCTTTATATCTTAGGATATTTATTCACTCACAGCCATCTGATCCCAAAACTCGCTATTTATAACAAACTGATTGTCTCTTAACTAATCTAAATTTGCGGTGATGATATCCTTCGCTAGTTATACACAACACGTGGATTAGTTTTTCCTGGAACAGTTTTTACTCTGAAAATTTAAATGCTTTAATCAAAAACGAAAATTTCACAGTAAATACCAGTATTTTAATAGCCTACATGCAAAAGTCAGCTCCGCAGTTTACGTGAAACTTTATGTAAGAGCAAACCTGAAAGCGAAACATTTAATTATAATAAGAATAGTGCGCTCGAGCCACATCATTTGTTTTATACGACGTGTCCAGAATGTTTGCCGAGAGCACTCTGAATGGCGTAATTCGTTTGTTAAACAAACTAAAGCTTCACGTTAGTTGCTATGTTAATTAATGTCCTACATTTTGGTTAGCTGTGACTTGCAATTAAAATGAATAATAATAATATTGCTCATTATATTTCTGTATATTTTTATTCTGGACTCGTTAAATACATATATATTTATAGGAATATTCTTCAAAAAGCTTCGCAATTTTATAAAATATTCACGTTGCACTTGCCATTCCATGAAAGTAATCCCGAAAATTTTATGTACTGAAATACATGGCAATAATAATAAAGTAAGCATAAAAACAATACAAGACCATAACAAGTTTTTATAAAAATTACCTTCAGAATCAGTTTTGAGCATAGATCTCGAGGTTTTTAGTAACATACAGATAGTTTCCAAAGTGTCATTATCCCTATTTATCACCAACAATCTTTTTATAAATTACTCATTAACAGCCAGAAATAGCTGCGAACGTTCCGGAAACAAGATAATTGAATTAGTTGAAAACGATTCTGTCAAGTGAACTGTAAACCGCAAATCATTCAGGCAGTTGAATTTTATTTGTACAACTTTTTATTGTTGATCTTTTTGCAACAACGAGATCGTGAGAAAATGCGGTGACTGTGTACAATTATTTAACTTTTACTTAACACATAAACGTGCGTAAATACTACTAAATACACCATTTTATTAAGCTTACATACATACCACATATATGCTTAAAGTCTATGCGATGAACCTCATTGGCTATGCAGTCAGCGATAGAATACCTTTGGTAAATTCTATAGAGTTAGAACATTAATAGAGCGACTGTCCTAGAATATATGCTGTGAGCACGAAATGAACTACGCGTTCATAGTTTGAACGACTAAATCCATGTTCTCATTCTTTATCGATACTTTTACCGAGAACAAATGATGACAAGGAATCAATATCGACATTTTGTCTGTAAATCAACTAATGTCCGCTATACCTGTGAATGCATCAAGCTTCGCACAAGGAACGTTGTTAACGCCATCACTCTATAATATTCTGATATCTGTGATAAATTGGATATGCATATGTAACGCTTTGCATCTGTCTGGTGTCCCAACACCTCACTATTTTTTTAAATCATTAAAGACAATGGGGCCTACCACAAGCTCTTAAAACATAACCTTATTTGACTTTTGTCTTTCTTTGACATCCGGCGTCAAAACGGAACAAAAGACAAATAAGGTTATTTTAACCTTGTTTTAAGAGCTTGTGGTTAGCCCTAAGAAGACCATTACAACTTTTAGTATTTACAAGAATATAGTGCAGTTCATTAGAACTGTAGCAATCATGATATACCTGGTAGCAGTGATACAAGCTCTGGAAAGACTTAAAATGGCCACCTACCCCAATTCATAATTGTTTCTCTTTCATACGCCAGCAGCCTTATTATGTTAATTACGCTACCTAGCTAGCACGACTAAGCACATTTGTCGATATTGCAAGGAAAAATTACAAAAAAATATGCGTAGACAATTACCTCAAATATAACACTTAAATTGTTAAAACTAGCGTCACGTCAGACTGAAAAAATTGTCTCTTTGAATAATGGCCTAGGGCGATACGTCCGCAATTCTATTCACGAAAAATAATCTATTTGAATAAGGAAGCCAGATAACTGATAAATGACTTACTTTTCTCAAAAGTACACTTTGAATAATAACAGTGAGTATGAATGTACTGGGATCATTAATTAGCCAGTCACAAACATTGTCCATTTACCAACAATGAGGAAACATGTGGCTTTTCAAGCGACTCATTTATAACATGTCAAGTGACACAAAGCTTGTCTGTCAGATTATCAAAACTTTCAATTTACCGCGCGACTGTTATTTGTTTTACTTATTTCGGGTCATTTGTCTATGTTAGTTTAAACAATTGTTCAAGGTGATTTCCGTAACGCGATCCTATTTATTATGGCGGCGTGCCCTTTTGACATTATAATGTGCGTTATTGTGCATTATACGCCCTTCATAGCACTTTCAGTTGTCTGTCACGGCACTATTGAAGTGTGCATAAACATGGACACTATGACTCAAAATGCACGCGATCACGACTATTTCGCGCTTTGTGGTACAAAGTAGAAGCTTCTGGAATATAATTAGGCACGCATCCAAAATTTATGAAGGCATGGATACTCAAAATCACTAATAGCATTTGTGGGTATGATAATAACCTATTTCTTAAAGTTTACATTAATTCATTAATATATGACGGGGAGTCCATCCTCACACATTGAAACCAGAATTGTTTCGAACTGTGCGGGCTCAAAGGAGCTTTCTTCCGCGGACGCTCAGATTGTGGAATGAGCTCCCCGCCGTGGTTTTCCCAATGGAGTACAGCATGGGGTTCTTCAAAAAGAGCGTGAAGAGATTTCTTCAGGATCGGCAACGCGCGAGTGATACCCCTGGTGTTGCAAGCGTCCATAGGCTACGGTAACTGCTTACCATCAGGCGGGCCGTATGCTTGTTTGCCACTTTAGTGGTATAAAAAAAATTAAAATAAAAAAAATCTTGAAGCATAGCCTTAAAGTTGGTAAACTATATCACAGAGCCACAAATCCGCTCCCTCTCATCAATGTACCACACGCGGTCACATAACAGCGGCTCACGATTAGGGTCAAGCTCCAAGGTCTATCGTTACATAATTCTTTAAACATTTCGCGTCTAATAATCGATACTCGATAGTCAATACTCGACGACTAGCCGGCATTGTTGGGCCGCTTGATCGATAGCCGATTGATAAATGTACAACAATAGGCACACTAAACGAAAATGCTGCCGCGTACTTTTTCCATAATATATTATACTATAGCGAAATGTAATGATTTTCAATACTGTTTTGAACTAATAAAGTAAAAGTTTTTTTTTGTACATAGTTTTGTCTGGCTGGTCAACCCAAGAATTTACCAGGCTAAAAGATGGAGATAAAGGAAACTGAATAGGCACTTACAAGGTCTCACGTTCCACCACAACACTGTTATTTTTCTTGATTGTTAGTATTTTTAAAATTGTCGAGATAGCGGCCGCTTCGGTTCGTTTTAAATTCAATATGTCTGCTGCACAGTGTTCTTTTCACTCAAACACGTATATCATTCGCCGTGAGAGGGCGACACCGTACATTGGTTGTAGTTTGTGGGTTTTAGGCGCGAAATTTAAACCCTGCGTGTTTAGGAGTTAGGAAAGGGATGGAAATGAAGGAAATTAGGGATTATCTCAAAGCCTGTTCATATCCCCCCACTTGAAATAAACCGAGTATTTCAAAAGATCAATAAGAAGATAGAGACTACTACTATGCGGATTCATATAGTCATTTTATAGTTACTTAAGTGTATTGATTATAATAATAATTGTGTTGAATAAAGGCTATGTTAAATATAAGATAAAGATTTGAATTAGGAATGTAATGTTAATTTAATCTATCGGAAGTGGACAGATTTTGATAGCAGGTCTCACAAGTAAACCTTTTGAAGTCTTAACCGTCACAACACGAATGATATTGTCTCTACCTGGATGAAGCTGTACTACGCGACCTAGTCGCCATTCGTTAGCTGGTAAGTTAGGTTCGTAAATAGTAACAAGATCGTTCAGTTTTGGTTGACGGTTATCGCTTTTAAACCATTTCATTCGTTGTTGCAACGTATGCAAATAATCTCTTTGCCAAGTTCGCCAGAAACTTTGAGATAGTCTCTGTAACAGTTGCCATCGAGATCGTAGAGTTTCATTTTCGGAATATACTGGTTCCGGCAACGATACCAAAGGTCGGCCTATCAGAAAATGGCCTGCGGTCAGAGCGTCAACTTCATCGGGATCGGACGAGAGTTCTACCAGGGGTCTAGAATTCAACATGGCTTCCACCTTCGTCAAAATAGTATAAAACTCTTCAAATGTAAGAATTTGGGATCCGATAATCCGTTTTAAATGATATTTGGTTGATTTTATACCACTTTCAAATATACCTCCGAAGTGAGGTCCCGATGGTGGATTAATCTTCCAAGTTATACCGCGAAATGATAGTTGATTAGAAATATGATCGCTTTCTTTGCTAAGCATTTCAGAAACTTCAGACAGATAGCGCTTGGCGCCTACAAAATTGGTACCTCCGTCAGTAACTATGAATTTACAAAGGCCTCTCCTAGATACAAAACGGTCTAAAGCTGCTATAAAGGCTTCGGTGGTCAATTCGGTGACCAACTCAAGATGAACGGCTTTAATTGCATGGCATACTATGAGGCACAAATATCCCTTATAAGTTCTAGCGTTACGTCGCTTATTCTCTTTAATCATGAATGGACCTCCGAAGTCGATTCCAACTGTTTGAAAGCAGTGATCTGATTTCAATCGGGAAGGTGGAAGATCGCCCATGACAGGCTGAAGAGACTTAGGTTTTACTTTAAAACAAATTACACATTTAGATAATCGGGATCTGATAAGATTTCGAATGCCAAGTATCCAAAATCGACGTTGAATTAAAGATTGCAGTAGGCGGGGCCCACAATGAAGGTAAGTTGCATGATAGTGATCTACCATAAGAGTACTCAAACGAGATAATTTTGGCAAGAGGTATGGATGTTTGACGCGTTCGGGTAAGTCTGTGTGTTTGAGTCGCCCCCCCACTCGCAAGACTTCGCGAGAATCAATGAATGGAGAAAGCTTCAATAAATGTTTTGGAAGTAGTTTATGATTATTAGATTTAAGATGGAGTATGACTTCCTCAAAATGTTGACGCTGAATATGTTTAACCAAATATTCTAAAGATTGATCGTGTTCCGTGGAGGTTAGAAAAGATGAAAGCTTACGCTCGGAACGTGTAACTTTAGCGTTATTAATGAAACGATAAATCCAAGCTACTACTCTTTTTACACGTAAAAGAGTGGAGGAACGTTCCAGGAGGTTGTCAAGCACGTCAGCATCTTGTGTCACTACACCAGCATGACACAAGTGTGACGACGACTTAAGCTCTTCGACGTTGTCATGCTTTTCAACTACTGACACAGGCCAGTTAGTTGACTCGCTAGTTAGCCACTTAGGACCTGACCACCAATTTTCACAAGTAGCCAACTGTAAACACGACAAACCGCGACTACAGATGTCGGCTGGGTTGTCATGAGTGGAAACATGTCGCCACACAGTTGGAACGATAGAATCGTTAATTTGCACTACGCGGTGTGCTACAAAAGTTTTAAGTTTGTGTGGTTCCGTGCTCAACCATGACAAAACAGTCGAGCTGTCGGAGAATAACATTGTTTGATTTAGATTAAGTTTTTTACTAAGTAAGGCGTGGATACGATTAACCACTTTGGAGAGCAATACCGCACTGCAAAGTTCCAAACGGTTAACGGTAAGAATTTTTAAAGGTGCTACCTTAGACTTAGCGATAAGAAGGTGGATTTGAACTTCACCATGAGTAACCACGCGGAGATAGACACAGCATCCATATGCTTTTGTGGATCCATCACAAAATCCAATAAGTTGGAATTGTTTTGACTGACATGGTATGACTCGACGTGGAATTTCGATAAGTTTCAAGTTGTAAAGGTCTGAGATGAAATTTTTCCAATCATGACATATGTCTCTGGGCACAGGTTCATCCCAAGAAAGATTGAGACGCCATATATCTTGAAGGAGCAATTTTGCTTTGAGAATGAATGGTGTGAGCCACCCAAGTGGATCAAAGATTCTCGCCACGTTGGATAAAATAGAACGCTTTGTTACATTGCCATCCTCAATCGGAGATTGTGAATAGGTAAAGTTATCACCTACGGGGTCATATTGGACTCCTAAGATTTTAAGCGTAGACTTGTTGCTTTCTTCTGAGAAAGGCTTTGGAATTTGACAATGATCTACTGGTAAGGTGTTAAGAAAAGATTTGGAATTACTGCTCCATTTGCGAAGTTCAAGTTGAGCACATCCTAATAGATTGACAAGTTGAGTTTTTAGTTCGATAGCTTGCTCTAATGAGGGTGCCCCGGTAGTTACGTCATCGACAAAAGTTTCATGACGAAGAGCCTCAGCGGCGAGTGGATACTCAGCGCCGTGATCACTAGCTAGCTGATGGAGAGTACGGATTGCGAGATAAGGGGAACTGCTAACTCCGTAGGTGACAGTCGCGAGTTCGTACTCATTGACTGGGTCACAAGGAGATTCTCGCCACAGCACGTGCTGATAGCTGCGATCCTCAGGCCTAACCAAAATTCCTCGGTACATTTTTGATATGTCACACGTGAATACTACCGTATGTAGTCTGAAGCCAGTGATAATGTCTATGATGTCAACTTGCAGCTTAGGTCCAGTAAATACAATGTCGTTTAAAGATAAACCGTTTGTGGTTTTGCAGCTTGCGTCGAACACTACTCGCAGCTTGGTAGTTGTGCTCTCAGGGCGAAGGACGCAATGATGCGGGATAAGGTAACGCTTGTCCGTTTGTAAGGACGCATTAGGTACAGGATACATGTGATCCAAACTTTCGTACTCGCGCATGAATTTAATATAATCAGTTTTAAGTTGACTTTGGCGGCTAAGCTTTTTTTCGAGATGAGTTAGACGCGACAAAGAACTATTATATGAATCACCTAACGGGCAGTCGCGATCCTTTAAGAGGAGTGGTACGACGTAGCGACCATTAGATTCTCTATAAGTTAAACTAGTATATGAATGTTCACAGATATCATCCTCGGGTACAGTAATAGGTACGTGCGGTGGTTCCTCGACTTCCCAGAACTGCCTAACTTGTTCATCGAGACTGCATGTAGTGACTAATAGAGAAGACGTTGTAATAGGAGGTAACGATAAATCAGAATCGACAGCACCGGTAAGTATCCAACCGAAAATGCTATGCAGAGCGGCCGGTAGGCCGGGCCCCAGTTTGATACGTTGACCATCATATATTTCGTGGAATAGTTCTGCCCCTATTAATATGTCGACTTCCGCGGGAATATCGTAATCGCGATCGGCTAATATTAAATGCTTGCAATATTCACGAACGACTGACGGTACATTACTGCTAGGCAGTTGAGCTGTTATATGATCTAACACGATCGGCTTAATGTTAAACTGCGGATCGTTACTATCGAGTGGTTTCAAAACGCATTCCGTCACACCCCTAACTTGAAATACTGTGTTTTGTCCTAAGCCAGCGACTGTAAGATTACATCGGCGGAGATTTAAACCGAGAGCCTTGGCGCAAGCCGTAGTGATAAAACAATCCTGCGCGCCGCTGTCAACCAATGCGCGCACGGTGCGCTGTGTGCCGGCGACAGGGTTGCACACGCGCAGCTGACACGTACCTAGTAGTACTATACCGCTACTGCTTCCGACATGAGCACCGGTGCTCGCTTGAGTGGCAGCGCTAGAGCTGGGTTGCGTTTGCTCAGTATGTAGTAAGGTGTGATGACGTAATCCGCATAAAGTACAAAATACTTTAGAAAAGCATTTATCTACGACGTGATTAGTACGTAAACAGTTGGTGCACATTTTTTTGTTTTCAATTAAAGTGAGTCTAGCACCAAAGTCTAAAGATTGAAAAGTAGGGCACCTATAGATTGAGTGCGCTTCATTACAACAAGAACAAGTGAATGATGTCGTAGGTTGAGATTTAGTAAGATAAGATGAGCGTTTTGATCCGCTGCTATTCTGCCGATTACTCGCTGGCAATTGTTTTCGTTCAATGGTACGGGTAGAATTGGTAGAACTCAAAGATAGTTCGCTAGTTTCTAAGATCTTTACGTAGTCTTGAAGAAACTTTAATAGTTCACTAAATGAAGGTATTTCTGAACTGTTTTGAGATTCGAACCGTTTGCGGGTATCTGAATCGAGGGTACGAGAGGCTAAATGAAATAAAATAAAATCACCAAAGTTTTTGATATTTAAAGATTGGAGCGCATGATATGATTCATAAAACACGTTTGTTAATACTTGCAATTCTTGAAAATTACCCGATTTAACTGCTGGATAACTTAAGAATTTATCTAAATATGTCAAAGCTAAGATACGTTTGTTTTGGTAACGTTCGATTAAGGCGTCGAAAACAACTTCATAATTATTGGCTGTCATTGGAATCCCTTTTACAATCGATAAGGCGGGTCCGCGTAAACACGACACAAGGTAATGGTATTTTTCTATTTGTGATATAGAATTATTCTCATGAATTAAGTGAACAAACGTATCATAAAACGTTTGCCAGTTTTCGATGTTGCTATCAAATTTAGGTAGATCAAATTTAGGTAAACGCGCATTGACTTTGGAATTCCCGGAATGCGTGAGATCGGAGTCGACTCGCGCCGGCGACGCGCCGCCCGCGCCCGCGGCCGAGCCGTCCGCTGGCGATCCGGTGACGTTGAAGCTCTTCTCGTATATCGGCAACGTGCTACCCGCTGCGATCACCGCATAATACAATTCGTCAAATGAAACCATAGAATTTTGGTTAATTTGTACATCGGGTTTGATTGCTAACTCTAAAGTTTGTATTTCATTACACAACGAACCAAATTCTTCGCGAATTGAATGAACTCGAGTGTATCTCGACTTGAACGCCGATACCTTTGAACGATCTTGAACCATTTCGTTAGATAAGTCGTAAAGGATTTGCATAGCTCGGAATACATATTCGCGTTGTGATTGAAGTATTTTAAGTTTACTTGCTTCCATGTTTTTTAGTTCGAAGCTAAAAATAAAATAATGTTAGATAGCCTACTTTGGTGTATGAAGGTAAATGAAATCAATTTAGGTGTAGATTTGAGGTGGAGTGTGTAAGTACCTACTTACATATATAAGTTTTATAATGTAAATGTAACATAAATACCATAAAATATTGTTACGAATTCTATAAAATTTATAAAATATTTTGGAGGTAGGTTCCAATCTTATATGAAGACTCGAACAAAATGTAATGAAGATGTAATGCTACTAAATTGTAATGACTTGTGAATCCGTATAGTATCACTGTACGTATAACCAACACAATTTTATAAGGTTATACCTAGTTTTACAATAAAATGCGTAATTTTGCTTATTTCTCAGAGTTTTCGATCGAAATTGAACCTGAGATTAACAAAATACTGTTTTTCCATAGGTATTCGCGCTCGTAATGGACCAACTTTATGTTTTGAACTAATAAAGTAAAAGTTTTTTTTTGTACATAGTTTTGTCTGGCTGGTCAACCCAAGAATTTACCAGGCTAAAAGATGGAGATAAAGGAAACTGAATAGGCACTTACAAGGTCTCACGTTCCACCACAACACTGTTATTTTTCTTGATTGTTAGTATTTTTAAAATTGTCGAGATAGCGGCCGCTTCGGTTCGTTTTAAATTCAATATGTCTGCTGCACAGTGTTCTTTTCACTCAAACACGTATATCATTCGCCGTGAGAGGGCGACACCGTACATTGGTTGTAGTTTGTGGGTTTTAGGCGCGAAATTTAAACCCTGCGTGTTTAGGAGTTAGGAAAGGGATGGAAATGAAGGAAATTAGGGATTATCTCAAAGCCTGTTCAAATACATTGGATATGTTTATACCGAAGTACTAAAATATAATAAGCTCTAGATTCTAACAATCATATTGGTATTTCTAAATATTACGACTTCCTTATGGCACGCAAATGTCATTGCAAAACAAAAATACGAACTCACTATTCAAAAGAAGACCATTCACTGTCTGAACCTTTTAAGAATCAACCTTCGCTCAGCTTATTGAATTCCAAAAATAGTTTGAAATCTTTTGGCCATATGCTGCGTTCAATACAATTTTCACAATGACCGAGTTCATGAGCTCATGACTTGAGCGGCACTTGTCTAACACCCAATAATACTTATCTATATTTGGATACAAACGGATACATTATTCGTTTAACGGTCATCCCCGGTTCATATTCGATTGATTTGCTGTATTGTTCGATAATGATCGCAACTTAACACCACACGTTTTTCAAAGCACAATACCCATGTCTTATATTATTCTTTAATCAAATAAACTCTTCGTAAAATATCACCTTGATATTTTATATAACCTTTTTTTTTTCACTACAATAGAATAACAATGTTTAGCGTTGTCAAAACAATGTTTTATTTGACGATTGACGGTGTTGCCATTAACAAGTACTTCGGGACATTTTGAGTTCATTGTCAAAGTGTGACCCTCTAGGAATTTTGTGGGGCATAAGTATTTAGGTCAGTTAATATTATCACGACAGCCGGCCCGTACTGACAACAAATTCAAAGTAGGTACATTTAGCAAATGACCTGTCACAAAGACAATTGATTCATGAATTTAATTTAGATACAAATAGGTAACGGTAGCTGGTTCTTGTCATTAATTTCGATAGGTGTTTGATTAATGTCGCTTTGTTTGTAGGTACTTACTCCGACGAAGGGCATGCAGATTAATATAATTATAATAAATGATCAGTAACGAAAGTTTACGTAATAGTACGACTATACTTGCTGTGTATGTCTTATTGTTTTTGCTATAAATATTTATTTGTGGTGTCATAAAATTGAGTCCGTCTGGCTGTTTGTTTGTAAGGGTTACACGGCAACTAATCAACTTATTTCTTCAGTAATATCCATCATATTTC
Organism: Polyploca ridens; assembly: GCA_951394255.1. Taxonomy (NCBI): domain Eukaryota; kingdom Metazoa; phylum Arthropoda; class Insecta; order Lepidoptera; family Drepanidae; genus Polyploca; species Polyploca ridens. Next base: position 13,323,154 of record OX596249.1, on the reverse strand, counting down.
ATAATATGAATATATGTCTTCGGGGTTCACCCCAAATATTTCTTTTGAAAACGCACGAGACTCAATTGCAAAAAAAAAACAGATTGTATGAAAAAAGTTTCTGTATGAACTTCAACATTTAGTTTCGCTACGACCAATTACAGTTAAAGCTTATTCATAATTAAAAGTAATAAATACAATATAACAAGCTTAAAAACTTGTAACCAATCACATGTGCAATAAAAAGTTACGCCCCTGTAAACTTATCATTGCGGCGTCAATGTCAAAAATATAAATGTATGAATAAATTGCTCGTAACATAACGTATACTGATGGATCGAATCGCACTTCTATTACTATTTCTTGATGATAATAACCCCCAATTGTTTAGTATTAGCACCAATTACGATAGTATCGCTAATACTGTTCAGGGTCACTTCAATACCAGTTCGCTAAATGCGGTTGTTATCACGTGACGAAATCTCTTATCTCGACGACTTGCAGGACAACAATTAGACATTAGTTATCACCTTAAATATAGGCTGTCACATAGATTACCATCGCTTATATCCCGCCTAGAATTATTGCTAATTATTATTGAAATCTATTATTTTGTGGCATTTGATTGTTTCGTGTTAACAAGACATTAAATGTCGAACATTAGATTCTGCTCAAAGATTTTAAAAGAGTCATATAGGGAATTCCTATCTTCTTTCCGCAGTGGCTTTGTTCCGAGGGGATATTATTCTTACTACAGGATCTCTATATGTGCCAAGTTTCGTTAAAATCCAATCAACAATTACGACGTGATTGACAAACAAAACACCCTACGGCCTTTGATATAGGATATTGTATTGACGAAGAATAAGTTCTATATGACCATATCACGATAAAATATCTGAGAGACTGATAAATCTCCCTTCTGAATTTTTATTACAAGCTTTTATTTAGCTTGCATGGTCGAATATTGGCTGAAATTTTGCATACACGTTTAGTTTGGATGACAATGCAATAAAAGTTTGTTTTTAGAAAGATTTTTTTAAAACGAATATTATGGTTGAATGATAAACATTTGTATGCCTCGTAGAACTTTCAAACGCACAGTTTATGTGAATTACATCAAGGAACTCACCTAGTTTGCAACCTTACCTGTTACTGTGACATTCATAATGACATTTGACATAGCCTTGACAGCGTTGTGTCAGAAGGTTTGTCCATCTGACGTATGTCGTGACCTGTCATTGTAGAACATTATAGTAGCCGATCGACATTGTTCACCCATTGTTATACTACTAACATTAATTATAAATTGGAATACGTTGTAATTTAATGGCTCTAGTTTTGTCCCCAGTTGGTAGAAAGGTACATTTCAAAACATTTAATTAAAGCTTCAAGGGAATTTTATGTAAGCTTTTTATTAGAATGAGGTCTAGTCGGCGAACGTGTTCGTTAAATACGAGTTAATAAAGGACCTTGCAATAATTTCTTATTGTATTTAAGTTGTGTTTATTGTGGTACCTACGTTTGCAATTTAATAGTCTCTGGTTAGGTACTTTAAGGTTATGAAAGCGACATTAAAGGGCTGTAATTGTCTGTAATAATTTTAACAATTGGAATAGTGTCGAGTAAGATACTTTTTATTGTTTTAAAGCTGTTTTCGTTTGGTTGCTCTCATGAGATGCTATTGATCTTGTTACTTGTTGATATAGTAAGCCATTGATAAGCCATTGATTTAATAATGCTGATCTTGGGTGTTGAACTGTAGTACTTAACATTTTTCTACATCTTGCATCCGTCTGGCTAAGTGATAATTATATCATCATCATCATCATCAGCCTATAATGTCCCACTGCGGAGCACAGGCCTCCTTTCACAAATGAAGGTGAAAGGGAATGGGCAATACTCCACCACGCGTGCCCACTGCGGATCGGTGGAGGTAGGCTAGTGGTCAACCTACTGTTGGAATTTTTCAAGCCGCCTAGGAATCCAAATCGCAAAATTGTCTCCCTGAGTTTAAGTTTAAGTTCATTCCGAACCGAGTAGATTCAACTGTAACTTTCATAAGTGCCTTATCAGGGCCCAAACTGATTATTATTTTTATAGCAGTTTTGCGTAATAGTCCCATCCAAAAGACTATAATGAAGATGAGATATTTAAGAGTTTTTTTTGACGGGTGGAGTTAAGATACACTGTCGTTTATTAAGTTGGTCTAATTTTAGTACATTATTTAACTATTATTTTTTGCCTTACATATCCAATTTACAGAGATATTCGTAAAAATCTGTTATTAATAAAATCGCTACAATATTTAATTGATATAATTTTAATCAATAAACTGTAAGGAAGATGATGTCATATTGATGTAACTAACTACCTATCATTTAGTAATTTACGCTTGTTTCCACAATATGTTTATTTATAAAGCTTACACAATAACTACATCACGACATGATACAAAAAATCTGGAATAGACAACAAAAAAATATTGATTGCATAATACTATAATGACTAACGGTCTTTTATTTGTTTCTACATAATAGTTACACAGGGTAGACACACAGTATACACACAAAACTGGATAAAAATACAATTCAATACAATACTAAATAAACGATTACATCTTGAAAGAAATGACGATCACTTTTCCAATGCAAACACTTACACTTTATCGTGTAAGTATAAACCATCGAAATAGCCCAAAATATTAATCCTGCAAACAACTGGATCTTTAATCCTATGCGGGCTCAAAGGAGCTTTGTTCCGCGGACGCTCAGATTGTGGAATGAGCTCCCCGCCGTGGTTTTCCCAATGGAGTACAGCATGGGGTTCTTCAAAAAGGGCGTGAAGAGATTTCTTCAGGGTCGGCAACGCGCGAGTGATGCCCCTGGTGTTGCAAGCGTCCATAGGCTACGGTAACTGCTTACCATCAGGCAGGCCGTATGCTTGTTTGCCACCTTAGTGGTATAAAAAAAAAAAAAAAACCTACCAATCCAGTAAAAAAACACTCAATTTAAGCTGCAAATCCAAAAGCCATATCGCTGATAGATATGTAAAACACGACACTGTACAGTCGAGGAAAATGAAAATTGATATCCAAATTACGTAATCCCGCTGTCGATTTCACGGCCCTGACTTTATTAAAAAAAGCGTTTACAAATGTCATAGGTATTCTGTGCACGTATGTACGAGTACATGTATTTTGCCGGTGCGCGCGTTGGGCGGTAAACATCCATCTATATCAGGTTGTATCAGCTTGTCGGTTGATTGGCGTGTCGTGATCCCGGCAGAGGCGCCGCCGCTAGCCTCCCCTGGACATTTTAGCCGCATCAATGGACTTTTCCCCTGCTATTAATTTAATTACTCCTTGCTATTTATTAACGAACCCTAGCAAACGCGCCATAAATTACATGTTGTGGTCCTCGTTGGTCACTTAGTTTACGGAACATGATTTTGATAAATGGACCCAAAAAATTTGCAAACATTGTAACTAAGATAAGAAACATGTGTTGCGTACGTTACGAGAATTTTGAATTGAACACACTTTCAATTTACATAAGCGATAATACAGCTCGTTACTGTGAAACTATAATATTTCATCCAAAGCGTGAATAATCGTAATGATGATATCTTCCTAAAACAGGCTTATGTAAGTAGTAAGTGACATTCGAATAGCTCACTTAACATAAATTACAGTTTTACAAAAATCATCGCTTATATCTGAAAAACATTTAAGGTAGGTACCTAAAAAGCTTTCACATTATTATGTGGATTAACGTTCTTGTTTTTGTTACTCATAGCTCGCCGGTCATAACCGATTCTGACTGACGACACGAGTTCTGAAATAGGTATCAAAAACTAAGTAACTAATTAAAGTTCTTTAATAAAGATCTTTATACTATCACTCGTCATTGATTCTATTGAAATCACTTTTCACTTACCGATAGTGGTAAGCACACATAGCCTAGAAGGAATTATGCTTTTCATTAAATGAACGAAATCATTCAAATTACATTGGACATATCTATTGGCCTCCACCCCATATACATGACATGATCAGTCTTATTCTAAATTAACACAAAGTTTAGTAAGTAATGAACATTCATGACGGTTAGTCGTGTGAAGTGAGAAATATAATTAAATTCTGTAGGTGTCTATTAGACAATACAAGTATAGTTATTCCAATGAGACAATCCGTGGAGCGTTACAATAACGAGGCTGCTTTCCACCGGCTCATTGAGAAATGTATGTACCTAGGCTTGGCATTGTTTCAATGTCAAATGATGTAATGTTCTACATTATGGTAATTAAGTGTAATGGATTATTACGTGCTTTGCGTTTGATAAATCTTTTTATTAGCCACTGAATAATTGGGTCGCGCATATTTAAATTTTATTGTTATCTCTTTAAAGCTTAATTCTAGTGAGAGATGATTAATTACGTTCGTTAAAGGGTTTGACCTTTTAACTCCTACTCATTTATGAAATCAGACGGAATTTCAAACTGTACGTATTTTACGTGAGTATAAAGGTACGCGTAAATTCTAAAACAAACGTTTAAAGTACAAACGATGTAAAAACAAAGCAAAAAGAATTTATATAATTATTTATATTGTTATTCTATTAGAATATGTATCTATTACTATCTGACAATGTACCTGTGTGAACTGATAAAGATCTACGAGACCGAAAATAATATCTACGATTACACCACAACCATTAAACACCCGAAATCATTTTCCAAAACAATACAAATCAATTCCAAAAACATAAAAAATGACCTTGAGCTTATTCACACCAAGACCTACATTCTAATAACCTTTTAACACAAAGAAATTTAGCTCAGTGTTCGCGAGAAACATTTCGTTTGCGATCGGCAGTCGTCACCGAGTTTTGCATAATAATGGCACAATGGATCGGATCGGATCGGAACGGTACGAGTCGGGCTTGTCGTTGTTACAAAACGTCAAGAAAGAGTAACACCTCCTCGAAGAGATCCGCCCTCTCGCAAACTCATGAATTATTCGGAGTTGTGACACTCTGAGCGCCTAGAGCCCGCCACACCGCGAGTCGCGAGCCTATCTTACCACTAACGATACAAGCTAGATTTATCTACATTGAATAATACAGCTTATTTGTTTAGGTTAATGCTTCCTCTGTAAAAGTAATGAGGATAATCGTTTAAATTTGATTTAGTTCAAATCAATTTTTGATTGAGCCAGATTATAAGATTCGTATGATCGTAAGATTAAAATGACTCGAACCGAATTTGGGCTCTTAAATGGAGATGGGTTGGAGATTTGGAAATACGTTCCGATGGTAGAGCTCTGGTAGACCTGTGTTCAGATAAGTTATAATATCGAGGAGATTGCAGACATGGATGCAATCTGCACAGAATAGAAGCGAAGGTTTATTTTCAACAAAGAGTAGATACGGCCTGAGAATGATAAATATTGTTGGTAATGTACTTGTTCTACAAATCCATAAGGGCAATTCGTGCAGTTATATACCTATATTGGTTGGCTAACAAAATACCTCCTAAGTAATATGGGAAAGGTCATAGATTTGTTAACAAACTAGCAAAAAGGTTCACCCTCGTCGTGTCCTAGTCACGGATCATAAAATTAATTTCCGCAAGGCGATAAAGAGCCCATAAATTTGTTCTGCCTCACTCTCATGATCTCAATTTATAAAAAAATGATTTCCTTCTTTTATCAAGGAAAAAAGCGACAAATAACTTCAATATTAATGTTCTATTTAATATTCTTTTCAGAGGTTCGACGTTGATGAGGGAGCCCTCTTCAAGTAGTCTCCATAAATGTAAGTAATATTTTATAATATTTTTATTACAGACGTAATTTATCTAATTTATTTTGAAGTGCTGTTGTTATAAACAGTTGTGAATATTTAAACACAGCTTAAAAAGTGTGTCATCTTTTTGTATGTCAATAACGTCTCGAAAGTAGAACTCATAATAAATGTATGAACCCTGAGTGAACCTTAAATTGCTTAAGATTAGTATTCTGTGAACTAAGGCATAGGCTACCATTATGAGCTAAAGGTTAGCGAGACAATGGGGGAATATAATGGAGTTTGCAAAATAACGACTACAAACTGTAAATGATTCTGAGCGAGCGAGCATCAAAAGTTACAAAAAGTGTAACAGAATGTTGTATAAAATGGCGAGCAATTCTCAATATTGCAAATTCAATCCATCTCTGTCGATTGTCATGACATGAATTCCCAAGCTGCGCGACTATGTTGTGACCTGTGTAGCCTACAATTTTTTGTTGGTACACACCGAAAATTGTGGTAAGGTTTAATGCCAAGTCTAATTTTACTGTAATATTATTACCATAGATTTAGAATATGAATAGAAGCTACTTTACTGGAGTACGGTCCAAATGCCATGAAACTAAGTGCGCATACATATTTTGAACGACTAAAATACATATAATATATGCCAATTTCGCGTTTTATATCGCTACTTTTACCGAGAACAAAATGACAAGAATCCATATCGTCATTTTGTCTGACTGTAAATCAACTTGTGTACGTTATATCTGTGAATGCATCTATATGGAAACTGCTAGCGCTTCGCACAAGGTAACGTTGTTAACGCTATCGCTCTATAATATTCTAACTCTATGATAATAAACATAGAGTTAGAAGCTCATATAATACGCTGCCAATCATTTGTCACTTAATCCATCTACAACAGGCTCTTGTGTGGCATTCACTCCTAATTGACATAAAGACGAATCACGCTATCTATAGAAATGTAATAGTATCTTTATAATAATAACATGAACAGAGTAAAGTAGAATAAACATCATATATTTTTTATGTCTAGCAATAGTAGCAATATTAGGCTCTCAAGTGCTCACTACTTTGTAACGAAGCGGACTTCGTACATTAAGGTAAACCAGTGGAGGACTTAGTTTTACCTTCCTACTTGGGTAACCTATCGGAGAGCTATAAAGAAAACACCAATCAATGATTACAAAGTTGCCGCCAATTGATTTATTAATCGTAAATACATATATCTGAGACTCTATAGCTAGCTCTTAATTCTAACACTATGGATAGAGGGCGCGGCGTGATCTTGCTTTAAACGGTACGGGGAATCGCTCCTTGAACGCACTTTCCTGGGAGGTGGCACCAGACGTATTTGGTAACCCGAACCGTCTGGGACACCAATCCAGGGAATGGTAACGTACGAGGAGACGATAAATATACTGATTCACAGGGAATACGGTATCGGGGACGCGGACGGTGCCCGATGGTAAATCTACCAGGGCTTCGGTACAGACGGACCAACCTCACCGCAATGATCAACACAGCCGAATTTGGTAACCCGAACCGACATGTGTTGACTGTACGATAGCGCTGAGCCGACTGCGTCCTCTCTCACTGGAGTGCGCGGTCTTATAAAGGATGCTGCGGGGTGAGGCACGTGGCGCGGGGTGTGCGGGCGTCCCGCGGGCGGTAACTTTCCCCTCTGCGCTGCGGCGGCGTCGGCGGCGGCTGGATGGTTCGAGGTGGCGTGATGTGCTACGTCACACTCCTCTCCCGGGAATGGAGATTTTTACCTGTAAAAATCACTGCTGTAAATGATGTTCAAGTTCCTCTGAAATTATTATTCTCCTTTCTATTGTTTTTCTATATTAACTTTTTATTGTCTCAAATGAGGGTATTTCTAAAATTGTTTACTTTCTGGATCTCGCTCGGTTATCATGATTTACCCTCATTGTTATTGAGTTTTATATTTATTCGGAATAATTCGGATGCATGTTTTCCAATCTTTGATGTGTGCCGTTATTATTCTATTAGAGTAAGGATCCTTCAATAAATTTATTACCGGTGATTTTCTTTTAATTATTTTGAACGGTCCTGTACAATTCGGTGCGAGTATGGCACAACAACTTATTGGTTTATCCGATAATGGAATATTCTTTTTTAATGCAAATGGTTTAATTTCCGGTTTCGAGTACTTTATTTGTGTATAATAATTCGGTTGTTGGCAATCAGATTTTCTGCTTTGATTCATTTTCACTAAGTCATATGGTTTATTTCGGTTATCTACCTGCATTATTTCTTTATTTTCGGATTTTTCGGATTTGCGTTTTTGGCAAATGGTACACTTTTTAACATATTTGGCTATGTTCCTAAACATTCCTGGCCAATAGTATATGTGTGCTACTTTCGCTAACGTTTTTGCTGTTCCTATGTGTCCAGCGGTCGGAGTATCGTGGTTTTCTTTAATTATTTCTTCTTTTTTCGTTTTCGGTACACAAAGTTTCCATTCGGATGATGAGTCTAATTTTGTACCATATGACGGGTTTGTGATTCGTTTATAAAGGTTTTCTTCTATAAATTTAAATTCAGGAAAAATATGCGGTTCTGTCTTGATAGCTTCGGTTTTCTTTTTATACCAATCTTTTATGTCGGCAACGGTTGCACATATCGGATTTCTTATTAATTCATCGGCTACTATATTCTGTTTTCGCTTCTTCTTTTTCGATTTTGATTTTTTTTTTGATGGTTTATTTTTATCTATGTTTTGAATGTCTATGTTCATATTCAACCGTTTTATTAGGTCTACTCCTAATATTATGTGCGTTGCTCTTGGCATGACATACATACGATGTTTTAATACGGTTTCATTTATCTTTAGATCTATGTCTCGGAATTTTGACAACTCTAATTTACTTCCATCGGCTAGTTGTATTCTATGTACTTTTTGGTTGACGGATTTTTCTTCTTCTGGAAGTATCTTATATACTTCTTCGTTTATATACGAGTTTGTTGATCCAGTATCATACAGTGCTTTAAATTGTTGTCCTTGTATCTCAACATCTAAGAAAATTCTTGGATCATCTATATCGTCAGATCCTACGGTATTTGTTCTTTGAGTATATTTTTCATTTCGGGTCTCTTGTTTTCTACAACAATTTTTGCTTAATATTCCCATTCGGCCACACGTACTACAAAAGATTATGCGTTTACCTGTGCATTCTTTTGTTGTATGGTTTCTTTTTCCACAGCTCCAACAACACTTCTTGCTATCATAGTTGTTTAGAAAACTGGATTCCTCGGTTTCGGTTATCTGGTTTTCTCTTGAGTTTTCTTCATAACTCTGCGGTTGCTTCTCTATATATATTTGATGTGAGATTGCTTCATGATCTCTTGCCAGTTGTATTAACTCGGAGAGATTGCTGAACTCGTTCTTCTTTACATAATATTTATATTTGGCATTCATATTTTCATATACGCGGTCTAGTTCTTCGGATGTTGATAGTTTTCCATATCTTCTCATCAACGTTTGTATCTCGGTTAAGTAACTAACGAAGTTTTGTTTGTAATTCTGCCGTTTTCTTACTATGTCTCCTAGTAGTTTGGAGTTGTAGTTTTTCGGAAAGAAACTAAGTTTGAATTCTTCTATGAAGTTTTCCCACGACGACCATGTCTGGTGGTTATTTCGGTACCACGCTCTTGCGTTATCTTTAAGAATTCTTGGCAGTATCTGCAGCATTTCTTGTGGTTTTATTTCATTGGTAGTTTTAATTTCTTCCAATGTTTCGAGAAAATCCACCGGTTCGTTACGTATATCGAATGAGATACCGTAACTGTTTACCAATTTGAGTAGATTCATCATGTTCTTACTCTGTGGTTTTTCGGAGTTTGATTCGGATTCGGATACGGATGCGGTTGTCTTTTCTTGACTTGTTTCGGGTTTGTCTGTCATCTTCGTGCTTTTGATGTCTGTTGCTAGGATTTTTCTAAGCTGTTCAACGGTTAAACCCTCAATTGAAATATTTCTTCCTTGTATTTCTTTGATGAGTTCTGGTTTTTTCAAATTATAGATCCAATTTGTGGACATTTGACGGTTATGTTAATTATTTATCTTATTAACTTACCATAACGGAACGGTTTTTCTTTTAAAGGAAATTACGGAATATATAACGGATTTATTTAATTTCTTTATATAACTTACCTTCAATTTTTATATGGGTTCAATTTATTGACGGATTTTATTTCTTTTAACGGAACGCGGATCAATAATTTACGGAACAAAAATGTATTTTATTTGTTTATTTTTATTTATAAATTAAATTAACCGGCTTTTATTTTTTTTTTTTCAAGATTAAGTAACGAAATTAAATTTATTTTATTTGTTTAGTTTTATTTTTACATGAAATAAGTAGATTTTTATATTTATTTATTCACGGTTTTATTGGTTGCAACTAGTTACAATATACATTTATTTCTTTACGGTGAAAAGGTATATTTTTTTTATCCTCTTTGTAATTCACTTCTTGAACGCACTTTCTTGGGAGGTGGCACCAGACTAGGGAATGAAAACCGGTTTCACCGAAAATCGAAAAACCGGTTATTCGGTACGGTTTTGACCAACAAAAAAACCGGTTTCACATAACACCAAAACCGGTTTTTCGATTTTATTCGGTTTTTGTTTCAATGTTTGGAAAAACTAAAAAAGGAAGATTTGCCACCGTTTTTTAAACTGAGTGCAATGCAGTGAGTATTTTTGTGATGAACTGAAGTGTGTTGATGTGTAGTTTATTGAGCTGGTAAGAAAATAACTTAAAATAATGATTGTTTTTATGATAGATATAAAACATGTAAAACTTTTTTTTACAATACTTAGGTAGCAAACAAGCGTACGGCCCGCCTGATGATAACCAGTTACTCTAGCCTATAGATTCTTGCAACATAACGGTTATCACTCGCACGTTACCAACCTTCAACCTTTTTGAAGCGGGGAGCTCATTCCACAGCCTGAGCATCCACGATAGGAAGCTTCTTTGAAACCGCACAGTATGAAAACATTTTGGTTCCAATGTGTGAGGATGGACTCCCCATCGGTGACTACGATGGATCAAGGTAACTGGGCATCAGGTCAATCAATTCTTCAGAACACTTTTAGAAAAGCGGTTGAACACACATAAGAAGGCAGTCTCTCCTCAGAGTAAGGGGCTTTAAAACACTTGTGAGCTCGGGATCATCGACAATTCTAACGGCACGTCGCTGAACTGAGTCTAAATACCCAAGCTGGTATCTAGGTGCCCACAGAAGACAGCATTACTTCATTTGGGCCAGACTTGCGACTTATATAGTTGCAGTCTTTGTCTCGATAAGAAGTACTGCTTCGCTCTATTAATCACACCGAGTTTTTTGGATATCTTGTAGATGACTTTGGAATAGAACGTCGCTACAAATATTAACGTGAAGGATCCCAATGCTTTTCGTGATGTTGAGGGACATGTTCTAGAAATGAGGAGCCACAGCAAATGGACTTCTCTTAACGGTGAATTGCAGGCTTGCGTGTGATTTAGTGGGGTTGAAATAGACTAGGTTTAGTCGACCCTAATCGGAGTCACTAGTTTGTGTACTCTCGATTTAAGACAAGTCCTTCGCGCCTTTTTTCCAATATAGAACGTGAGATATTTGCACGATTCGTGTAATGAGCGTCCCATGCAATTTCATCTACATAGCAATGAATGCTGGCAATAGAGAGTATATTATTCATATGCTGGAGGAACAGTGTTGGGGATAATTTAGAGCCTTTCGGGACGCCAGCATTAATGTCATGCTATCGGAGCAACTACTATCAACGAAGGCTCTTATGTATCTGCCAGACAGCAAGCAAGCAATCAGTCATGATTGGTGTTATTTTTTACCCGTCTGCACGACAGCAAAAACTAGGTAATTTTTTTTTATCTAAGGAAAACATTCGTATAATAATAACCACGTTTTAGTGTACACGCAAGTTGCTGTGCCGCTACAATATGCCATGTATATTACGTGTGAAATTAATATTATAACTTACGAAACATAAACGAACCGTGTAGTCTATATAAACGAGTATCTGATCTACAGAGTTAAATAAACGATTATTTCCATAAATTTTATGAAAAAGAGATGGATTGATTGTGTGAAAGATGATATTGGTAAGAAACGAGTGAATGTTGGTATAACGGATAGAAGAAGCGTACATATTGCGCCGATCCCAAATTATAGGGAACAGGACAGGCAAATGGTGATGGTGTCTTTGATGTTTCTTTTATACCCACTTCATTAACTTTAACTGACAATAATTCCTCAGTTTGCGATTTTTAAATCTTAGGCACGGTTATTATCTATAAATCGAGCTATAGAAATAACGAGAAAAAAAAAACGAGCGAACATTAAAATAACCGGTTTAAAACCGGTTAACCGGTTTTTTCATCTCATAACCGAAATAAAAACCGGTTTTCATTTTGCCACGGTTTTGCATTCCCTACACCAGACGTATTTGGTAACCCGAACCGTCTGGGACACTAATCCATGGAATTGTAACGTTCTTGAAGATGTAATTAGCCAAAAGGCTGCGGAAGCGGTATAAAGCAAGCAAAAGAGGTGAACGAATATCCCTTTTCTGTTTTTTTTTTTTTTTTTTGGTAATAATTAGTAATCTTTATAGCTCATCTATACGGATACGGGGTTTTTACATCGATTTTTTTTTCTACACACTCACTCGGTTTCCCGTGACCGCTCACTTTCCGCCCTTAACGTTTCCTTGCTCCACCATCTAGGTTTCGCGAAGGCCGTCTTGTTTGTTAAGTGGGCCGACCAGGGAGGTAATGAGGTGTGATACCGGAGTGGATTCTCACTAAACGGGTGCCTATTGTAACAATACGCTATCTTACTGATTTGAACACTTCGCGGAACGGATTCTTACTAAGATGGGTGTTCAATGTAACGATACACTATTTTACTGATTTAAGCACCTCGCGGGGTGGATTCTCACTGAGTTGGGCGCCAAATGTAACGATATACTGATTTGACACCTCGCGGGTTCTCACTGAGTTGGGCGCCAAATGTAACGAAGCGGACTTCGTACATTAAGGTAAACCAGTGGAGGACTTAGTTTTACCTTCCTACTTGGGTAACCTATCGGAGAGCTATAAAGAAAACACCAATCAATGATTACAAAGTTGCCGCCAATTGATTTATTAATCGTAAATACATATATCTGAGACTCTATAGCTAGCTCTTAATTCTAACACTATGGATAGAGGGCGCGGCGTGATCTTGCTTTAAACGGTACGGGGAATCGCTCCTTGAACGCACTTTCCTGGGAGGTGGCACCAGACGTATTTGGTAACCCGAACCGTCTGGGACACCAATCCAGGGAATGGTAACGTACGAGGAGACGATAAATATACTGATTCACAGGGAATACGGTATCGGGGACGCGGACGGTGCCCGATGGTAAATCTACCAGGGCTTCGGTACAGACGGACCAACCTCACCGCAATGATCAACACAGCCGAATTTGGTAACCCGAACCGACATGTGTTGACTGTACGATAGCGCTGAGCCGACTGCGTCCTCTCTCACTGGAGTGCGCGGTCTTATAAAGGATGCTGCGGGGTGAGGCACGTGGCGCGGGGTGTGCGGGCGTCCCGCGGGCGGTAACTTTCCCCTCTGCGCTGCGGCGGCGTCGGCGGCGGCTGGATGGTTCGAGGTGGCGTGATGTGCTACGTCACAACTTGCACACTCAGTGGTAATTTTCAATTTGAGGGTGGTCCTACATTGTACCCTACCATCGAGCTATGGTTTCCTTACGATGATGTTAGGATTCCGTACCCAAAGAGTGCCAACGGAACCCTATTACTAAGTCTCCGCTGCCGTCCGTATGTCGTCTGTCAGTGGGCTGTATCTCATGAACTGTAATAGGTAGACAGTATAAATGTTCACAGCATATGATCGACAATATAAATCTATTGCCGCTTTAACAAAAAATAATGGAAGTGTAATACGACTCGCACTTGGCCGGTATTTAATTATTTATATAAAAAAAGAAAGATAGAAAATATTTTATTTTTCCAAAAACACACAAATTGAAAAGTAAATATAAAAATAGAACAGTCAAATAAAGTATAAAAAAATATCGAATCATCGTGTATCGGAAAGAAAATGCGGCCGACTCAGCCTAATGTTGAGGTAGGTGTAACAACGCTGATAAAAAAAATCTTATAAATATATTTTTATTACAATAATAACTTTTACCTGACGATACCCAATTAAGCCTTTAAGTTTTCAAACAGGATAAAATTCCACCAGCGTCCATGGAGTGACGGATCACGCCCATCAAATAACCTTTACTCCCACTCATTACTCATTACCCTTTGTTCAACACTTCTATGTTTATTCAATAGAATACATACTGTTTGGGATTCAAACAGAAACCTATACCTACCTACCTAGAAACTACCTAGAAACTATTATCTTTAAAGACTACATTATAAATTAATAAATACCCTGGGATATTCTTCGCACATAGCCATCTGCTCCCAAACTAAGCAGAACCTATCTATACTAACATAATAAAGCTGAAGAGTTTTTGTTTCAATGTTTGGTCAAACGCGCTAATCTCTGGAACTATCAGTCGGATTCGGAAAATTCTTTCAGTATTAGTTAGCTACTTTATCCCAGAGTGACGCTACTTTTTATCCCGGGAACGCGGGTGAAACCGCGGGGGACAGCTAGTGTTTAATCAGAATAGGTTTTTATTTATCCACAATGTCACCATGGTTAAGTGATGATGTGGCCGGAAGTGGTAAGCACAAAAAGCTTGCGAGGATTCTGACTCTTAGCTTGCCTATGGAAACCAAATAAATGATATTCTACTAATATATCGACGGGCCAGTTGGCGCAGTTGGTTAAGGTTCACCTTACGCGCCGCAGGTCGTGGGTTCGATTCCCACACAGGACATGCATTTGTGTGCATGAACATGTCTGTATGTCCTGAGTCTGGGTGTAATTATGTATATTAAGTATGTATTTACAAACAAAAAGTAGTATATGTATTATATCAGTTATCTGGTTTCCATAGTACAAGCTCTGCTTAGTTTGGGATCAGATGACCGTGTGTGAGGAATGTCCCAGGATATTTATTATTATTATTATTATATATAATGAATGCTAATATTCATCTTAATAGTAATGCCTGAACGGATTGTCATGAAAAATACCACATAGAGAAATTTGATACTTTTTATCGGAGAAAACATCAGCTCCCTCGGGAACGTGGTTAAAACTACGGGACAAAATACAGGGGAAGAATTTAAAATCGTTAGAATACAAAAATATGAATGAATAATATTAAACCAGCAATCCCGTTTCCATTTAATCCACTCGGAATATTTTGACTCTTCAAATTTTGGCTATATCGATCAGCAGAAGATTCATTTTCAGTCACAGAGGTCCCGGTTTTGGACTGTGATATATAATAAGTGCAAATAAAATCCAAAATAGTCAAATATATCAAAATAATTTAAGCACAGATTGAAGTTTGGATTTTCAGTATAACAATCTACATTTAAATCACACGAGGATTGTGTACGCAAATAAATCACAAAATCAACGAGATTGTCACATAATGAAAACGCAATCAAATTTTGTGTGAGCACCATACTTCATTTGACAAGAAATAAAACCAACAAAACAAGGGCCGTTGCCTGAGCTAAACGTGTCCTAACATCCCGTAAAAAATATAACATTGTTACATGAACACGGTAAAGAATCCCGTTAATGTAATTAAGAGAGGCAAAGTTAAAAGGTTCACTGTCAATATCATCCGTGCGGGAGTTAGGGGTCCGGGCTAAATGGATTAGGGTAAACAGCATTAAGAGCCTTTTGTATCCGAAATTAAATGTCACCCGACGTCATTATTCAGCCTCCGGTTGACACGCACGCGATCGCTGCCGTCTGCCACTGCTCCGCGATACAGATACTGGCACTTTTATACACCACGATTCATTTATTATTCGAAATTCAAATAAAAAGCGAAGTCACTGGCAATCACAAATTTTATTTAAAAAGAATTTTGCTTTTTAAGCGTAAAGGTTTTCAGTTCGCACGAATAATAGTCTCATAAAATGTGATTGTTGAATTTGTATCTGATTTAACCCTTTTGTATTTTATCGTAGGAATAATTTTTAAGTCATGCTTTATATCTTTTAAATTGGGTTCTTTTTTAGGTACTTGGGCATCAACGTTTAAATAATCGTGGCTTGTAAAAGAGACAAATTGATAACCCATTAATTATATTGGTAGCGGCTGTCGAAGATGTCACCAAACTAACTTTGCCTCTTGTATTGTATATATAAACACAAGCATTGAAACCAATTTGATTAACGTAGAGCATCGGTGTCGTGGGAAACGTTCCCATAATTTTATCTTTAAAGAAATTATTGACGGTACTCGATCTCGGATAATACACGTAGCAATAATGGCTGATGTACATAACATGGTTCGAGAATACTCGTTCGAAGAACATTCGATCGCTGCTAGAATTTATGCATAATAACGCATGTAAATTAAGCTCGTCCACAAATGATGTTCGAGAGTTTTCACGAAGGATTCTCGGCCCGTGTACGCCGGCAATAATCCTGCAAATTATTGGATCACGTAACATTAAATTATACGGTCACATCGCAATATACAATTTCCATAACGAGTCAAATAACAGGGAAGGGTGATATAAATCGATGTACAACCGTTTTGCTGCATTTTTCTCGCTTGATTTATTTCTGAATTTTTCACTGTACCTTTATTATTCATACGAATGAATTTCAAAATTTATTGATCCGAAACCGATGAATGTCAAAGATATTTCTAAATTACTGACCACAATTTACCACCGGCCACTTACATAAATTTTTTGAACGTCATATTTTCTTTTCTTATTTTGAAGATAAACTCATATTTAATATCCACCTTAATAAATTAAAAACGTACTCCAATATAATTGAATGGTAAATGAGCTTTTTCTTATATGAGCCTTGTAAATCAGTCTGTCAGTCATGACTTAATGGAATGCAAATAGATTTCGTTATCTAGATTTCGTTGTCAATATATCATTGTTTGCGCAATATTTATTTGTAACATTAATATTTGGCCACACGTTTGATATAAAATAATAGGAGCTCACAGTAACTTTTTATAGGCCTGTGTTTGACCGCAATCTCACCATGGTAAGTGATGATGCGGCCGAAGGTGGTAAGCACACAAAGCCTAGGAGGAACTGGCTCTCAAGTGCAGCTGTCGGAACACACCGAAAGGTGCTTGGCGACAGATTTTCAACTTGAGGGTGGTAGCCAGCCAGGCGGGTACTACAAAGTACTCTACCACCGTGCTATGGTTTCCTCACGATGTTTTCCTTCACCGAAACTCTCGGTATCCGACGTCTCTACCACTGAGCTATCATCGCCTTAAAATTATATTATTATTACTTTATTTAACTGAATAGATAGGTGCATACCATTTTTAATTAATAATGATTAGGATTCTCATGTGATTTGAAATGGATAAGGATTAGGCATGCCTACTTGCAGGAAGTGTCTATTTTCAATGCCTAAGTTAACTAATCAGAATTGCTTGAATGTAATATTATAGAAGGTGTGAATAACTATGTAAATTTACAAAAGCCAACCAAATGACATACCCGTGAGATCTCTTTATTTGCAGTTATTTAAAGTTTGAACTACGTCCGCACATTAAGTGGAAAATAATGTTTATCTTTTGCAAATATCGTACAGTTCTTTATAAACTATAAAATTTTGCTTTGTTTTTTCACTACATGTGTTTCATTGAATCCATTGAGCTATTATTACTGCGTATAAAGAAGACACCACACATCACAACTATGTTCCGTTCAAGGGAGGCCATCCGGCCACACTTGTTGTAGAACGATGAACGAAACGCGTAAGCGCCTTGAAAATCACGGTATTTGCGAGAAAAATGCTCCTAAAAGCGTTCTGATAGCGCTACGTGTTTCTACTGTCTGCTTAGACGACTAATTTATTGTTTTCAGCGCTAATTAGAACTTAAGTTGACTCTAAAAAAATGGGACATAACCTTTGCTTATGATAGCTTCTCTATACGGAGTAATAATAGTTCAATGGTTCAATCCCGTATTTCGTAAATCTCATTTAACATGTTCTATCATTCACAACAATTCAAGCATAACAATTTCACTCAAAGCATGTTAGACGTGTAAATAAGTTAGCCAACTGGTCTGACAATAGTTGGCTCCGAGTCAATGTGCCCTTGTTCCTCAAAAGCAGATGTCACAGTCTCAACTAGAATAATGGGCGTAACTCCATTGCTTTGCAGTTGTTTTGTGCAGGACTTCTATGTGCGGGCCCCGAGACCGACCCTTGATTACACGACTCCGGAACTGTCCTGTATATTTCAAGGCTTTGCTAAACCTACAATAGTTTCTATTGTAAGACATATACATATGTACATCCCATATTTATATACGGGTTTTAGTATACTAACATATATTTCAGTGATATTTTTTTTGGCAAGTTGTATATCATTCTTATTTCAATTACATCTCTTTCATGATACAGTTACCATAATTGCGAAAGCGTAATGTAGAGTGACCCTTGGGTTAAATTACTCTTGTAAATTTCAATTGCGTTCATGTTTGCAACATTTAACTGTATGTATAACTACTTAAACCCCATTATCAAACGATCTTAATACACTAAAAGTATACGTAAAGTATGTACTTTGCCCGTGATTATTTTAAGATACATGTAATATTCGTGCTAATTAAATAACGTAGCCTTGTTTGTGCGATCCTAGATTCTAATTCAACTCAATTGCACAATAACCGTTTGGATTTAACAGCAGAATGATTCTTTTGTTTTAAAAGTAATGAAGGACTTATGCACAAAGAAACATCAATGCGTCTTTAATTATTCAATTGTTTAATTTTAAGTTTTAGAATATTTTTAAACGTTGATATCTAAAGCTCTGATCAAACCAATGCGCTACTACGTATGCAACTGAAACCTCTCATTTATAATTTTTATTGATTAAGTGCATTAACTATTTATTAATAGTAATTATATAATATTATATAATTATATAATTAATAGCAATTGAATAAATGCTTTTTGAATTTGAATTTGAATCATAAAAATATGTCCTATTCATCACACACGGCCAGCAGTGGCCCGATTCATGTAACTAAACTTCAATGGTGTCGTAGCGACATCAACTACACTGACGAGCAATATAAAAAAGCCACTAACTTATCATGAAATATTTCCGAAACCACGCAAGATAGCTTCTTGAAGTGAAAACCGACATTCAAATGTTTTTAATAACGCATTAAAATAACACTAAAGTGAAAAAAAGTATTCATTCAATTGTTAGAGAAGTTGGACAACCACTTGCAAAGTGGCTTTTTATACACCTAATAATATATGAAATGAAATAAAATAATTTATTCATTTAAATAGGCCTTCACAGGCACTTATGAATAGTCAAACTCTAATACTCTAATGCACTAATGTAATATAAATATAATAAAAACATCACCATCCCCCATGATGAGATCCTCGTGAATGTCGAGAAGGACAATCTCAGCAACACTGAAAAAAATGATCTACAATACTAATCATGTAAGTTGACGTTTTGTTGTCGGGAAACTAACTTTAGTTGTCAGGAAACTAACTTTAGTTACATTTAATCAAATAATTTAGTAACCAACAAAAACTTGTTTTGTTACTGGTACGTTTAGTTCGCAAGTCACTCTGTTTAGGTTATTGGTCGTAAAGTAAAAAGTTTTGTAGTCACTTGTAGTCCATTTTTTCAGTGAAGTACCTTGACATGGCTCACAGGGTAACCGCCATGTGGGATGTTGATTCGACAATCATTGTTCGTATTATTTCGGCGAACGGTCTCATAACGAAGAGTCTCGACCAACATCTTGAGAGGCTCTCGCTAGATGGCTGGATCAAGGGTCAGATACAAAAGGCGGTAGGTACTTCTGGACATGGCGCGCATCGTCAGGTGGTTTCTCTCTCTACGGTCCTAACCACCAGTGACCTGGGCCTACCCTGCTGCCGGCGAAATACTAGAATTACGTATAAAATAATTGGACTTTATTACAAAAAACTTAAACCGACTTCAAAGAACACTAAGAAGTAAAGAAATCCTAATCTGATGACAATGGGACCAAACGGGAAGTGTACCCTTTAAAATAAAAAAAAAATTTCCAAATCGGTTAATAAATGACGGAGTTAAGAGGTAATAAACATAAAAAAAATATTACAACCGAATTAAGAACCTCCTCCTTTTTTTTGAAGTTGGTTAAAAAATAGGTTTTATTATAACTTTAATAGACATATTGTAAAAAATACCATTTATACTAATTTTTTAGATGAGAAAGAGTATAAAACTAGCTTTCCGCCCCTTGAATTTATCAGCGATACCTTAGTTTACCCCCTTAGGAGTTGAAAACCATTCCTTACATGCGCCTACATTATTAGTTAGATCAACCTAATTTCGACGCTCGACTAATACTATAAGATCCTTAAAGCCCTTTGGGTACGGTACAAGTAACCTACCCGAAGCACGAATTGTGTTCAAACAACGTAATTTTGCAATAGTTCCATTGTTTGTGCATAGTGATGCATACAGAGAGGCGTAGGTTCGACATTTGAGACACAGCCGACTAGGGCCGAGGACGGTTGTGTTGTGAAAATAAGCAACATATCAACAATGATTTATGTTCGAGACAATAGTATCCTTGGCTTAGAACCAACGTAAACATGTATCTTGCTACAAAAGGATATTATATTAGGTATTGTTGTTTATACAACTGTGTCTACGTATTCATATTTCGTACGTATTGAATTAAATGTAGTAGAAATTATGTCGATTTTTTTGTAATGGCATATGAATGATGATATTTAAAAAAAAAAAAACATTTAAATTTTAGAATATGTACCTCTATTAGTTTTAGTTAGTATTCATAGCGTGACAATTAAAAGCTCAATGCCAGACACAGAGCAAAAGCGCAAATACGTGACTCGATAAAATTATTATAAATTGTTCATTAACCATCCAAATAACTTGTTGATTCAAGGAAATAAGATTCAGTTTTAGTAAAACAGAATGTAGCTTTGTATTCTCGCCATATTTACAATCATTGAAAAATAGAAATAAAAATTCAAACCGAATCTTCCAAAAAAAATAACATTCTCACACAATTATTATCTAAAAATAATTAACAAAATGTATCACCAATTCAGCACTGATAATAAATCGAATCGTAAAACATAGTCGCACGAGATTTACCGCGGCTTTGACAATTTTCACAGTCTTAGAAAATTAGTATAACCAATTAACAATTAATAAATATCAAACTAACGTTGTCATTTTAATGCAAATTACCATGACTTGTATCTTTCCACTGATAAAGATAAACCTCTCCAAAGGTACACCACTCTTTCCAGTCCGCCGTCTACCTCATCCACTCGCTCCCTGGCAACTTTTTCAGGTCTTCTATCGAGCGAGCCAGAGGGCGTCCAACTCCAATTCTCCCAGTCCAAGGTCTCCACTCGAGCTCCTTTCTGCTCCAGTGACTGTCTGTTCTTCGACAGATGTAGCCCGGCCCACTGACACTTCAGCTTACTAATTAGACTTGCTATGTCGGTCACCTTTGTACATTGTAAATTTCATAATTCCTGACTCTGTTGCGCAAGAATTGCCGTCGCCATCACTCGCTGTATGACTTTAAAGGGGACGAGCCCCAATGTGCTGACGAGCCCCAATCTATATTCAGTTGCGTATGTCATAACCATGACTGGTTATCCTGATTACAAAATCTTGGAGGAAATTAAGTAGATAAACGTATTTAATTGTAAAACTAATCAGAACATACATCTGCGCTCACAGAACTGTAACATGAAAGCGAATTTACCTTGAGAATAGTGTTTTCTATTTTTTACCACAGCACAGGGCGTTTGCTTAACGAATGTGGTAATCTAATTAACACGCTGAACAAACGGACCCTTGTACTATTTAAGAATACATTGCTCGTCTTGAAGCAATTAATCAACGTGAGTTTAAATATACACTTCGAAGTAAACGTAACAATGCGACAGCTCATTGTTTATGCCCAGCGATTGCTCGAGCAGAGTGCGTTATCGCCAAGAAGTGCACTCAATCGGACCGAACACCGACAATACTTAGCCGTGGGATCTTCCCACGTGCTGTGAGAGCTTAATAATGACTTGTTAGCCAACAATTTGCACCTAATGATTTAGAATTAGCAAAATGTGTTTTACTATTTTTACTCTACATTTTCACTTTTTTTTTTTTTCGTCGGCTGCAGAGACGAAGATCCCGGGTTCGAATCTTACAGTGAGCTTGAGCTTTCGGTGAAGGAAAACATCGTGAAGAAACCATAGCATGGTGGTAGGGTACTTTTTAGTACCCACCTGGCTGGCTACCACCCTCAAGTTGAAAAACTGTCGCCAAGCACCTATCGATGTGTTGCAGCTCTTACTTCCAGAGCCAGATCCTTCTAGGCTTTAATGTCCTAACCACCTTCGGCCACATCATCACTTTCCATGGTAGGATTGCGGTCGAACACACCGCAAACAAAGCATTAAAAAACTATCTCGAAGCAAATCCGAGGAATCACCCTAAGCAAGTATGACGCATGTTAAGCCTTTCAACAATAATTATAGAAACACATTAAAATATTCACAATACAGCCATATATAATGCGAATACTAAATTCATCATAACTATTGTACTTTCATAATAATTCATTTATAATTTGCCAGACATTTAAAATGATTTATTGACTTGTTATACTTATGACAGCCTGTGAATGACTCAATTTGTCATTGTAATTTGTATACTAGCTATCAGTTTCAAATGTATAATAGCGTTGTAGTAAGTCATTGTTCTAGCTAATATACTCATGCAAATCTGTCCTGTGCCGAGGGTGTATAGTGCATTTAGGACGGTTTAAACATACACTTATAAATATTTATATACTCTATAGATTGTAGCGTGCGACGCCCGCGGTATGAATTAAAATATAATTAGCATAGCATCATTTCATAATGTTACGTTAATTAACGTATTCAATATTCTCCGTTATTGATATTAAATACAATACAGGGTGTTGTTTTGGTCGGCGACAAGCGACCTAGGAGCGGTAGTACAAAATATATATTCCCCAAAAATGGACTTAATTCCATTAAATACTGTAAATATATTGAGAAATACCTTATTCAATTTGAAATAAAATTACCGCAAAGTATGGTTACTAGGCACGTGCACAGACTAGAGCTAGGCGCAAGCCGCCATCGCCCCACCCCTTTACTCCCTCGTACTCCCGTTGAGTATTATGTCTACACTTTAGCTTATTACATGATTTTCAAAATTTTAATTTTTTTATTTTTATTATTTAAAAAAAATAAAGTATTTGTTTTATATTTTTTTAGCACCAGTATCATTTGTATTATCGACCCTGAGTCGCTCGTCGCTGACCAAAACAACGACCTGTATAGGAGCCACGCATGATTTTAAGTGTTTAACTATGTATTGATATAACATTGCTATTATAGATCATGCCGGGATAAATAGTTCTGTATGTCGTAGTCCAGAACTTCAAGAAACGATCAGCTTTACAGAACTGAGTGGTTACAAATATACACGCACACAAACATTCGTATTATATTAATATAGTAGCATAGTATTAAATCACTTAATAACAGTACAGTAGTACTCAACTGATAAGGCACGTCGTGAATCTTCGTTCGCACAGAAAAGAAAGTATGGCCCCGAAGATTAACGAAAGAATGCTTAAAACTTACAATCAACCTTAGACCACTATTATAAGGTTTATAATATACAGCAGCTGTTAGTTCCGTCTCACTCGCAAGTCACGCCCCTCCACACGACGCGCGCTAACATGACGGCAGCTGCCGACCAATAGTAGTTTCCCGCGCTTTGGAAATGTATCTTCTGCGCAGGTACATCGGTAAGCCATATCAGTTGGGTACTACTGTAATCATCGCTCAATGTAAATACTATGTATGCCTTCACTTCTCGTAGCACATCAGCTTTTTTTAATTGACTAAAAGGTGGCGGGCCAAAAAAGATTAGCCTTACAGGGACAAGTCGGCGAGCAGGCTCTCAACCGGAATCATTGGAAAATTAATGATAGTTATTGGAGATGTCACCGTATTTTTGTGAAAACCGTTAGTTTTTAATCTACCTAGCGAGATTGTAACCTCCCCGATATATTGTGAACTGTACCATACTGCTTACAATATTACGTATTCATTTCCGATAGTTTATAATCTATCCATGTCAAACCGTCATATACATCGAACTATGCTTGTACAAACAATGACCGCAAAAACCGTTTTCAAATCACCTTTTGCATAGGTTTATATTCTATCGTCTAAAGATGAAGAGTTAATTAGTCTCTTTTGAAGGAATTCTCTACAAAAGCTTTGAGTATCATGAAGAAATGCCTAATACTAACGATTTAAGTATATTTCTTACGTGCTTTAATTGAAATCAAAATTATATCAATTTTCGTTGAGAACATGTCTGATCAGTTCCCTGTTATTAGGCCAATAATAAAGAACATTACCATTAGCACCAGGCTGCGTGAGAAGACATCGATCACGATCATCATCATTGGAAATCACGATCTGAATTATTAGATAGTGCGCAATCCAATTTCATGTTGACGCCTGACTCGCGACACAATGCAATTTACTATTCGACATTTCAACACGCGTTGTGTATTTCCCCACCATCCCCATTTTCATCTTCACAGACTACCTATCTCGTGAATGACTCTATTTGTCCGTGAAACGGAACTATCGACGTTTGAGAGAGCCACTCTCAATACGATGACAAGTTCACTAGAATACGTACGGTTTGCGAAATATCCCTCTGTAGGTAGGTATGCATTGCATATTCCTCGCGGTCCGCGGTTTAGAAGTATCAAATTTATTTTTATGTATATTTTTATTGTTTGCGGTGAGGATTGTCACCTCCTTAGGGGCTGTTTGTATGCGGACTGAGAAGAATTACGTGCTCGACATAGCGGATCCACTTTAGAAGTAACGATAAAACAATTTATTTAGAAATTATGCTGTATGCCGTATAATGCGGATGCATATGATACTCTAGGAGCGGAATCTGTAAAGTAGCGTTGTTTTAGTGTTTATTTTATAGCGAGACGTGTCCACTGGGTGCAGTAAAGGTTCACAGAGCGAGGATAAAAATGCATTTCCCATATTATATATATGTCGGGGAGGGTAGCTAGCGGTGCATTTACCCCGGAGATGGCGGCGGGAACACACGAGTGATATTTTTTGCGAGAGCTGGCGGCTCACCATGAATGCGCTCTTGATTGTATAATTTAGTTAAGTTAATCTCGCTGCGAATAGCGCGGAGTCTGCCAGTTTTCAATTTCACATCTGAATGCTATGAACGTTGTTTTCGCGTAAATTGTGTTAATACCCCGAGCCGGGTGCGGTAACAATGTGCTACCTACACATAGCCGCCTAGCTGCCTAGCCGCGTAGCGTAGCCGGTGCGTTGTGATTGCTCAATAAATATTCCGTAATCCGTAAGTAATTAACGCGTAAATGAGCTTTGATGAATTTTAATTGGATCATTGTTTGCTTACATTATCAATGTAGACAAGAGAACGCTAAATAATTATTTGCGATGATATTTTAAAAATAACTGAAAATACTTCTCTTTTGATTGTTTATTCGGGTACCAGATTACTAAAATACAAAGTCTAAAATCCTTTGTATCACTGCAACGAACTACCCGTATTTTTTACAGTTTAACAAGCAGTTGTTAAATTGCTAAAATAAGACAGATACCTGCAAAGCTGGGCAACTACTCGTAATTCACTAGAGAGAATCTGAATAATTTTGCTGGTGAACGTTAGAGTCACGTTTAGTCGCCTGCATCTAGTGAAAATGTTTTCGACTGGCACTACAGGTCCTTTTGAAGCGAATCCCGGAAACTACGCTCTGAAAGCAATCAAGTCGGTGTTAACGTTCAAAGTAATTTCTTTGGCTTCGCCCGCCCCGATACGGGCTCCTGTTACATATTCCGATGTCAATTAATTGCTATTAATACTGGCATATTTCTGTTGCTCAATCGATAAGTTTTGTATTGTGGTACCTATATAAAATACCCTGTGTCAAAGTTTTTTTTTCTTATATTGGGGGAGGTCTAAATATGTATTGAATGTATTATTTTGCTTAACTTCTTCATGTTAATCTCTCCGTGCACTCTTTGTACTATTACTCAATATGATCTTTAGTAAAAAAACATGTGATATGTAATGCAATCCTTCCTCTTGTGCCTTGCTGATTCGGCACTAATTACTACTTTCGTTTTACAGTTGATTATTGACGGTTTAAGCCGAGGATCACGATCGCTTTCCGAAAAGAATCCTATAATCCGATTAAAACTGCTCTCTCTCAATGCGAGTGTAACGTACACATTCACGGCTGAAAACATTTCCTTGGTTAGTGCCTAATGTAACTAGGGTTGTTAACGACGGGAGGAATCCTGATACGATTAAATGTAGACGCAAGATATCGTGCCTAACTTAACTATTATAATATTTTTTGCAAGCAACCAAACCAATCGTAGCAGCCAAACATTCCCTAAAAGTCACCGGAGTATTTACGCGAAGGCATCATTATACTGCAAATAAGACGATAATTGTCATTAGATATTATATAATGATTAGATAGAATAATGGCTGAACGTTAAAAGATACACAATAAAAGGTAATAATTTTACGTGATGACAATCTTATTCATAAATATTTGTAGCATTTATCTACTTGTTTATTTATTTCATAAACTGTTAGCGGTAGCTATAAAAACCATTTATTAAAATGTATGTGAACATAGTTAAAACGTAATTGCGATAAGCCTAAATAAAATCACGTAAAATTGCACACGCCCGGCCGGTATCAGAATTTACGCAAATACACGACAGAGCATTGCCTAAAACACACATTTATGACGTTAGCTACGGCTCTGTACTGTGTCCAAAATTAACGACTCGAACACAACAAAGCGATAAAGTAATCCAGTTAACGTTTCCACTAAAGCATTTTGAATTTGTATCTGTAACTCGATTTGTACACAAAAACACCCGAGTGTATTAAAATGGAGTAAAACTGCGAAACACCATAATCGCTAATTGAGTTTAATTCCCACAATGTTCTGTGTGCGAGCGCCCTGCCTGCCTCTACGTTGCGCTGCGCTGCCGCTGCTCTGTGCCGCAATTTATTTATCGTAGTTTTAATTGTGTTAAAAATGTATTTTATTGCATGAAGGTGAAACTGAATTACAAATCTATCCGATAAACAAAACATATTCATTGATAAACGAGTACTGCTGGATTTTGCATGTTTAGAAAAGGATTTAAACATTGAAAATCTGCCGACATAAACCGAGTGATGTGTTCCGATAGCAGCACATATCTCTTACTTTCTCTTGCTTTGGTGAAATAGTAAACATACAAAAAATCTATTTACAGGTAAATTAAACTAGATGTGTCCCACGCGGTTTCACCCGTGTTTCCGGGATAAAAGTAGCAAATTTTTTCTCCATAATGTAGGCTATCTGCATGCCAAATTTTATCGCTATCGGCCCAGTCGTTTCTGATTGATGCTTAAACAAACAAACAGACAGAAAAATTAAGCAGCTGTTTGGAGGTCTGTTTTATGTAAGTATAATACATACCACATAGAGCGCCTTATACAGACCGTTTGTGTTTAAGGTAGTGTTGCCAGGTCCCGTGTGTCAAATTTCGGAACGTAAGGATAAAATAATCGGGATTTTGGGTTTCAAATCGGGACAGCTGCAAAAAAAATTTTTTCATAATTTATCATTTTAATTTTTTTCATGAAAGTCTGATTTTGGTGAGAAAATTTGAAAACAAAAATATTTTTATGAAGTAACAGCTTAGTTATTTTCGTTTAAAGGAATAGATAACCAAACAAAACTATCTGGTATCTAAAATAATCACAGATTATTATTACAGAATATTATTTGAGGTCGTAAGTTGGCTCCTAAAACAAATGATCTTTGATGACGGTTGACGGGACGGGTGCGAGGGTTCCACCTCAACCTATTTGCCCCTGCATCCAATTGCAGGATCAAACTTGTCCATTAATTAGCGAAGTTTACTTGAACCCTTGTGGGTGTAACCACGCGGATAACGTCATGTAGTAAAACCTTTTCCTTATTATTAAAATCCTAATCAGAAAGTTTATCTCTAGACCTGTTCTTTTCTATAGCTGTTCAATAAACAAAGATAGAGATACTTTAAATTCTAATTGACGTCTCTGAGTTATTGTTTGCATCTAATCTTGTAAATATTATTTCTTCAGGAACTCTTTTAAATTATTATAGACTTCTTGTGCTAAAATAATCATGGCATGGCATGGCAGTTTGCTTACATACTTAGGTTACCTATTGGTTTGTCCCCGACTGCAATACCTTATAAAATTCAAGTTATACCTATTCAAAATTCTATAGATTAAAGAGCTAGTTTTTCTCTTTTCATTTATTTTTTGTTTTACGCAGTCGGGTTACTTGTTTCTTTTAATAATTTATTTTAAATACCTACGTATTATGTATAGTTGTTGGAATACTAAAGTAAAATGTGATTTTGTTAGGAAATAAACATGGGCTGACCCCATAGTACCGTGATATCATCTAAGTAACTTTTTTAACGTGCAGCAGTTAGATTTACAACGCAGTAAAGCCGTGTAGTTTAGTATACGCAAGCTTTAGCCATTTTCGTTGAAAGTTTATGCGGTTATAAATTTGGCCACGCCTCGATCCCAGCCCGATAATTGTGGAAAACCTCCATAGATTAGATCCTAATACCCACTAAGCTTGCCAACTGTTTATATCGCAGTTAAATACGTGACTCAATTCGGATTACATATTGCCAAAATGTTAATTAGCCGTCTTGCCGTATTAATTGTTCACGATAAGACATGGAAATTATAACCATTTTCAGAAATAAACAATTCTACGCCTTGGAAATATATTATGATAGAGTAAACAAAATATTCATATGAAATGTAATCTTTTATATATAAAGAAAAGATATATCATATTCATTGAATCATTGGTAATGAATATAAAGATAATTTTACTACGTGCAACTACTCTTGTTATTTAAAAATCATACAGAATCAACTCAAATCAGAAAGAATCATGGCGAGATTTGTACAAAAAAATAAATATTTTTAGAGACATTGTGAAATAACGTTATAAGATCCATGGTACCTTGGTACCTAAGGAATAACTTGAGGCATTTAAAATATTGTTCATTGACATGACATTCTATGATAATAATAAATACATTTAATTCAGATAAAAATACATTCCATATTTGTTAGTAATACAAAATCTTTAAACTATGTTAGTAAAACACATTGAAATGGGCACAGCAGTACAGTAGGCCACATGAACCCTGCAACAGTGATTCATGTACCTACCGTCTAGCCAAGCCGCGAACATAGGCAGGATACTGTTGGTGCTGGCCCGCACTCTGCAGAGCAACGACGTGCATTTTTTGCGCATTGTGGCATAAAAACAGTCTGTTCGCGCCTCCAAAAACATGCCTGATGCACTGCAGAAACGGAGCAGCCGCCACAGCACCCGAAATGCGTTATTATACTGAACGCGCAGGGCGTTGTACGACCTTTGAGTATAATTATATTTGACTATGCCATGCCGGCGAATCGCGACCAAAACCGTTATGTTGTTGTTGTTTTGCGGGGTTTATAAAATATAACATTGGAAGTGATTCAAAACCCTCTAAAATGTTTTTTTATACATATCAATGTCTGGATCTCGCCATGATAATTTTATTGTTATAACTACGGAAGAACATAATTTTTTAACATCACGTATATTTTTTCACATGACGTTTTAATTGCATTTGGTGTGAATGAGATCAGTTCACACGGGGGCTAGGGTAATAATGGTTGGTGATTGAGCAATTATACAGTGGTTTACTAAACATAATAATTACCAAGCATGGTATACGCTAACACTGTTATTTATGGTCGATTGAATTGTTCTATTCATTATAATTGTGGATCAAATATATCACTAATCTATAAGTTAGGAGAAAACTTTGTACAGTCTATTACAATAAGATATATCCAATTTAATGTTATGTATCCTCTTGGATGCAATATTTAACTATCAGTTGCGTGCGACAAATATGGTATGCATGGAACCTGACATTGTTATGTTTTCAAACTAAGTGCAATAATTATGTATACCACCATATTTCCACTAAAATGTATAGTTATACTGTTAAGAGTGCGTACAAAGCCAGAAAAATATTGCAATGTCAGATGAAACAAACTTATGTCTAATCTTCGCGTGGCATGAGACGGAGATAGCGTGTTTCGCGGAACAAAAATGAACTAAGCGCTTTTTATCTAAATAACTCGTAAAGTATAGAATATTTTAAAAAATCGTTAGTAGCAGCCCTAGGTCATATGTTAGTGATATTATTTATCGAATGTTTGTCTTAATTAGATACACAATGAACGAATAAAATCGAAGATTCATTATTATTAGAGGTAGCTTTGTAATTTTTTTCTATCGAGGAAATTTCATTCCATTATGTTTTTGCTCAGATAGAACCCTCGCGTATAAAATGAAAATACTCATATAAAAATATTTTTTCATTTAAATACTATTTACTTGGGTAAATTTCAATTCTAAGATATGTTATTTTGCTGTATACGCACTCTATTGTATCCAAGAGGATACATAATTTTGTAACATTATATGGATATATGTCATTGTAATCGACTGTACCCCTTTTTAATCATACCTATTGCGTGCGCGCATTGAGCAGTATACGATTTGGCATAGTTATAGTTCATATGGAGAAGGTGCATAAAGCAAAAAAATTGTTTAGCAAATTTAAAAAAAAAAAAATTTTTTGTTGGCGTTTATTTTCGGATTGATTCAATTTATTTTTATTGTACCTACATCGTGATCCCTGCTAATAACAAAGAAATCAAAGTGGTCCCTGGTCAAGAAAAGATTGGGAACCACTGCTCTAAAGGGATGTTCTCAGTACTATTATGTGGTTCTAGTATGTTTACACACGAGTGTGTTTCAAAACGGGCGGCCAAACAGAAGTATCCCTACATGTACCTAGTTCGATTACCGAATAGTCCTACAGGTATTTCAAAATGACGCAACCTGTGCGTGCCTCGATAATTGTGACCTATTTCGAAAACCAAGCAAATCATGACTATGTTTGCGCTTAGATTATAAGCTCATTTCCATAAATGCACCGTATTACCTATCACAGTCGTAGGTGTAAATTAACTCAGTGGCTACTGATGTAATATGTGCGTAGCAATCAGAAAGATTACCAGTACTGACCAATCCAATACTAAATAAACATTATTTGTATTGCTACCAAATACAAACAATGTTTATTTTTAGTAACAATAACCAGCTTTATGAAATTTTGGCTTTATAATATACTTGTGTTCACACATAATAGATTGTAAGTCGCCGATCCCACAGAGAGAGTTCTAGAGTTCCGAGTTCCGAGTTCTGCATTCCGTATTGACTATTGTGCACACAGCAAGCAGTCTAGCGTTCTACAATATTCGGTAGTGATCGCACGTCATACACTTTTTGTACTTTCAAAGGCCCCACATAGCTTACAGCCAACGCGGAACTCTAGAATTCTTTTCTGTGGGATCGGCGCCTAACTAGTAGATAAGGCTAATAATTTCCAAAGAAGTGGTAATACAGGATTGCAGTAAGGTAGCTTATTATGATCGATTGCATTATCGAGATCTCAGGATCATGATGAAAGCCAGAAACCTGTACCGATACCACTAGAGAAGCTTTATTTTAAGAAAAATTATACATTTGTTTTTGTGAAGATTTACAGCTAACTGATAACACAGATAAAAAATACGTTTTCCTTAGCTCTCCAACAAAGAATATCTTTCATTTATGTTTCTTGTGATTTAAATTCTAATCCGCATAAGGGGTAAGTGGATGATTTGTGACGTGACGACGAGTATAAAGGGCCGCTAGTGGCGTGTAGCGAATGAATAACTACGACCTACATTTCGATACGCCTACAGAGGGAAATACAATCAAAACTCAATTCAAAAACACTTCCAACTCATCGTTGATCACGCAACTACAAATCGAATGCGAAAAGCAGATTCGTTCCTAAATTAAAACAGATTGAGTGTTTGTCTCCTAATGTGTTTTAAATTTCGATTTAAAGGACGCTACTGTAAGGTTTAAAATACATGCACTCAATTTAGAATATGCAAACATTATTACCCAGGACAATAGGAATTTGTGTGCGCTGCTGGTGCTCTGTTAGCATACGGATCGCATCCCATCATACACAGAAAATTGCACATGGTGTTTCAATCCCGAATTGTGCATTGAGTACTGATTAATTATTTACTAATTTAATTGAAATTTTTAAATCCTGGACTCATAGTAAATGTCGGAAATTCTAAATCTATCATAACGAACGGGATAAACCTCGGATTTTTCTTATTAGCAACATTATTTTATCGTCTAATTATTAATAAAAGCCCAGTGATACTTGTCATTTTATTATGTTGAATGGAAGTCATTCAACATCCATTTATGGAAAGTTACTTACTAAGACTGACCCATTAAGTTCACATGATTGTAATTAGGCGCCGATCCCACCGATCTAGCATTCTGCGGTCAGAGTTCTATGTTCCGTACTGTATTCTATGCTGCCGAGTGTCTTGATCATTGCACTCAGCGACCGCGGCGGTCAAGAACGCACGTAGAACTCTGAACGCAGAACTCTAGGCCGCAATATGCGGACTGCAGGATATATAAAGCACCTTTTATCAGTGTAAATAGAGCTAATTACTATTGGTGCGGTAGCGGAGTCACGAGCAATATGAGTGAATGAATGAACAAGTGAGTAGTGAGTGACACGGTGACGTGACGCGAACAGCAACGAGCCGCGGAATAATGATCACCAAATGAAGCAGCGAAGCAGACGCGAATCCCAATGCGACTGTTGCAATCGCATTATGTCAATTGAAATAGGGTAGATAATAGAATTGGAAAGTTACAAAAGGCATGAAATGAGACAGATCCTAAAACCATATTAATATTCAAACAGCGTCGCATAAAACGAATTTCAAAATAAATTATGAGTCAGTTAAGTAGACTAGAATAAACTAATAGTAGCATTAGTATATCTGTTGTTATAATTATTATCATCGCATTCTTCAATAGTTCGTTATTCCTTACACCTCAAGTTCAGGGGAACCCTTGGACCCTGACCAGCAAACCTCAATCAAACTGAACTTGCAGAACTAGCAAATAATAACGCTTTTCATTATCACACGCCTTCAATTCTGAATCAGCATTATGTCAAATACGAAATTAAAAAAAAAACATTTCCGAAGTATCAAAAAGTATAAAATAACAATGTTGGAACTCGGTAGTGCTTTCAAAATCGGGAAAAGTTTAACCGCTTCCTTACTTTTTGAATATTTAAAAAAGAAACATAGTCGTGGACCCCGCGAACCTTCTCCTTTTTTGTTGTCAATTAAAACATAAAGCGAGTTCGATTGCGACTGTACTGTACTGAAGTGATTCTCGTGAATATATGGTTGAGGCGTGCAACAATGGCATGCAACAAAGCGCAGTCGTGCACTAGAATAGCTCAGGTTCTATTGAACGTGGCTAATCGATGCGGATCAAGTATGAATGACACCGAGCCTCCCGTCAATGCACTTGATGTATGTTACACCGGCCAGCCATGCAACGTGTTACGTGCTTAAACCACTTTTGTTTTTGAATGTACACCATTGCGTTTTATAATTTTGAATCCTGGAATGCTTTGTAAAGCTATGTAGCTTTTTGTATAAAATGGAGAGTTATTCTGTGTCGTTATTGGCCATTACTATTTGTGATTTTAATAAACCTCATCGGTAATCTGTGTTCACAGCAAACATGTAGGATTTAATCATTGATTTATATTTTAAAACATACTGTGTATGTTGGATAAAAACATTTTTATCAAAATGATTTATATCTTCGTTTCCACTTAGGCACGTCTTAATTCACCATATTTTATTTAAAAATATATTATTAACAGTAATTTAATAATCGGCAACCGAATACACCCATTGCGGTACGTCTATTTGAAATACAGTGATAATTTATAATTAAAACAGTTAAAGAACAGACGAGAATGCTAAGCTAAGCGCATAAAAACGCTTAGCAAAATTATTTAAAATGCATCGCGTGCATAAATTACGAGGAAATAAGGGTCCTCCGGGGCCCGTAGCACCCGTCATACGAGAGCACGCTGTATATCTGGAGCTGTATCTCAAACTTTAGTAAGAATACCAAAACATCCCTAATTTCAAATGCACGCCAATTTTTCGTTCTCGTATTTTTATGTTTTTGTTTTCTTCAATATTGACCAATATGACATCCTTTAGTATTGAATCCGTCCCCTCTTTCTCCAGTTTTCTAATTACTCTTGTGAAAAGTAATAAAAAAACGTTGAGAACCTTTGCTCTATCTGGTGGCATGTTTTACCCGTCATCACTTGAAACATGCATGTCTAGGAATAATGATGAGACCGCGTTGACACACGCGTGACGATGAATAACCGCCTAGATTACTAGCCGTTTTCATAACCAAGCCTAGTTCTAACATACGCCGACACTATCCCATACCATGTATGCAATTTTAACAAAATTTTATATAACAAGAAAAAAAAGTTATTTACTTTTATAAAGGTCTCTCCAAAAATATCCAAATTGCAATTTTTTTCGTATCTTATACTTAATGACAGCTTTCCTGAATTTCAAAATATGTAACACCATTGAATACTATTACCACAGATCATATAATACTACAGTACTATTACGAAAACAAAATTGGTTTAAATGTCGCAAATGTAGTTCGAATTATTTTCAGAAGTGTTTTAACTGGTTTTTTGTAGGTATGGGTGTGAATCTTGGCTACTGAATTTTAAAACAATTAACCCCAACCGATTGAGCTGAAATTTAGCATTCCATCGGTATTAAAAACTTTGAAATTTTTAAATACTGTGCCAATTTATATTCATACTAGCTGTCTCCCGCGGTTTCACTCGCGTTCCCGGGATAATAAGTAGACGATAATACTCGAGGATAAAGTAGCTTCCTCTTAGTAAAAGAAGTTATCCAATCCGACTGGTAGTTCCAGAGATTAGCCCGTTTAAACAAACTATAAAACTTCCGCTTTATTATATTAGTACCTATAGATTAACCCCATAAACACGTTTTCATAAATTTTAGTAAAACACCTCCATAAAACGTCCATAAAATTACGTAAGACACGTTCATTAAACTATTTTGTTACGAGTTTGTAAAATAATTTAATTATACACTAAAGAAATTATAACCATCATTCATAACTGATGAAGGTTTTGTATTATGGACTTTCAGTATAAGTATTTCATAAGTGTCGAGTATTAAAGGCGCACACTCAATGATGCTTAAGTGCCCCTGCATTGAGAACATGCTATATTTCCTAACGTATATTCGCAATGCATGAATGGTGAGAGCTTAAAATAATGATTTATACTTCGCAATATAGCGGTGGAAGTTGGCCGAGGCGACTTGCGGCTCAGCGGAGTGAACCCGAGATCCTTTCATTTGCATGTTTTCCCGAGGCAATATCAAATATCGGCGCTTCGGCATCTTCGCACGTTGTATCGAAGCCTCCTTAATTACACTTCGACAACTCCTACACAATTACAAAGGCATTCGACTAACTGACGTTGGGACTACAAATAAATTATTCATGAACGTATAATCGCGATTAAAGTAAATATTGGAAAATCCTTTCATATTTGAATGTTTAGCAGCGGGCGGCTTTACCTCGTCAATTATTGACACTTTTGTTATGCGATATTCCTATGAAGCTTTTCATATTGTGATGGAAAAATAATTGAAATTTCTGCGCCACATTGACAACAAATTGATTGTAGGAAGAGTTTCAAAATAAGTAGCTATATACGTTAATTTACTTTGAAGTTAAGAGTAAGTAGAGTAATAAGACAGTGAACATCTGAGTATTCACAGGAAATAGTGTTAGCTATCCGGAAATTGTAGAATCATAAAGAGGTGCGTAACAAACCGCAGAGTGCGATAATTCTTCCTAGTTCTCATGTAACTAGCCAATGCTCGTGTAATGACGAGGTGCCATTAGGTACGAGAGTAGCCAACTGCCCTCATCTGATTAGTTTCACATCTCTTTGTTAGACTTGCATTCGTCACAATCTATGTGAAGATTCGTTATTTCACTTATTAGTCGTAACCCGTAGCTTCACCTTTATGGAAATGTTCTTAAAATGAAATGGAAAATGTAAGCTTATTATATGGATTCTCCCAGTTTTTTTTTTATTGTGTATAGACCTGTGTTTGACCACAATCTCACCATGGTAAGTTATGATGTGGCCGAAGGTGGTAAGCACACAAAGCCTAGAACGAACTGGCTCTCAAGTGTAGCTGTCGGAACACACCGATGTGCTTGGTGACAAATTTTCAACTTGAGGGTGGTAGCCAGCCAGATGGGTACTACAAAGTACTCTACCACCATGCTATAGTTTCCTCACGATGTTTTCCTTCACTGAAAGCTCAAACTCAATGAAGGATTCCAACCCGAGACATTCGTCTCGGTATCCGACGTCACTACCACTTTTACAATATGAATTTTACAATATCATATTCTTTCAGCTCGTTTAAAATGAGACACGCTCTTGTAGGTACTTAGGCAACATAGACGCTAGGTCATACCTCGTTAGTGCTTCCTCACTCGGATGGAGGTATGTGAGGTTCAACCGCGCTATGACCCGCTTCCATGCGAATTGAACCGGCATACATAGGGATGCGATCTGTGAGGTGGTCAAGTGGGAGTACGGGTATCATATAAGTTACGTGACTTTTAGGGTCCCGTAGCTAAATAGAGAAACCCTTATTTTGGTGAAGATTTTTGGCATAAGAAGATCTAAATCAATCAAAATAAACGTCTTTTTGTTACAAATGACAGTCGTTTCCCAATTACCAAATCAATTATAAGCAAGAATAAGTATTTTTGGGTTCAGAAGTGAAAGAACCGATATTTATCTAATACTAGCTGGCCGGCGCGACTTGGTTTGCGTGGTATCCTACCCTATACCCTACCCTACACTACCAATTATTTTTTTGACGTAATAATCACCTTGACGTAAAAAAAAAGATGGATGAAATCGGTAAAGTCGATCTCAAGTTATGGCGTGGCCAAGGAAAATAGGGATTATTTTTTATACATACCTAGTAATTCTTAAGTTATGGCGTGACCTAAGAAAATAGGGATTGATTTTTGAAGATTACTGAAGCAAGAGTGTCTAATTATCTTGTTTTATCACTTAACTTACTAAACAAAATTAAATCACTTTAAATACTCACTTAAATCCCACGTAATTTTAACATTAATACGTGTACTTAGTAAAATGCGTTATGGTATATGTATAAAACTACCATTAAAGCTCCAGTAACTAAGTTCATTATATAAATGAAAACCTCTATATAAAAACGTAGTTAATTAACAGCATAACGCACAGTTGCACATTAATGCAAAGCTAACTACCTCCCGTGAGAACAGTTTAAAGTTAATCTTCATCTTAATAGAAATTTCTTTATGCAAATTTTAATTCGAAAAAAATCCATCCTTTCATTCCCACTCCCGTAGGAGGAAAAATCTATTAGCTAGGAACGTTGGGAAAATACTGTGAAAGCTTAGTTGTTACAGGACCTACTAAGCCAACCGCGGATTTGCTTGTAATATAAAAGGGAAGCGTGTAATACTTTTAGTTATTTAAGAAAATACTCCTAGTTGACATTCTAATTCGAAAACCCGCGATATTTTATGTTTAAAAATGTTACCAACAGACAGATTTATTTACGTACGAACTATAGATTTCCGCCCTATGGGTTCACCATTACGGTAGTCGCTGATCGGACGGTCGGTACCATCACGGTAGTAGAACATTCTAAATCTATGAGGTTCACGTGGGTTATTACAATGGTGTTCAAATAAACTACCTAAAAGTGTGTGTTAAAATTGTCAAATTTGACAGTTTTGATACCGTCGAAAACCAATTACCTATATGAATTTAGTAGGCAACGTACGATATGGCAATGTAGTTGTAATGTATTGTAATCGTTTTAGAATGGCACTTTTTAGTTAAAACGGCAGACTAGGCTAATATTATTTAAGGTACTCCTGAACAAATTTTCATACATGAATATGCATATGAGTCACACTGACTGTGTTAGAGTTTTGGTAAACATGTCATAGATAGATAGCACACATTATCTTCTATGTAGGTTTTATTAATTAGTCAAAGTCAAAGTCAAAGTCAAAGCCATTTATTCAATTTAGGACCCAGAAGGGCACTTATGAAGGTCATATTTACTGAAGTTACCACCGGTTCGCAACTCGGCCTTCAACTGAGAAGAATCCGGCAAGAAACTCAGCAAGGTTACATTTTTTATACATTTTTTGGACAATCTGACTATGTTTGGCTTTTTTTTTCCAAATAATTAACAATAAAAAAAATATACCTAATCATAGATACAGACGAAAAAAGAACAAGAAAATAAATAAAAAATAATAACCATAAAAATATAAAACACACAATTAATTTGTGAAATAATGAAACTTACATCATAATAACAAGGGGGTATTTTATCTCAACCGGAAAAAAAAATACCCAAAATTTGTATTGATACGTACTCCTATTATTACCATCATATTGCAGACAATCGAAAGGTGTTGTCCTTTACAAATGCATACTAAACATAACATGAAACGTTCAAGTAATCGATTCACTTCAAACCGTAATAACATTTGATTGCACAGCGCCGTTAACAGAAGTCGTGAACATAATTACACGTCATATCACTATCTGACGAGGCTATTCACAATTCACAATACCCGTGAACATGGGAACCGAAGCAATGCACTATCAAACAGCTTACCTTGCATTCGTCACGCATCTTTGAATGGTTATTAATTGTTTTCAAATCCACAATATGCAGATCAGTACATTCAATCAAAATAACTGCTACTTCATACAAAAAATTAAGCTCATGATGACTTTAATAATGGTAATAATAATCAGTTTTTGTTAAAAATTTCATTTTTCATACAAGCTTTTTTTGCTGACTACTTTTTGTTGACTGGACTTGCATTGTCTTCCAATATACTAGTGTAGGTATACCAAATATAAAGTCAAACCGACCACTGGAAGTGGGTGAATTTCGACTTGCAAGATTCCACCCGAACAAACATAGTTACATACATACATACACTGCAAGTTAAATAAAAGCTTTTAAAAAGAGTAAGTTTTCGAGAATGCTTCTTATTCAGATGTTAATTAATGAAAAAGTACGGGTTAAGCTCTATTGCAGAAAGAGGCAGAGTGCAGACTTTCATTGACACTTCGCGATGCGTTTGACCTTCGACTGACCCCATGAGGAGTTATGACGAGGCCGAGGATGTAGCACGCTTACCCAGAAAAAGCCTTTTCACTCTGGCCTTGAATAAATCTAGGTTATAGGTGTCGGGAAACACAGACCCCGGAAGAGAGTTCCACTCCTTTGCTGTTCGTATAAGAAACGATGAAACGTAAAAACTTCTTACAATTTGGATACAAAATAACAATAAATGACAAACTACTGATTTTGATCACTGAATATCGTTCAAAATAAGGTATTAATCATACACAAAATTGCTAAAATTAATGTCATTAAATTGCAGTTTGCAGTTAGTCAAACCTATCAAATTTAAAAAATAGGCCCTCAGAATCAATTACGACATTACCTAAAATAGGCTAAAGTTTTGAGGATTTTTCTAATTGTATGTTACCTAACCCAAAAAAAAAATATTTTTAACTTTGTTGAAATGTGCTATAGCAAACCTATAGATCACGCCTATGCATCATTATTAATGAGTCAATGAAGATACCAATTAAAGACTTTAAATGATGGATCACGTCCTCACTCATTCTTGAAATGAAATTATTACATCCAATTCTAAACGCCCGCACAATGTTTAGTAAACAATAAAAGTGTACTTGGATACCCTTGACTTTTGGATGCTGAATAACCGAGGTTACTTCTATTATAGCTTTATTATTCGATGTTTTAATGGAAATTAAGGAAGAGATTACGATATGTAATGACTTTTTTATAAACAGCCACCTCCCATACATCACGATTATGATAATGATTATAAAAATCATTAAAATTTACGTGCAAAGAAGCATTATAATTTAATAATGTAATGGATTAATCATTTCTTACTTATTACTTGCATATACATACAGTCACTTATATAGTAGGTCTGTCTGTATTTATGTAGTATTGGCCCTGATTCTGTTGTTCACAACTAAACTAATTTTAATGTCACTATGTCTCTTTCTAACAAAGAACATAAGAAAAGGATGTAAGAAATTTAGTCCTGTCAAATTAGTCCAATGCTTGTTTTCAATATAAATTTAGTCGCCATCTATCGCGGTTACGCCTAAATACATGCAAAATAAGACGGCAAAGATTAATTTGACAACTTAAAATATGTTCTATCCTTTTTCAATAATGTTCGTAAGAAAGAGATGAGATGTGACTAAAATTAGTTTAGTGCGATTTACAACAGAATCGGCACCATTGTCTAGTAAGAAATTAAAATGCTAATACAAATTATCCTTCAGCTTTGTTCAGATGACACTTATCAAAGTTGAAATGGAAGGTCGTCTCCCACATGCATTGAACCAGACGTGAACAGCTGACATGAGACTTGACAGGTCAAATTATGGTAAAGTAATTAAACATTACGATTGTTTAAAGTAATTGACGACTGACGACCTTTGCTTATACGTCGATCTCAAGACTTGATGCATGCATGATCTCACATTATTTAATACAACTGCAGTTATATGCAAACAATGCGCAAATAAACTTGCACATCTCGGTTCATAAATTGGTCATACTTGGAAATAAAATATCGCAGCAGGCGCCCCGTCATTAAAATATACGATGTAATTTTAGTGTTTCATAAATAATTTATTTTTCTTCCTTGACATTGTAATTCGGGCCCTGATAAGTCTCACTCCGACTCCCCGGGGAGGCTGAATTTCAATTCAAAAAGAAACATTTGTTATCAGACTTAGTGGAATACCTAATATTAAAATAAATAAATTCGCCGGGGCCTAACATAAATCAATTTATTCGTTATTATAATGTACCTACCTCTTATGTATTATTTTGTAGGGAATCTAATTCAGACTTTTGACTGAAACAAATTTTAGCAATACCGACCTAACAATAGGTTTCATAATAGAAACCCTTTGTTTACAGCTGTTTATTATAGTTGGAGTGATGGATCGGTTTCAAAACGGCCCGGTTTATTATAATTGGACTTTCAATATTCACAATAGCATCACAATGACGATGACCTTGCTATATTACATCGGTTCAATCAAAATATTGGGGCAAAGGTTATCTGTGAAGCGCTCCCCGGCCGCTTGGAGCCCACCGAGGCATTGTGATCGACTCCTACTTGCCGACGACTACAAAAGTACTCGAACCACTTATCCGTTGCTTCGAATACCATCGGAGTCACGGTCGATTGAACATTCCATAAGGATCCAGATGTCGACCACTTGTTTATATCGATCCAATCATATTTGACTTTATAATTGTTTAGATAAACTTGTAAGGTCGGAGCACCGCTTAAGATCTCTCAATTATTTTTTATTGTTATGTTTAGCGGTTTTATTCTTTGTCTGAACCATATTGGGATATTTTATTATCAAATCGGCTACTCGTCACTAAAAACAAAAATATTGTAGGCACACATAATAAGAATAGAATCGAAGTAAACACACATATGCGACTTTTTGAAACTAATCTAATTAAAATGCAATAAAAGCCTCGCAAACCGACGTTAATTCAAAGCAGAAACACGCCGTAAATAGATGTTATTCGTTGGAACAATTCATCAAAAATCTAATTAAGTTCGTCGTGCGAGGCTTCAACTCGTGAACCGGTGACAGGAGATTAAGTTCAGCTTTAATTACGCCGCCAGCACTATTCTAGTCAACTCGCTATTTTAGTACCACCCCAGCGTACCTAGGCCAGGCGATGCTACCTCCTCGCAGACTGTCTGCCGCCACCGCACGAAAGGTAACTAAGTCACCCCATTTCCGCACTTACATTGAATTATTGTAGCGAAGTGCATTATCAACATTAAATATATGTAAATTGACATGATTCATTCGCAGTACATGGAATCGTCTATTTTGGGACATAGTCATGTTTTTAAAAACGCGGAGGTTAGATACCCTACTGCCACAACAAAGGTCGCGGGTTCGATTGTTTGCATGTTTATTCCGAGTCCAGATGTAAATATCTATATAAGTAAATTTACAAGGTATAGTTGGTATATCAATTATCCGGTTTCTAAAATACAAGCTCTACTTAGTTTGGGATCAGAAAGCTTGTCTTGTGTGAAGAATCCCAGGATATGTATTTCAATAGTTTTAACAAGCTTGCCTATATGCTAACTATAATATTGAAACTGCATAGTGTATTTGTTTCGACGACAACGCATTTATTAATAAAGTACCGAATCAACATCAATCTGTACACAAAAATGCATAGAGATTCGTATTAAATGTCATAGAGCTATAACTATCAAAAACGATTTTTTTTACACTTTAATAATACATAAGTATTTATAATTTGTTATGATTTTAGCCTAGTTAACAACTTGACTCTAAACGTGGTGCCCTAAAACCTATTAGACTGAAAACCTTTACAAATTGTACCACAAAACTAGAGGTCACTGAATGCTAAGTTCAAGCTGAGTCACGTAACCTCGATTTCAAGACATTCCTTGGGGCTTAAATCGGTTTATGATAAAATAAACAATACATAATACGTATTTTCTTTTCCTATTGAATTGAATTTGGTCCGAAAACTAAGCACGAATACACAACTAAATACGTAATGCACAAAGTGGCATCCAATACGCACGTTACTCTATACCAGCTCGCCTGTCTGATAAATACGTTAGGAAGCGAGCTAATAACTGGGTGCACCATATACCTACGTGATGATAGTCGAGGAAGGCAAGTGACATCCCTCGTAATAACCCAGCTTAATTAAAACGCTTGTCGATGTAATAATAAACTACTATATGTACCCATAATGTTTGTTATATCGGAGCTCCGATATAATGAAGCGGTTTTCCCAGACGTCGCCGTCGCTTCGAATTGAATTCCAAAATACATCTATTAATCAGATAAGTGAGATGTTAAAGGGTTTATTTTGTGTTATTTAATTGATATTGAAGATGGTGTGGAAATGTGTGGTAAACGATTTTGTGTTATTTCTTAACCGTAGTTTTCTGTTAAATAAGAATATTCAATTACAAATAATAATTGTTTTATTTCTATAAAAAGAACTGTTTGGAGTTACCAATTAAACAAACATTTACATCATAACCAAAGCTCTTAATGCAAATGTTTTAAAAGTTTCTCAGCAGGAAATAATTTGGAAACATTTGGGAAGAATAGCGGCTCAGCTGGGGCGAGTGCCCGCGCCGCCAAACCGCATGCTCGCCGCCCGCACCGCGCCGCATCGCGTCCGCGTCGGATAAGCAAAGGGATGTCACGTGAATGTTAATTCCCACCCTATTAGTATTCAACGCGAAACAACAACTAATAAAAAGGAGCCACCGTCGAGAAAATTGAAAATATCCGCAACCGTCAGGAAAATGAGAAGGCCTCTTCGTCACGCCGTGAAATTAGAATCGTCCCAAGTTGTTCCGATGCTTGTCACGTGGCGTGAAAAGTTTGTTTACGTTTCCATTTGATTATAATCTAAACGGAATTTCCTTAACGAGCGCCCATAGCTTTTGTTATTAACGCCAGCGGTACCGTTACTTTCTTTAAATAAGAAAAGATATCATCCCACTCAATTACTTCGTTTTATTGCG
Organism: Polyploca ridens; assembly: GCA_951394255.1. Classification (NCBI taxonomy): domain Eukaryota; kingdom Metazoa; phylum Arthropoda; class Insecta; order Lepidoptera; family Drepanidae; genus Polyploca; species Polyploca ridens. The sequence goes on along the minus strand of OX596249.1, from coordinate 13,279,153 downwards.
AGCAATATGAAATCCGCTTGGAATGAACAATGAACTGGTTTATTTATCATGTAAAATATGATAAAATGTTATTTATTATTCGATTAGCTTCTATGTATCAAGTTAAATATAACGATATTATATATTGGGTACGGTTACTATTTATCAGGCGGGCCGTAGCTTGTTTTTTACCTTAGTAGTATAGAAAAATAATCGTATATAATATTTCAGTGTACTGGGGGCCTACCACAAGCTCTTAAAACAAGGTTAAAATAACCTTATTTGTCTTTTGTTCCGTTTTGACGTCGGGTGTCAAAGAAAGACAAAAATCAAATAAGGTTATAATAATATTGTTTTAAGAGCTTGATGAATATTGTGCTTGATGCAGTGGTTATGTAATTTTTTGTTGATGGATTCAATTCTCTTCCAATAGCTGAATATACATTTGGAATAAGCATTTTAGTCACGTTCAGCTTTCATTTGCGGCGAGCACGTGTAGTATCGGTCTATTGGTCCGGTCCCGTCCGGGCGTCCGGTCCGGGTGCCTGCCCGCTCTCGGCAAGTGCTCTCGTTATCCGCTCGGCGTTTTGCGGTTCCAATGCCACTCATTCAAATAAGCCAGTTTATCCGCATTCTGGGTCACTATGCTTTTGGGGTTTTTAAGGATAAGTACGATACGATTTTCGGTGGCATGCTGTATTCAGATCAAGAATACTATGTCAAAATCGATTTAGTCATTTGCTTTGTTAATAAAAATTCATTTAGCATTTGAAAAACACAATGCATAAGATGGTTGAGTTCGATGCTATGCTCATAGAAAAAAACACTACTAAACTGAATCTTCCACGCATATTTTAACCGATGGTTTTTATTATAACCTATTTTACAAATGATGCACAATCCGCATTGTTATCCTGCATTTAACAACTAAAAAGTGGTGGCCCTACCCTTCGACCTATCCGCGGCGCTCGCTCGATCACTTCAATATTATCGTACACCTACCATACCTAGTTTTATTGCATTCTACAGACAATTTATAGCCTAAAACGTAGCCTTAATTTCATGTTCGTTGAAATAGTTTTGCTAACTAGACATTGTGTAGTCAGTAGCTTTAGTTACACTCACGCTTTATGTGTCCTACATAGAATATTGATTCTTATACTTAGGCATGTAATGACGATGTTGCAATGTATTGATATATGTAACAAATTTGATGCCGTAATTGGATATGCCGTATATTGGATTGCCATTTATGGATAATAAAGTAGCTTAGAATTTTCATAACTTTTGGTGGTTTCATACTAAACCAGAGCCATCGAGTGGTGATAAAATATGTAAACAACCGACCTCTACTGAGTTACATTACGATAGCTAGTGATCATTTCTCTCGCGTGCAATAATGACGTCAGTTGGTCGACGACAGCTGTCGTTGTGTGATTCGTGGTACATGAAAGCTGTCGGTAAAGCAGCTGTCAACATAATTTCTTTATCTCCACTCGATGACTCTGGTATAGCTAATTTCCAGCGTGTTTATAACGCCTCTTTTCAGAAACCTTCCCCGTCTTTTGCAAAAAGCTCACAGAAGTTACATCGCAATTAGATGAATAATATAAAAACGTACACAAACAGGCAAACATTGATTTGTATATAGATATATAATACATAAGACAACTTAAAATTTTGTATCACAATTTAATTAAAGTTTCTAAATAAATATTGCTCACTTGCCGAAAGATAAAAGTTAATTGGAAATTGAACAAAGGATTTTATATCGTGTGTACACACTCCGTCCAATATTCGACCAATATACACCAACACCGAGGGTTGTTTTTTGTATTTATTTGCCAAACATTTGGGTTGTTCCGACCCTATGTTCAAATGCCACCCACGTGAAATTATACTAAATTTATAAGCTTGAAATAATCAAAGGAATATTGTTTGTAACATAATGGTATATTATTTATGTAGTTATAGTTTTAAATTACTTTTTGTAGTTGATATTTTTATAATATGGGGTCGGGAATTAATGGCGCTGTGTCAAAGTGCAATCCGTAGTTGCATGCAAATGTTTGCCAAATACACGCAACATCCATTTAACGTGACGCGAGGAGGCAGTAAATTGGAATTGTTACCTCTTACATGGTCACAAGCAACATACCTAAACAATAAGTTATCCTACTCTATTGAATTTTTCGTTCATTTTCCTTTAGTGTGATAATAAAGCACGTTTCACGAATTTACTCTGTCTGCTGTAAGTTCGGCTTTTAAATTACAGTTGCTATTACGTGACCTCTTTCAATTTTAGAAAACACTAGCAGACCCCCGCGGGTTCACTCGCGAACTGTTTGATTTTTTTTGCGCGGACAACTAATTATATTTCAAAAATAAAAGTAGCTAAGTTACTCCTTATAACATCAGCTATGAACCGAAACAGAAAAACAAAAATTAAAACTCAATCCGATTTTATTCAAAACAAGAACTGATATAAAAGCTTGGTGCAATGAGTGCAATGCAATATTTAAAATTGGAGTGTCAAATATTAAAGAATATTTAAATCAAAAGCACTAAGGAGTATTGATATCAACTTCGATGCAAATCGCCCCCAAAAATAACTTGATATTTCAATAAAATACGAAACACGTATTCCATCAATTCCGTTAAGGAATGTTTATGCACAATTTAAAGTAGATCGGACCAAGGAATCATGTTGTCTCATACAATATTTGCCCCCATTTTTCACACCCTTAGGAGTAGAATTTTGGAAAATCCTTTCTCATCGGTTGCCTACGTAATACAAAGCACACCCTCCAAGTTTCAGGTCTCTACGATATCAGCTGTTTAGGTTGCGCATTAATTCTTAGTCAGTCATTCAGGACAAAGCATTTTATATATATAGATGAGCGCCTCAGTATGTACATCTCTATGTACATCCTTTACCCGAAGTCTGCATGCCGATGTATCGATCTATTGCTAAACATCGCGGAAATTATGTTTACAACAGACTGTACACATCCTGGTTTAGAGCGACGACGTCACTGCTGGGAATTAGTTCGTCGAAATATGCCTGAAATGTATGCAAAGGAATTTATATATTGTGAAATACCTACCTAGTATATTGGATATGTTTACTTCCTACCTACTATTTCCATTTGAGAACTAGTTCTAATTTCAAAAATATTTATTGGAGATAAAAAAACATTGTAATTTTTTAATCCTGGAATATCACCACTTGCAATCAATTTGAAGTAAGAAGTCCATGCCAAAGTTTGGTGTTTTTTTTATTATATGCTCTGCTTCGTGTAAATATATTTTAACGCTGAACTTCGCATTTTATTGAAGAACTTTATAAATAAATAACTTAAATCGTTATCTTAAATCTATACCATACATCTTACATTATTATGTTACAAAGTTATCTCATTTAGTAGTTTTAATACAGATATCACAATTAACAAGACAGGTTGTATCATGAATGTTAAACTCAGTCCTGTCATGGATTGTCAAATGTAGAGATCCGTTTCCGCTTGCTGTCGTCTCTGCTATGTCAAGGACTCTCCAATGATTGGTGCTGTACGTGCACCTAAAGATCCGATATTAATTTTCATTGTTCTACAAAGGTCAAGTTCTCATTACCTACCGACTATAAGCAGATTTATCGGTCGATTTGCTGAGAGGTCAAACGAGATTGTAGATACAGTTTAGTAGAAGAGGAATTTCCGTTATCATTAAACATTATCGCTATGTAACAATTAGGTAAAGCCAGCTTCTGACATAAAAAAAACTATTGATAATATATCCTTTTTTCTTCTCAGTTTAAGTGTATTCCGAACTGGTGGTAAATTCAACTGTATATACCAACTTAACGTTCATAAGTGCCTAACCAGGGCCTAAACTGAATAGATTACTTTTTGATTTTTTATTTATTTATGGACACGTATCAAGTCGTGTAGAGCCAAGTTTTATTTAGAAAAGAAATATGTTCATGCAACTTGATCTTAAATTAAAATATCGAATGTCTCATTCAACACTCTACTGTTAGACAATATCAATAGGATCTATTTTCATTTATTAGGACCTATTTTATACACATATAATGCTTTTTCATACATTTAATAGAAATTAAATGATTTACTGTCTTAATATAATAAACAATTCTCTTAAATAATTGTAAAAGAAACGAATAAATAAATGATTGCTTGTCTTAATTTAAGGGAACTGTCATGAAGCACTTGGGATGACATAATGTGAATTCATAAATACATTTAGATTCCATTATTGAGGCCGTGCTAGAGGGTATTATTCATTCCTTAATGGTAGACGCCGCGTTTCAAAATCTGAAATTCAAAAATTACTTGAAATGTATAAATGGAAGGAATATCTCGAGTCAACTACAGATACTTTTACCGTATTATCTATAAGTAGGTACGGTAAACCGGGTCGGGAATGGTAATCAAACACTGTACCACTAAGTTTCAGAGCATTTCAACTGACTTTAACGTAAAAAAACTATCAATCCGCCCAAGTTACCTAGAGAAAAAGGTTTTTTGGAAATCATATTTATACTAACTGCCCGGCGCAACTTCGTTCGCGTGGTAGTACCCTACCCTACGACTGCAGCGCCATCTGCCGGGCCGGATTGTGAATCTAAACCATCCAGGGCACTACCCAAACGCATACAATCGCATAAAAAAAAAAAATCTTTCAAATCGGTCCCGCCGTTTAGGAGGTGTTCAGTGACATACACACGTGCAGAAGAATTTTATATATAAAGATGACCACCGTGCTCATCCTCCTCCCAATCGTGTGGTATAGAGCGCTGCAAGTCGTGAGTGTTATTAGAACATTTTTCTGATTGTATTTCGGGACAAAACGTTGATCAAACAAGCATAACAAAACACTTTTGGTGTATTTTTCGCTTGTTTTATTGTATTTCTTTTTTTAGGGTTCCATACCCAAAGGGTGCCAACGGGACCCTATTATTGAGCCTCCGCTGTCTGTCCGTCCGTCTGTCTGTCTATCTGTCAGTGGGCTGTATCTCATCAAACCGTAATATGTAGCCAGTTGACAATGTCACCGAATGTGTATTTCTATTGCCGCTATAACAACAAAGAAGGTGGCCGCCATACAAGAAACGTCTTTACGGAACCCTTCGTGTGCGAGTCAGACTCTCACTTGGCCAGTTTTTTTCGATACATCGACAAAGTCTCACAAAACATCATGATTTTAGCATAATATAAAATTGATGCTAATATTATGATTTGTGAAATAAAGAATCTGAAGTTTGCAGTGTAAGCCTGGTTTTTAATTTCAATATTAAATTTAAGGTTCCCCGTATCCTTAAGCAACCTGAAACCTTTTTAAATTGTATTATTGTATATTATGATCACACTACCGTTAATTCACACTTTTTTTATTTCTAAATAAAATCGTCTACGATATGGTGCTACGAATTGCTACGGCTACAGCTAGGGCTACGAAACTCAAAATACGTGTGTGTTCAAATACGCATACATTATTTTTGCATCGTGCATATCAATCGCAAGATTCAAAAAAGAAAAGCAAAGTGATTATAAACATAAGGCTTTATATAGATATACAGTCTAATGAATTTAAAGATATTCAATAAAATGCGCATGAATAATTCACTAAAAGAATGTTAATGTGGAAAAGAATGCCAACGTTAGGCGGAGCCAAGATTTCGACGCTTTTAATTAATTATTTTCAGTCTACTATAACGTAGAGATGAGCTCGCCATTGCCAGTTTTCATTAAATCTGCTATCGTATCTTGTACCATTAACTTGGAAATCATTTCTGACAATACTCTTAAATATTTTTTTTCTAAAATGAATGTTTTTTATTAACAAACTAAACTTATTTTTCAACCTTTTATTTAGTTTTTCCTGACCGGTGTCTGTAGTCGAATCTTGCAAGTTAAATTTCACCCACTTCCCAGTGTCGGATTGAGCTGAATACATTAGTATATTGGATGACAATGCAAGTACAGCAGACAACAAAAAGTACAGTCAAAAGCTAAATTTATTAAAAATGTTTTTTTATGTTTGTACTGGATTACAAGTATACTCCTACAACAACCGAAATTTAAAAAGCTGCATATCATTGTTCAAATTACAGATAATTCTCATCAAGAAAACAACTAACATAACCACGAAAAACTGGAAAAATTGAGTGACTAAAACTAATTTAAAAAGAGGGATCGGTTAATGTAAACAGTACATAAATATAAACAAGTCAAACAAGTCGCAGAACAGTTCGCTTGGAATTGACTTATAAAAGGAACACTAAACAGGGCGAGGTCCTACGACCGGGGGGTGAATGCTCTTTGTACCTAACATTTATTCTAACTAGCCGAGTGATTCATGGTTATAGGAGTATATTGAAATGTAATACAGTGTTTTTGAATTCAATTTACGACTAGTCGAACTTGAGTAGTTTTTTCAACAGTTGATATTGGAGTGTGGTTTTAATGCATGTTTAGGTCATAAGAGTTTACTCTTGACCATAACCTCGCCGTGGCAAGTGATGATGATGAGCCTGGAAGTACAAAATCCAGAAGGAACAATAAAAAAATCTCATCTCACTTATAATACACTGACGAGCAATATAAATAAAAAAAAACTTGAAAATAGGAATATTGCACATTAAAACCTTAGTACCTACTGTTAATTTTGCTTTTCACTTCAGGAAGCTATCTTGCGTGGTTTCGGTAAAATTTCATGATATATGTTAGTGGCTTTTTTATATTGCTTGTCAGTTTTATTACAAATGCGAAAGTTTGGATATTGGATGAACGGATTTGGATGTTTGGCACACAGATAGATTATGTTCTGGACTAACACATAGTATACTTTTTATCCCGGGAAAATGAAAACAATATGGAAGAACCTAGAAAATATAAAACACCTATAAATGTAGATTCCTTCTCAGTTTTATTATCATTGCAAACTGGTCCAGGTTAACATCCCCGTTACTCAAAGTCGGGACTTTCCGGAACCAACAAATTCTCAACCCATTCGTTGTAATTTATTTCTTTTATTGAATCGTGAAGACAGAAATGTATTTTATTTGACATCACAAACAACGTAGCCGGTAGACAGCAAGCCAGACTGGCTAGGATACGAGGAAAATATGTTGACGTTGTGAAGCGGGCGCGGGAACTAGTGGTCCCGGCTCGGCTCAGCTGATATATTTGATATGTTACTCACATCGCACGCGCCCGCTCTGTCTGCCACCATAATAAATTTTGTGACAAACAATATTCCCCCTGTCCTTTGTCTGGTCCTGGCCGCGGACGGCATCGATCGCTCTCTAACAATACCTCGCAGACCTCGCCTCGCTTCGTCGACTAGGTGCTTCTGTCTTCTACAATCTACGAACAAGGAGGTTGTATCTTTATTGTTCATATACACAGCTTGCATTACCTATTCAATAATAATTATTTTACGAGGTTTCTGAGGTCGAGACTGAGTGAGATACAATAATACACGTGTCGCTTTACATAGACTCTACTATCTCTCTCGATGTAAAGATTAGTTAGAAGGAAAATATAAACCCCTTGCCACTTATTGAATAAATAACCCATCTGAATTTCAACCTTATATAATTTTCTTAAGAATAATCGTCCGTGAAATATAATTAGAATAAATTTCATGGCGTCAAATCTCGGCTGTAAATATAAAATAAAAATACGATTATCGTAACATAATCAATTCCTGGACCGGTCGTTGTCGTTTTTCAAATGTATCAACCAGAAAATAAATATATATTATACCTTCGAACATAAAATGCGTATCGAAATATATTATGCAGACAAATGTTCAACGATATCTTCATATAGAGTTACCGGCACAAGTAATCACCTTGCCCCGACACGAATAAATACTCGACCCGAGCGATCAAAACAGTCTATTATGCACATTATATTCTTGTGACTAATCTGACCTCAGCTGACCTTACGTAAGGTCATGCCTATCATGTGTATTTTGGTAATATTTAAAATGGCTAATGTGGGCGATGTCTTCGTGTTAGCGCTAGTAGTTAGCATCTATTGTTCTTATCTGGCACTAAACTGTGTCGGCGCGCCCTCGCCTTGTGCCTCGTACTTCATGCCTCGTGCCTTACACCAATGACTCATTGCTGCGATGCTGATCAAAATGCCTCGTAGGCTTGCCTTACGAAATTACCAAGGAGTAGCATTTTAACTCGAACCGTTTTGAGGAAGTTACCAAAGGTTTGTTGTGCAATTTCACATTTAGCTGATAAATGTTACGAATAATACATAGATCCGTTCTCGGAAAACATTATTGAAATTTATTTATTGTATGGCTACGTCTGAAAAACAAACAATTAATGAAAAAGCTTTTTTAACGAATACCTTCGTTTATTTAATTGACCATAATGTATTCGCATATTGGACTTTTCGCCCTACACATTTTAATTTGCATGCTAGTGTAATACGATCGCATAAATACGCATTCAATAGTTCCTGTTTAATATTCTCGCAGAGGCACCAAGCCACCAGTGGCAATGCTGAAAGCTTATATTGTGAACCAGTAAGGCCAACAATTTATCTCCAAATTAAGCAATATCAACACCACACCATGCACGCTGATGGGCAACAGCAACAGCCCCAATACCAATAACATTCAACGATTCAATTTTCTCACGCTATAAAAATATGAAAATATTCATACATCGTTTTCGAGAATATGAATAAGACGTACATATCAGTTTTGGTATAGCTGTAAAATGTCCGACCACTCAGGTGCAGTCAGATCACGTCAAAGTAGTAAAATAATAAAACTTTATCCTTCACGTCAACGTTTTGAATAAAATGCAAAACGTGTCTGGGATGCAGCCAAAACGGCTCAGCGCGCCTCGAGCTTTATGGGTCGCTCTCATTTGGTACATTGTTGTTTGTGTATTGAACCCCCTTCTACTTCAATGTCACGTGAAGATAGTTTGTTCTAAAACGCACGTAAATAAAAATATTAATACATTTTATTAAAAATATCTACAATGAAAAGTGTTTTTAATAGATCATTTCATAAAAAAATATACATGGTTGGTTTTATATATTTTTTAACATATAATGTCCGCATCAACTCGTGTATATACCTATTTCTCTCCCAAGTCCCAACCGACTCCCATATTAATTTAATCCCAATAGAAATTGAGCGAAACTAAATAGCACCGAAGCTGTGGCGGTACTCGAGAGCTTGTTTACTTAACATAATATTCTGCGCGGACTACGAATTCACTCGTATCCTTTCGTTTTATTTAATCAAAAACGTTCGCTACAAACGCATCTAATTCAGACAGAATATAGCAAACTTTCTCGCTACGTAAATAGCCTAACTTTTATACAAACAAAGAATAAGCGGCGAGCTTTTCTGTTATTTACGCTCATTTGTATCAGTTTTGCTTAGTAAGTTCTATATCTGCTTCAGTGGGGAAGGGCATTTCTGTGGGCAGCCCTCGTTCGGCCAAACTTGGAATATAAATTTGGCCGCGAGCCGGCGCGTGTTGTTTGTCCGACAATAGGCGCGGTTGCCAACATAAATTATCGGACAACATTCGTCTCGAGTTTACCCGCAGCGATCGCCAAATATTTACATACCTCTTACTAGGTAGCGGATACGGAAAGATTTCCATACAAATATTTTGTCTCAGCTGAATTATTTGGACAGCAATGATATTTTCAATACATCAACTTGCCTGCTTGAATAAATGTGTTTGTACCATTACAAATATTGGGTGGAATAAGATCAAGAATACTTTTTTCCATGAGCGAAGTGTAGGTACTTTGCTTACGGGGTCTTTGTGTATCGTTAGGACACAGAGTAAAGGGGACAGAGACGAAGCTTCATACAACTGCGCTACGGTAGGTACACTACTGCAAGCTCGAGGCGTGTGTGTGCGTAATCACTGGCGGCTCGTCACGTACGAGGGGAAACCGGTTTATACTGACTCGGCCAGTGCTCAAACTCAGGACAATCGCGCATCGTGTTTGTTTCTGTTTAGATTTTAATATAAAAATGTGTAAATATGTTTTACTGTACCGAGTCTATGAACAATAATAGAATGAATAAGTTTTATTTTAGTATACTCTATATTGCATATTATAGGTAGGTTTTTATATTGTCTCGTTTCTCGTAAATTAATGACATCATTAGTATTTTTGACTTCAAATACGTAGGTGTACCTACCTACCTATCCTATTTAACGAGCAAAATTTGTATGTTTTGAGATCTCAAAAACGGCTTTAACGATTTCGATGGCTACATGGGAGTTTTTGGGGGCGAAAAAGTGATCTAGCTAGATATCATCTCTCGGACAACGCGATTTTCTAAGTTCGCGAGCAAATCTTGGTCACCCAGGTATGGTCAGTGTTTAAACTAGCTTTGCATTTTAGTACCCTTTCGTAATAATCTGTAATAATAATGTAATTTGTAAATAGATTCTATCATCACGAAAAAGCTGATAGGTAAACATTTTTATTAATTTAATTTCTCGTTTGCTAACCCTACCAAAATAGGTATAAATTGTGAACGCTCCTTAGAAGCTTGTACTCTGTTCCCTTCAATCCTCTGTGGTTAGGGTGCGGTGCATTGTCGCGCATCGGGAGTCGGTACATTTCCAAGACGAGGATTAAAGACTTTATAAGACGCCTGGAAATCTGAAAGAGGCTTACGCGTTCAGTATTGAATAGAGTCTCGTAAAACATTCTCCGAGATCCCGATTTACGTTCACATAATATATAATACATACGTAGTCTTTGCAAAAAATATGGGACTACTTTCTCTGTGATTTAACCAGAGATTTAAACCGTAATATACTCTTTGAAGTAAGTTAACTTAGGGTAGGGTTGGTTTTTACAGTATTATTGCTTTATATATGATATCGACATTAATATAACGATTTCGATTATGTTGTTGTATTATTCTTTAATGCTATATAATTTCCGATACGACATATTTTAAGGCGCTGTATGAAGCAATTTTTTAGTTTATTAATCGTAAGGCATCGTGCTAATAAATAAGATTCAAAACTAAATATTATATTTTTTTTAAACAAAATATAAGAAATTTTGCTTTAAAAAAATTAGTATTAATTCAATTAAAAAATTAATGCACGGCTTAGTGGAATAATTTTTAGGTAATACTTTAGTTGATTAAATTTTCTTTATTATCATTAAATAATATATGATAGTAACCGCTCAAAATTTTGAGAACTATTCAACGAAAAAAAATGTTGAGCTCTATTTTACGATTTTTTTTTATTATTATCATGATACTATTTTATTTTTATGAAATATTTTTGAATAAGTATTTTCTTTGAACATTTGTTAATATAATAATTTGTGACTTATACTAATACTACTACTAATATTATGTACCCATACGCCTAACTATGCAACAAAAACTAATCTTTTTACGGTGTCCAGCCAGTCCAGCTTTGGATAGCGCCTTAAAATACGAATCTCTGTTCTACCTTATTACAATCATGAAATAAATATACTCTGCCAAAGTGTTTCTGAACGCGAAAATCAGTAGGTAGCATATTTCTTATACAAACGAAAGTCGGCTTAATTATAACTTAATTAAGTGGCATTTAAGTATTTGGCCGTCACTTAAAAATTCCGATGTAACAGTTGGCAACCTTAATAATAAGTAAAAAAAACCTTAATGAATAAGTATAGACAATATTATTGCATATCATAAAGTTAATAATTCAAAAAATACAGCCTTGTTGTTGCATTTGCAAAATAAATCCAATTAAGGCTCATTAAGAAGTGTTTGTTGAGTCAACTTCAAACGCGTAGAAAGTCGCGTGTAATGTTTAATGTAAATTGTGTGTTCGTGAACTACCTTCCGCTTACTTAACCTATGCTGTGAGGATTTTCAGGGTTGTGTAAGGATGCTAAAATATTTCTATTTCAATTGGTCTTACACAGATTTTTGTAGCAATGTGAGATAAAAGTGACAAAATTATTTTTAACTAGTGTCGATTTAACCCTCGGGTTCTTGGTTTTCCCGGGATAAAAAGTATTCTATATGTTATTCCAGGGTATGATCTATCTATGTGCCAAGTTTCGTCTAAATCCGTTCAGGCGTTAATGCGTGAAAGAGTAACAAACATCCATAAATTCATTCTCACAATCTGTCGCGTATATAATATTACTAGCTATTCCCAGCGGATTCACTCGCGCTCCCTTGATAAAACGTAGCCTATAATACTCGGGGATAATGTAACTTCCTATTAGCGAAAGAATTTTTCCAGAGATTAGCCTGTTTAAACAAACATAAAAACAAAAATCAAACAAAAACCTCTTCCGCTTTATTATATGTATAGAAGATAGATATAGATTTATACTAATACCAAGTATATGTATAAAACTGGTGTATAATTACTGTGCGGTGTGGTGCGGTGCGGTGCGGATCCCATGCGAATCGTGAGAGTGCTCACACTCCTGTATAGGCGCACGCCTCATTAAATTTTGTTTGAATAGAGGGATGAACCACCGGTATACTACTTGGTCAGATACTGTTGTACCGTCAGGATCAAAAATAATATACCATTTTAATATTATTGCATAACTAAAATATAAACAGGAAAATAAAAGGAGAAACTGATTGAAAGATATTCGCCCAGCACATGCCGCATGGTCTAGAAACTTTAAATTATGCACACAGTTCTCCAAATAACATAAGCATTCTTCGAAATTCAACCCCTATGAGGGGATCGTGGGAATTTGCGGAGGAAAACTAGTAAGATATAATAATAGTATGACAACAGACAGACTTGAGGAAATTTTCCATATACAGATTGTAATTTGTTGTAAATATTGTATATGTTGTATTGTAATCTGTTGTATGACAATTATAAAAAAGCAGTATTACTCACAAATTTAAAAAATAAGAAGATGATTATGATTATGTTTGGGTTAAATAATGAATAATCAAAACACCCTTGAATAATATTAAATATACAGAGTTACTTTTCCAAGGGTAACAACATTTTCAAGGGTACTCATCATTATGAATAACTTTTACTATGAGAGCAACTAAGAAATCTCGAAAAGAAACTTTTTTTTATACATTATGATTGCAGCGTTGATGTTTAATGAAAAGTTTGATTTTCTTTTCACGATTTCAAAGTTTGTTCAAACTAAAAGTTGTTCATAATAATGACTAAAATAACTTCTGATAATTTGACAAGTTGAAAAGTAACCCTGCATAACAAGTCCTTTCGTCATCTAAAGTTAGTGCTAACAAGTTTAAAAGACATACCTACTTTCCAGAAAACATTTTAATTTAAATACAGGTCGTTGTTTTGGTCAGCGACGAGCGACTCAGGGTCGATAATACAAATGATACTGGTGCTAAAAAAAATATAAAAAAATACTTTATTTTTTTTAAATAATAAAAATAAAAAAAAAATTAAAATTTAAATCATGTTATAAGCTAAAGTGTAGACATAATACTCAACGGGAGTACGAGGGAGTAAAGGGGTGGGGCGATGGCGGCTTCTGCCTAGCTCTAGTCTGTGCACGTGCCTAGTAACCATACTTTGCTGTAATTTTATTTCAAATTGAATAAGGTATTTCTCAACATATTTACAGTATTTAATGGAATTAAGTCCATTTTTGGGGAATACAGATTTTGTACTACCGCTCCTGGGTCGCTTGTCGCCGACCAAAACAACACCCTGTATAACTCGTCGACCTTGCAGAAGCTCTGACCGAGTGACCACCACAGTTGCCGGAACCTTCTATTACATATTACATACATTAAGCTGTGACAATAAGATCACGATCTCGCAATTACAAAAAAATAAGATCTCAATTTACGTCGATAAAAACCGAGATAAAAGTTGCCTTTGAATATAATGTAGAAGAGCAAAATGATTAAATTAAATGGTGCAAAAAATTTGGAAAACTTTTTATAACGTTTGAGACGACATTATCGTAATTTCAATCTCGAGACTGAAGTGAAGACGAATTGGTCATAGCACGTTTTTTGACAATTAATCTTCTTGAAGGTTCAATTTAACTCTGTACAAAGCCTTCGTAGCACCAAGTATTTGCGACTACAAGTCAAGACTTGTAGTCGTACACAAGTTGTACACAAGTTGTACACAAGTGTAACAAAACGTTTCTACTCACTACGAAACACAAACTAAGGAATTAGTATCTAAACATAAAAGCTAGTGGGAAAGTTAGGCGGTTGAAACAAGTAAATATTTGAGCAATGTCAATATATTCACGTGCTAACTGTACCGGCTCCGGCAAGAGAATCGAGTGAATAGTTCCAGACGGGCGGGGAGCCACAAACATCACCGCTCCATCATCGCGCCCATCTCGCGAGTAAACACTCACATACAGACGAGACGCCCATTCACACACACATACACATACATGGCTGTATCCCTCAATAGCACGTCACAAAGGAGGCTCTTTCACAACAGCGTCCTGTCTTACCATCGAACAGTTATTATGTTTAGATTGATGTATTTGGATGCTTTTATATACTGGTAGGTACTTATGTTGAATTTTATAGAGGTACTTTCATTATAGTACCTATCTGAATTCGAAATTTAAACATTGAAATCTGTGATAAGTAGCTTGTACTTATTGGTTCTACGGGAATAATGCAGTAGGTACCTAAGTCGTTTCTGGAAACCGTATGACTTAGTTACAATAAACAAACTGTATCTGAAATTAAATAGAAACAGTAACCTGATTCCATCTCGATACATACAAATAACCCAGAATTATGAGCACTAAAGTGAAACAACCAATTTGGCAGTGGCTATTTCACTATCTGTCGACACTTCACCAAATATCTGGACTTGGAATTTACTACACCATACCATATACATGCAGCAGCGTATGTATAAAATAAAATTTTTACATCTCGTCATACGGTCACCCGTTTTATTTGACGACTCTATTGGGCTATTTGTGACTCTCATACACTTGAGAATTTCATCAGTAGCTTGAAATGAATATCGTAAAAGAGTAGAAAGTATGTACTTAATTGATCGAAGCTGTTTAAGTGCATCTAGCTATGGCTTGTACACTTTATGAGTACCCTACCAGCTTGGAAATACTTTTCCTAGCATTTGTCAAAAGCCCGACCATTTACTCAACAGGCAGAACTCGCATACTCATGCTAAAATTCTAGTATCGCTCGAGGCCGTCATAAAATCATTGCCGATGAAGACAGTAGTTGAATGAATACAGTTGAGTCATTTACGGTCGTACATACACCACCTACATAACTAGCGTCGGTATAAACGTTCGGCTTACACATTGCAATGCCCCCTGTTCGTCTGGTGCCTACAATCGGAACTCACTAAGCATTCAAATGCTTTCAATACGCTCCGCTATGCCAGACTGACTGGACGGTAGGCACAATAGATGCCAATCTACACAGGAATTTAGCTTCGACGCATCTACGTTTACGTATATTAAGCTTACGCTGACATGTCGTTTCAATAGGCATGCAATTAATTGCAAAATAATGGAAATTCGCATGTCTGCGTGCCATCTCAATATCACTCATGAAATTATTAAAATACATTGCGTTGGCCACAGAAAAACAAACCATCTTTTATATTTTTATGAACAAAGTACGTAATAATAAATATTTACAGATTACGTTTAAAAAAAAAGCAATATCCAAAATTACATAAATTCATGTAAATAATAGAACGTAACGTTTCTCTAAACTACTATTCGGCATGTCTTTTGAATTCCCCTACTAATGTAAGCGGCTTTAGGATTAGTCCTTCGAATTGTGCCTCAAATGCCACAACCCCACAAAGGATGCCAATCGTGAATTGCCAACCGCAATCGTTCAAGATATCTTCAATTATACGGCTCTGCAAATTTTTCCCTTCATTCCGTATTTGAGGGGATTAAATATAAGAAAAAACGAAGTACATTCATGTTTCAATAAAAATGGTAGCAGTAACTTCACTTAAATGTTCGCAAACTCCATTAAGCTCACAGTAGACCCGAATTGTGGTTTGGAAAATGCAGCGCACGCGGATAGGTATGTGTGACATTCCCAAATGAAATTAAAATAACAACGTATTAATAATCCATCGGAATACCATAATAATTACGGCGGCAATGAGCAATCGGCCAAATATGTTTATATTAAAAGCTCTATTGGTTTTGTGCAATGAATTGGTTGACCGCTGAAATGAGAAGCGCGACCACGCGCTGCCGCCGCGCCGCGCCGTCGTTTTGCATATCGGGTGATTATTTTGTTCGATGGTGCGTTTCCGCCCCTACAGGTTGATTTCATATTCATTTGTATCGAAATTAACATAATTAAACTCTACCGTGCATTTAATGCATCTATATTGACATTAGAACGGTGTGTTTGTAGTGTCTAATATCTTCGAACTGAATTATTTTATGTGAATTGAAAACTCGATGAACTGATTATTAATCATAAGATATCAATTAAATAAATAGGAGTCTGATTAAAATTCAATCTCGAAAATTAGGCTATACTTTAGGTAGAGCGTAAAATAGAGGGCGAACCACAAGCTCTTAAAACAAGGTTAAATTAACCTTATTTGACTTCTTTGACATCCGACGTCAAAACGGGACGTCAAAACGAAGGCCCTCTGATCGTACAAGGTAGAAACAAATGACACAAATAAAATCATCAAAATCGTCCCGGTTCTCTGGACATGTGTGGATATGTCCCGGTTTGAAGCGTTGTATCTCCGTGTCCCGGTCAATAACTGAATTATGCCGGTCTGTGAATTGAACAGTTTTGCTAAGCCCATTTCCCAAAACTATGTACCTATACTACCTACCTACAGTTGATTGCAATCGGGGCCTGAGCATCACGACTTGCATGAGGACATCCCCTTTGTTTGGTATACAAAGAATGTAAACCTGATTTCATAACCTAGTTTAGTTTTTTTTATGATATGAAACATTATTTTCAAATAAGTTGTCGTTTTTTTAACTACAATCTGTATGTTTGACAACATTTTGAATTTAAAAGCTATTCCTTTTGTCTTGGCAAACTACCCTACATTTATGACAGTCGTGTATAATACTTTTCCTCAATTTAACAACTAACTTTTCTTGTTTCAGATACCAACACAAGTAATGGTGTTGTCATACAAAATGCGAACGTATCAGAAACACACATCGCAGTGACAGAGTCCGTATAAAACACGAGAGCGCCGCGCGCCGTCTGCCATGGATCGTCGACTAATTGCCGTTTTGGCGGTCGCCGCCCATTTATGTAAGTACTTAAATGGTTTTCTTCGTTCTTTGGATGCAGGAAAATGAGTGTATTTGATCTCAACGAAGCAGATTTATGTCTTTGTTTACCGTTTGGACTTCACTTGCTTGATTCTAAATCCTGATGATACAAACAATAGTCCCGTAGACAGAGAAGAAATATAACAAGGTTTCTTCTATTTCGTTTCACACGCGTTCTCGAGATAAAAATTACCGTTCCTATATCATAGGCTATCGGCCTGCATACCTAGTTTCATCGCAATTTAAAATAATAGTCAAGCTCTAGAAAAGGTTACAAACAGATATACAGAGAGAGTTACTTTTGCATTTTTAATATCAGTAGATTAGGGTAGTATTTCGTTGATAGAACTTGAATAATATTAAGACCAATGCATAAACATCGTGCCAATAAACAAGAAAGATTGTAAAAGTGTATGTAGAAGCTCAGCAACTCTATAGGACCTCAAGTAAAGTAATTGAAAATACATAGATTGGAATAGCGTAAGGCGTAAGGTCCTCGATCCGTATCTAAGGTGGACTATCTCAGCCCACTTGCTGGCAAATGGCGCGGAAGTAACATGGATATAGGGACACGACCTCGCCAGAATTTGTTACTCTCTTTCCAGTTTCACAATGCAATGTAAATTTTATTTCGGCACTGTGTATACGAGTAAATGCACATCGTCGTATAAATTCGTTGTTGAATGGTGCTAGAGCTATTTTAACAGTAAATCGTCCAATATATTGAATTGAAGAGATTTTATTACTATGGAATAATTTCTAAACGTGAACGTAAATCTTTGGAAATTGAATAAGTTGAATTGAATTCATCCAACGTAACTTTGTGTTTATTACGCCTAGCCTGGAGTTTACATTAACTAAAACAAATTAATATCAAAGATACTCCCTACGTAACACACCCTCTATTTGCGTGCGTACGTACACCTTGTTTTAGTTTAGCTCTTAGTTTACATATCAAACGCGTCTACTCTACTCTATACATTAGGTACTCACTCGGCTCAGATCAACAAAGTAACAAAACAACATTTACACGTCATTAGTTTAACGACAGCCGTATCTCGTCGATGACTTTGTTTGTAAACACCCTCCTCTTTTTTAAGGCATATGAAGGTACTATCACAGGTCATTTACCAACCAATGGTACTGAAGTAACGCCTTTACTGACTTTTCGGCTTTATCGATACATTTTGCTGGGTGCCTTTTACATAAAACTCGTAAGTGAAACATAATATATAATGTATTATGCACTAATATTTATTCGGGATATTTAACATTCAAAAGTCTCTTCGTTATTCCAATTGTAATTATAAATGAAATCAGTATAAGGCGATGATAGCTTAGTGTAGTGGGTAGTGACGTCAGATAACGAGACGAAGGTCCCGGGTTCGAATACTTCAATGAGCTTGAGTTTCTGGTGAAGGAAAACATCGTGAGGAAACCATAGCACGGTGGAGGCTACACCCTCAAGTTGAAAATCTGTCGCCAAGCACCTATCGGTGTGTTCCGACAGCTGCACTCTTGAGAGCCAGTTCCTTCTAGGCTTTGTGTGCTTACCACCTTCGGCCACATCATCACTTACCATGGCGAGATGTGGTCAAACACAGTAAAATTTATCTTTGTCTATCTTTAAAATATATTTTTATTATCCAGACATCAAATTAATCTAATTCTCGATGCATTCTAATCATATTTTTTTATAATTTTCAGGTAGCTTAGTAACAGCAGGTGGACCAGTATACGATGGAGTGCAAGCCCCGCCAGCTCCACCCGCCGGCAACTTCCTCACGCAAACCGTCTACGGATTCCTGGACTTCACTACCACAATAGGGAACACGGTTATGGTTTTTTCACCGCAATCTGCACCACCTCCAGGTCGTATCATGTTTAGTATGATATATTTATTTCATATAATGAACACTTTTAACTTATTAATGATAGAAGGCTAACTACACAATAAAATGCTTACTGTATTCTATTATTAACGTTTTTATAATACCTTTTCAGAACCACCAAAAACTGAAAAATCGGTACAGGAAAATATCATTGAAACCAAACCACCACCATCGGTGACCAGCGCTAAGCCAGAAACGATAAAACCCAGCAAAATATCAGATAAAGACAAGACAAATAAACCCGTCCAGCCCGTTGCTCTATCTAGTGCTGTCTCAGTAGTATCATCTCCGCCCAAAAAGGATCAGAAAGTGGCAAACGTGCCCAAATCGGTAAAAAAAGAAGAAAAGCAAATTATCACAAAGGTTGAAGTAGTTGCGGGTCCATCAAAAATTGTAGAAAGTAGCGCTCCAAAACAGTCTTCTCAAAAATCAAATAAACAAACCTCACAATCTGGTGACAAAAACAAAAAAAATGTTCCCATAAAAAGTGTTACGAGCGTAGTTAGTAGCAAAGTGGAAGTGAAGCAAGGTCCCCCTCCATCAATTATCAGCTCAAAAGTTAATAGCATAGTGGAAATAAAATCAAGCCGAGCCGAGGAGGAACCTGCTGTCTTAATCACTAATAACAACATTGGAGAGCCGGAATACGATTTCCTATCTCGTCAACCTTCCGAGTTTGTGGAAGAAACGTACAAGGTTATTAATATCCGCCCGTCAAAATCTCATGCACAAAAGCCAAAACATAAAAATAGAGTACATCCACCGACGCCTCCTCCTGATGACGATGAACATCCTATTGGACTTGTTACCACACTTGGAGGTACAATTGTCAAGGATGGACTTACAACAGTGCATGAAACTAGTGTTATTGGGACATACATTTCAGGGAAATATGCACAGGTGCTAAATAGCAACTCTAAAGTATTACAGCCTGCCGGACACAGAGCAAAAATATCACCCTCTCCTACACATAGAATCTTGAAAACTGCAGCACCTGCAATTTCGAAGAACCACAGACATACATTAGAGCCAACTCCTTCGGTTAACGATGATGAAACCAATTTTGGAAAAACTACTCGTAGGCAGGCTAGTAGCGGTGGGTCTTTCAAAAACCGTCTTCGATCCCAAAATAATGCGGAGCCCGACAATCACGACGCCGCTCCTCCCAGCCAGAGTAAAAAGTTCAAAAATAGAAATACTTCCCAGCGGACTCAAAGGTATATTTTTTTAGAAGTCTACGCATGTTTGCTATTCCGCTACATATTTATTAGAAATAGTTTAACAATTAGCTTAGAGTTAGAGGATAACATATAGAAAAGCTAAATAGCACCTTGCACCGCTTATAGTCAATCACATAATCATTTTTATTTTCAGTACACGTTTTGGCCGACCTGCCAACACACCTCAACTGGCAACCGTCTCTGTTTTCAGTGAAACATCAACACCATCATTCTCTAACAGAAGAAAGACTACTCGTAATGGTGGAAATAAGTCAGTTGTGACTCCCTCCAGTAACAATGACCAATCGCGACGTGGATTCAAACATCGCGTTCAACCAACTCCGGTAGAACAAGCAGCATCACAACAATCAACTAGTGTTTATAAATTTAAATTGAACCGGGCCCCAGGTTCAGGACGCTGGCAGTACAAGACAAGTCCTAAGCCAAAAGTGACGATCCGCAAAATGTTGGGAGATGATGAACAACAAACAACACCAAATCCGAATCCACTCCTCGACGATCCACAATCAAATGATGTGTCTCCTCAAGCTAGATCCGACAATGATCTAGAGTTATCAGGATCTCAAAGTGGCCCTGGTACTCTTCTTGAAAATGATACAGATGACAATTCAATCGAAAAACCACCGCCAGTAGAAACATTAAAAGTAGAAATTTCAACACCCGCCGATTTTCGAGATGTTTACTATGAAATAGCTACTATCAAATCTCCTTATACCTTCCAGGTATGAACATTATACATATTCCTAAGCATTACATAAAGTATGTGTCAAAATCTAACATATTAAATAATAGCTGTTCCTCGCAGATAAAACAGCGTACTTAGGATTTTAATATCAATAATCCAGTCCATCTCAGAATGAAAACTAAACCTGTGCCAATCATTATCAAAATCAATTTGTTCGGTCGGTAGCTGATTCCTCAAACGTATCAAAAATACAGTCAGATCGGCAGATAGAAGGACAAACAGACTCACTTTCGGTTTTATAACTTTTATTTCACTTCACAAAATTGTATACAAAAAGTACTTACGTACATTCCGAATTTGATTTATAAGAGAATATTGCTTGTTGTCAGTTATTAAAAGCCTTCAAATTCAAAAACCTGCAAATTTTAAACCAGTTATGATTTAAAAATAACATTGAAATTATTTATCTATATGTTGTATTTTCTCTTTTTTTCTAGGTTGGACGTGTCAAAAACACTCGTATCATAACAGTTACCTCCACAATTGAGAAACGAATAGAGCCAACATTAGTTCCTAATTCGCAAAGTTCTCTCAACGAACCGTTGACAGAAAATATATTAGCGACTGCATCGCCTTATGGAAAAGATCACAATCTTGATTCAAGTATAGCTACATTACCTGCAATAACATTATCATCAGATATGGAAACTCCACCGCTTGAAACAGTGACAGAAACATTCAGCACAACACAACACATGTTAAAAACCCATATTTTACCTGTAGTGCGAGATGTAAATTTGACAAGTAGCTTGACTTTCATACAAACCTACCAAATTACTAGATTTGTAACTGCAACGAAAACGTTACCACCTATGGACTATTTCCAGTTTATACCTAGTAAAACATTAAAGGAATTCAACAGTCGACTTGATGAAGCTGGTTCAGAATTACACCTAGAATTAGATTTTGGCGACAGCAATGAAGACGAAGATGGAGTTCCACGACGCGTATTCCCTCCTGACTTAGACCTAGCTAATATTGGATCCGACTTCGACCTCACAGAAGTAGATAAATATAGGGTGCAAGATAATCAGTTGAGGTTCAAGAAAGCTAACGGACAAAGTAAAGGCAATCATGTAACAGAAGCACCTAGCCAACCAACACCAGCATTGACTCCTGAGCAAGCGCAGCAACTCGCCCTGCTGAGACTACTCAATCCAGCGGCGGCCGCTCAAATACCCAACGTCGTCACCACTTCAAAACCAATTCTGAAGTACGAGACAATTTTCGAATCCCACGTCATTCCCGTTTTCGATGGTAAAAATACTATTCACAGCACAATCTCCAGACCGGTGGCAACAGTGACAAAAACAGAGTATGAAATTGGCACAAGCAGCCTTCCGGCCTTGCCTCTACAGCCTATAAATCCGCTTTTCCCTCAGCAACAATTCTCAATAATTTCGACGCCTGTCGTCGTGAACACTGAAGTAGTAGCAACGGACAGTCAGATACTGAAATTAACTTTCGGTGCGAAGACGGTATACACCACATTGTTTACGACTAAAGTTGTACCTACTGTGCTCACGTCTTATGTAACGTCTTCTGTACCGGTGCAACCGAGTGCCGGCTACCCGGGCTACTACCCATCGCCATTTGCTCCGTTCCCATACGTAGGATAAGTGCACTAAATTATAATGTAAAATCATGTGTATACAAACATTTAGGTAAATCACAAATTGCGGACACAAATACAAGTGATGATAGCAAGTGTTTTACTCAGGAAACTAAACTTTAAAATGTGAGTGCGTCGTTCTAGTGCGCGTGATAAACTATATTGCGAGTGGGTAAGCAGTAAACAGTGCAAAAGCAGCAGAACGGTAGGATTTATAGCGTTTGTGTGAACACGAAAACTCTAAAGTTGTATTTCTTATAAAGTTTTCCGAGCTCGGCGTGTCTTGTGCGTGTTAGATACAAAGATCGCGGGGTAATGTTTACCGACACCTAATGAAAATATATAACGCAATTTACTCTATTATTAGTGATTGCTTTGTAAATAATAATTATTATTTATACGAATAGTACTTTTTGTACATAGATAAATAAACGAAATGTATATTTTATGAAACTTAGTTAAATTGTAGATATCTTATGTAATTTGTATTAAATCTATTTTTACTTTTGTACATGCATTGCTTAAATAAATGGGTTTATACATTAAAATTGATAACAAAAATCTGTTGACCTTTATTAAAATCCTAATATCCATTAAATATACATGTATGTTCGACCCATAAAATGTATAAAATAATTTAAATATTAATTTATACACTTAATAATTAAATCATTACGATAAATATTGTACTTATATTATATCTCTGTGAGTGTGCATACTTAAAGTGTACATGTTTAATGATTGATTATCATGAGTATCTAGAATATCTAGGTAAAGACTGGAAAAATTCTAAATCGGTAATGACGATGATGAGTAGATATTTATACTAAATAAAGGAATACCGTTACCATATTTTAATAAAGAAGTTTATAGCAACTTTCAGTGCATTCTAACATGGAATTAAAATTATATTTTTCCGAGAAAAATATCCAATTTACTCCAGATCCTAGCTCTAATATTTCACAAGTTGAGAGGTTTATTTCCCATGATATCTTAATTAAAGCCGTTTCACACTGAACAGGGGCGCTGAAAGAAACAAAGAGGCCTCAAGTTATGAAACTAAGATTAATGGAACCCGTTTTGTAAACTTAATAAGTAAACGTAAAATTCTAAATATTTCTTTTTCCTTGTTATTATAAAACGTTCGCTGTTTGTTAATTTTGTAAGAGAAACCGCAGGTGTTAGTAATACCTTAGTGCCCAATACAAAAATAACTCTAGGTAGGTACTGCCGACCCATCTCAGTCACCACCCCTAAAACTTACCTCTAAGTATAAAGTTTCGTTCGTTTTGTTTATGAACCTTATTTTTATTAAGACGTAGACTGAGTACTCGCTTTTACTTACATCTCGTAAGAAAGAAATAAAAACTGAACAAATACCGCATTCTATTGTGTTAAAATTTTCATTAAGATGAATAAATTAAACTGTAAACGTAAATTAAAATATTTTATGTTACGGGCATGCTACGAGACTCGGTTTTTTCGTAGTCATAATAGTAGTAGTATTACTTTTTTCAATAGACCCTATATTGAAATAAGTAATGTCACTGTGAAATACCTAGAAATATCCGGGATATCTCCATTATCTTGATTCATCTATTTAGCGTAATTTCTTTTCTCCTAAAACAACTTAGATAAGGTATATAGCTATATCCCTGGGAGGTAAATATAATTTAGAAAATTCGGGAACTCTATCATCATCGGCTAGATAGCTTTTCACTAGGCATATAGCAATATCCTGGGTATGTCCTAATCGCTGAGACATTACAATTTGGTGATGAATATTTCCGGCAAATCGTTCAGATTTGAACGAAGAATTACAACTCGTTAAAATAAACCTTTGCAAGAAAATCGCTTACGAAATAGCATGAAAACATTGCTACATCAAAGGTTGAATATAAATACTAACACACAGTCTAGAATAAACAAGTAGAGGCGATCCTGCAAGGAGCTCAGGAGTATCGTATACCCGGAAAGTGTACCTGCGGTTTTATATAAACATATTTCATACTTTTCAACAAAGACGCATTTGTTCCCGGTTTTGCTATTTATAAATCTATCTCATGATTTACGAGCACAATAGCTCTACAAGAGTATCGAATCGTGTATTATAGGATAGACAGACATTTTGCTATCAAAGCATTGTACATGACAGGTATTGTGTGTCTCATCATGTAAAGACTATAGATCTGTGCAACGCAATTATATTACTACAACGATAATATATTAATCTTCAACTTGAATTTGATTAGGTACCTGAGTATTAGCACAGGTTATGATCTAAGCTGTCTGGTAGTAGACACTTGAAAGCTCATTATTAAAGTGATACCTAAATAATGATTAGGTATGACGTTTCATCGAAATTCCTACTATGACCATGCTAAGAAGTCATATTTGACAAGAGGGTGTCTCTCCTTGCCCCACTATCATGGTATATTTTCTTGGATCATGCCCCACTATGTTTTTTCTTTTTGACACATGGATGTAATGGGCTATCAAAATTGACCTATTAGGATTTTTTTATTTTTTTTACTAGCGTAGGTTACGGCCCTCCAGTTAGGAAAGCCCTAGTTTAACTACTAAGGTGGTGACAAGTAAAAGTTAGCATAGCTTTTATGACGCTTGCACACCGGTGGCAAAAATCTCATCACAATAGGGAAATAGCTAGCTAAAAAATAATTATTCTGATTAGTGCGTCAGTTAGATTTTCAAAAAATATTGGACTGGTTTTTGCTTTACCAAATCATTAGAAATTGACAAAGATAAAGCGAGTCAGGAGGCGAAGAGCTCGTGGTGTAGCATGATTAGCCGTTCTTATTCGATCGCCAAAGTTAAGCTAACACCGTCGTGGTCGGTACCTGGATGGGCGACCGCCTAGTGGTATTTCAAATCGAGCGTTTCCGTGATTCGGAAGGCACGTAATGCCGTTGGTCCCGGTTATCACTTAATTGTGATAGTCGTTAAGCTAGTTGGATGCCTCCTAGGCGGCTTGAAAAATTCCAACAGTAGGTTGACCACTAGCCTACCTCCACCGATCCGCAGTGGGTATGCGTGGTGGAGTATTGCCCATTCCCTTTCACCCTCACTTGTGATAGGAGGCCTGTGCTCAGTAGTGGGACATTATAAGCTGATGATGAAAGCGAGTCAAAGTTCGGGAGTCACTTTAGAGTAAAAAGTGTAGGTCACGCGGAACTACTAAGGTGTTAAGGTTACACACGATATCTTCGTATTTTTCGAAGAAAAAATACGTGTCTAATATTTTTTGATAATGTAAAAGACGTACTAAATATATTTTTTTGTCATCCTAGCCCCTTAACCTTTATTAATAAAAGCTAACCAATGAAGGAGAATGCTCTCCCGTATATACCACACAAAAATACTTCAATCGCCGACATGCGTCTGCAAACAGGCAGGCGCCTAGACAAAATAAATATTGTCCGACTGGTGGATATTTTCCTCTAGGTACTTTCTTAGTGGCGCAGACTAACCTGGACAGTGTTTGAAAAACAGACAAATAAAGCTTGCACCTCTCGTCGATTGTGGATACCTACTGCTATTATTCTGTACAAATACAAGCGAGGAAATAAAATAGATAGAAATACCATTTTTGGTTAAATATAAGACCCCTTTACATTATTTCAATTAAAGGGTTTGTTGTGTGTTTACAAAAAAATTTGGTCAAACAGGCTACAAAGCTAAAAAAAATATAAACATCTGAATTGATAACCTCCTCCTTTTTGAAGTCGGTTAAAAATAGGTGCCACCAGCAGCGAGTTCGAAGCAACACTAAAGCTACTTCCATCATACCTATAAACAAAGTGCTAGAACAGCTTAAAATTCACGCTCGCTTCGACATAAACATCAATATTTTCCATACTCTTATTCAATTTGGAGTGAAGCCAAAGCCCTGATATCATAGAATTTATAACTTCCAGGGAATATTTGTACGAAAAGTAAGTGCTACTTGTACATAACTAATTATACATGTTATACAGGTCGTTGTTTTGGTCAGCGACGAGCGACTCAGGGTCGATAATACAATAGATACTGGTGCTAAAAAATATATAAAAAAAATACTTTATTCTTTTTAAATAATAAAAATAAAAAAATATTTTTTTTTGAAAATAATGTAATAAGCTAAAGTGTAGACATAATACTCAACGGGAGTACGAGGGAGTAAAGGGGTGGAGCGATGGCGACTTGCGCCTAGCTCTAGTCTGTGCACGTGCCTAGTAACCATACTTTGCGGTAATTTTATTTCAAATTGAATGAGGTATTTCTCAACATATTTACAGTATTTAATGGAATTAAGTCCATTTTTGGGGTATATATATTTTGTACTACCGCTCCTGGGTCGCTTGTCGCCGACCAAAACAACACCCTGTATAATGAAGGGTTTTAACAATATATAGGGTTTGTGTTGAATCAAAATGTTACTTAGGGATAAGTTAGGGACAAGTTGCCTAGATTGTGTCCACACAAATTAAATTCCTGGACAAAAATCATTCAATTTCATATCCTAATCTATGTATATTGGATATACGGGAAGAGGAAGACCGAAATAGAGATGGTTGGATTTTGTGAGAGAAGATATGGGTAAGAAAGGAGTGAATGTTGGGATGGATAGAAGAGTCGAATGGAAGAAGCGTTCAGCCGCCTTACGACATAAGTCGTATGACGATAGGCTTCGCATTTTGCGCCTCACTACTCTTGAAGAAAGACGCCTTCGTGGTGACCTCATTGAGACCTTCAAAATTCTCACGGGAAATTATAACCTTCCTCACTTACAAGATATATTTGTAATGAATGTGTGTGCTAAATCCTCCCGTGGGCATCACTACAAAATCAATCGTGCACCATCTAAATCAAACACTGCACACCACTTTCTCAGTAATAGAGTGGTCTGGAACTGGAACCGATTACCTGAGGAAGTAGTATCTGCTACCTCAATAAACAGTTTTAAAAACAAATTGGACATCTGGACAAAGATTAAAAAACTTGAAAAGTGAACTATGTATAAGTGCGGAGTGACTTTCAACACTGTGTGAAATAGACACATCAGCTTACAAGCTGCTCGTCTATAAATAAATAAATATTGCGCCAACCCCAAGTGGCCCAATCACTTGGGGTTGGCGCAGGGCAGGTAGATGATGATTATATTCTAGTATTTTTATAAAAGACTGTGTCGGCATAATGTTATATTCCTCAGGTAAAAGTAATCGCACTGGTAGATTATCTCGTTTAAAAACTCTTCAGCTTTATAATAATATGTAGATAGATGATACCTAAATGCAATGTCTTTTACAAAAATACATAATATCTGCTCGGTCACAAATCTGTGCGAGTATAGTCGGGCTCACTCACTGATTGAAGCAGGTTAGACGAAATCGGCTTATCGTCCGTCGATGGCGAGCGAGGAATAATTTCATTTGAGTATGCAGCCGGCGCTGCTGCGTCAATACTTCTCCATGGAAATTGACAATGTGGATATGTAAAGTTTTATAGGGAATAGGATTATAAGTTGCTTTGAAAAATGCCCGATTCGTTGACAAAATGTAACTACAATTTTATTTAGGTTTCATTTTTCATAGGCCTACGGGTGACTTGTTAGCTGACAAAATCTTATCCTAAAGTCGGCTACAAATTATCTTATATTATATACCTTATGGTGCGTTCATGCTACGCGAAGCGAGCACGAGCCGAGCCTCGAATGAACAAGATTCGTTCGTTGTTCGCGTAGCGTGGACGGACTTGCGAGCCTCGAACGAGCATTCGTCTCGCGCTCGACTGCGCTCCGCCCGATTATGTTTTTTCACGAACACAGGGATTCGCATCGCGCTTGTTGAAGATTCGTTGTAGGCTCGTTCTATGCTCGTTGTACGTCCACACTTGGTATCGCGAGCAACGAACGAATCCTGTTCGTTTGTGGCTCGGCACCATTACACTATCTACTTTGCTAACGCCAAATAGTAAATGTAATGTGTATAATAAATAAACTAACACTAAGTTGTCTGACTTAAGGCGGCCCTCTGTGACCGGCGCAACTTCAACGCGAGCATAGTCTAAAAGCTTGTTGTTTCATCCAACGTAATGTTTGACTGCGAACAAAGAGAGATAGCATCAGAGCCGTCGGTTATCAGTCGGTAAATTCCGCTGATCACTCGCGGCCGCTTCGCTAGGTCGTCATTCATGATTTCGCATTCATAAAACTTGTTCCAGGAGTATACTTCTTGTGAAAAAATCTTACAAGTTTGTGAAAAAAAAGTTAGTTATTTAGAATCTCCAATACATTTGCAAGCCTGGTATCTAATGTTTTCTTTACTTTTACAATTTATAGGTACATTAGATATGGCCAAAGTACAGGCAAAAACGCTGTTTTTCGGAGGCTTTGACTGAATTTGTTTCACACTTTTTTTAAATTACGCCAAGATACAAGGCTAGATATAGTACACAAGATACTAATTTGTTCAAAACATCTAACGAAAAATGATTAACAACGCCATAATAAGTACAGGGGTTTTGTATGAAAAGTATGACGAATTGAGTCCTCTTAAAGACAACGCACAGCATAAAGGTGCCGGTTCGCAGCCGACTGCATGCAGCAGTAGCAGACGACGTGTCGCCGCGACATAATCATATCGACCTAGCTAGGTTTCATCTCTGGAAAAATACGTTTTTCCGAGTTAAGAGCAAAGATCGTTAATTTCACAGCAGCATATTCATAAGCCATAGCTCAGATTCCATCTCGTAAGTCATGGGTTCGATTCCTGATCCGGTCGGTCAACTCGTCACTCAGTATCCAATTTTTATTTTTGGAAAAACTGTTATTCCATTTTTGGAATAATCGTGTGAAATGTTGAAGTTAATGAATGCACCTATTTATAATTACACATAGATAAGTAAAATACCGTCAATAATCTTATCTAACTAAATCATTACAATCGGTCCACGTTTAAGCTGTAATGAACATAGATAAAGATAAACAATGAATAGATAAAGAAATTCATTCGAAGTTAAACAATATCTATGATAAAACAATAAACACCAGAGTAGGAAGTGCCAATGAAATTGTGTTATTGTATTTTGTAAATTAGTGTTATTATGGTACCTTAAAATAACTCTATTAAAACAATGTGTCGTTATAATGTATTCATATCCATTGTTGTTCTATTCTCATGTAAGTATGGCTCAAGTGTGATTAATTATAATATTGTTTGCATATCACGTTAATTTAGCATTGCCACTTGGCAATTCGCATTTCGGTATTTCGCCACCCGTATACATATCCAGAATCAAAAATATGTCCATGCATGTAATGGTATTATGAATGTTTCTTGAATCGCCACATATTTGGATCATCGAAAAATATTTTTGAAAACTTTGTTTTTAGGTGCAATAATGATCTCAGCTCAGTCGAACCCGCATACAGTGCCCCGCTGCTTCCACTTCACATGGCTGGGGCCCAGGTATAACAATGAGAGTGTATTCCTGAACGCGACCTGCCAGGAAGCGACCAGACTCGCCTCTGGGATTCCATGTGTAGAACCACTTGTTGCATCTTGTAAGTTGACCTCGAATATTAGGACTCCTCCTCTCCAGGACTTCTATTTAATCTGTCTTCTAGCATTTGGCCAGTAAAAGAGCTTATAGATTATAATAATTCTCTTAGGTAGAGACAGGTAGGAGAGAGTAATAAAAATAAAATCAGACAAAGTATGAGTCACGCGCTCTTACTAGTTCATCATAGGAAGATGTGCAGAACCAACAGGCGTGAAGTGATTGACAACTTTGATCTTCAATAATAATACCTCTTAAATACTTTATTATTATGAGTTTCTTGCCGGAGTCTTCTCAGTTTAAGTGTATTCCGAACCGGTGGTAAATTCAACTGTATGTACATAACGTTCATAAGTGCCTTACTAAGGCCTAAACTGAATAAATGACTTTTTGATTTTGATTTTGATTTTGATTCACCTTCTTTAATGTGTGTCGAGATACTTATGCCGTAGAGCGCACACCTTAGCATATTAGTAACCAGGATAGTGATGAGTTTACCTAAGTATTGGAAGTGCACTAAAGACTAAACTTTTTACTGAAAATTATAACAATGCATTCAGCTCATAGCGGTCCGCGCTCTACCTGGCACTCATTACCACATAACTGATTCCCTTGCATATCATGTGTTGTTACGATGATCGTTACAGGAATTATTCTATATTTAAAACATTCATAAATTGGCCTGGAATTAACATAATCCTAAACATAAAAATTACTTTCCAGATGACGGTACATGGCCCGATGTGTCTTATATTTGGGAGCATTATACCCAACAAGCTTCTTGTATATTAGCTACTAACGACGTGTGCGCAACATATACTTACTACTTTGACGGACATGGTAAGAAAAATTAGCTTAATAGCTCTATCCAGGTGGACACTGCTTGTTTAAGTATACCTACGTGAATATATTTTGTCGGTGAAGTGGCAGAATTTTCAATGCAATTCAGCCCACAGTATGAATCACTGAATGTGGCAGATATTTCCTAATACATATAATCATTTCTGAATTAGCCAATTGTATGCATTGAGCTATTATTACTACGTATAGCTCAATGATTGCATGTGACATTTTATCGTTTTCATACTTGCTTGATACACGAATGGCACACTTGTTCATAAAAAAAATCATTATACCTAGAGGTAAAAGACGCATTATTTTGTGTCAGAGAGATAACGAATAGGTACTTAATATTTTTAATATATTTTTCAGTAAAATTATTGTTTTTACTATCAACGCTCTGTAATCAGTATCATCAAAAAGTCATCTATACCACAGAGTTAATAATATACTGTCTCTACCTATAAATTGATATGATATAAATTTTGTTGCAGTGGAGAATTCAACATACATGTGTACGCGTGCCGTAGACGGTAACGGACTAGCTATCACTAATGGCTGCTATGAACAAAGGAACGGCAGCTTTGCGACTAAAGTGTGCTTCTGTCGGTCTGTACCAGGCGGATTACCTTGCAATAACGCAATGATTTCCACCATTGCCTCGCCATCAACACTTATTGCTGCTATAGTTGTAACAGTTATTAATAGTCATTTTATAAGTACATGGCTGAAAATATTTTAATAAAAATATCTTTTCTAATTTAATGTTATTTTTTACAAAACTAATCAAATTGATTGTGGAGGTTTATTCTCAAGCACATCGAAACAAAGTAAAAATTATCGTTTCTGTAGCCACCAGTTGGCGCCACTAGCGAGCAAGGTTCTATCGCTGTCGTTGAAAAAGTGATTTTAGCACGGCAGGACCAATATAAATGATTATATCCAAGCTCCATGCTTTTTATTCATTACCTACGTTACCTACGTCTAAATATGCTTTATAACTTTGAAGTCATTTTTAGGATTCCGAACCCAAAGGGTAAAACGGGACCCTATTACAAAGACTCCGCTGTCCGTCCGTCTGTCACCAGGTTGTATCTCATGAACCGTAATAGTTAGACAGTTAAAATTTGACAGATTATGTATTTCTGTCGCTATAACAACAAATACTAATAAACAGAATAAAATAAATATTTAAGGGCCTCCCATACAACAAACGTGTTTTTTTGTTGTTGTTTTTGTGTTGTCAGATATTTTATTACTATTGTATGGAACCCTCCGTGTGCGAGTCCGACTCGCAATTGCCCAGTTTTTTATTTTAACTGTCTATATAAAATCCTTATCTGATAATGAAGAGACAAACCAAAAGCATGCTTAGTTCCGACAGGTTAATATTCTACCATAATCGCATACTTCATACACCTTCATAATATAATAAGATATATGTCACCGTATTTTTGTGAAAACCGTTATTTAATAATCTACCTAGCGAGATTATAAACTCCCCGATAAATTGTGAATTGTATCATACTGCTTACAATATAACGTATTAATTTCCGATAGTCTATAATCGTTATAATCTATCCATGACAAACCGTCATATTGTAAACTGGCATCAAGAATCTTATTATATATACGATAAGATTCTGGACTGGCAACCAAGCCTGGCATCATACTTGAATGCATCGGAACGCACCTTACGCGCTGATTGGACACAACCCTTCACTTCTTCGTTTGTTATGCGTTTCCATTGAAACCGATAGTGTATAACGTATAACCACTGTATAACGTCGTGTATAAGCTAAGCCCGTATGTATAAATTTTGATGCTACAAATCTATTTGTGATTGGTATCTGGAACAAATTTTATTATGACGTGTCCGAAACGTCAAAAAGAAGTCAACGTCATGGCTAGCAAATGTCAAGTTGTCAACTTCTAACAAATTGAAAAAAGTATCTTCGCCACCGTTGCATGGATTTTACTAAAAACTAACAGAAAACCGTCGCCATGTATTCAGTTTTAACAAGAGGAAACGCAATATTAACTTACACGCTAAGCGTATTGGCATGTCTAACATTCCTATGTTTTCTATCCACATTAACCGTGGATTACAGGACTGCCGCACATATGAATACAGTAAAAGTAGTCGTGTGAGTATTCCAACATGCTTCATATTTTTGTTAATCAAATCCCTTATTCATATCTAATCAATGTTTTTGTTTCTAGTAAAAATGTTCCAGACTATGGAGCGTCTAGGGAAAGAAACGATCTGGGCTTCCTTACGTTCGATCTCAAGACTGATCTAACTCATCTTTTCAACTGGAACGTAAAGCAACTGTTCCTGTACCTGACTGCTGAATACATTACCCCTAATAATGAGTTGAACCAAGTTGTTTTATGGGACAAGATCATCCTTCGGGGAGAAAATGCTCTGCTAGACTTTAAGAACATGAACACTAAATACTATTTCTGGGATGATGGTAACGGTTTGAAGTAAGTATACCCATAAACACCAATATAATATTGAATACCATGACAAAGGTTGTTGATAGCATCAATACTCCATATTAGAAGTACCAATGCACTACATTGGAGTATAAGACACAAGGTAACCAGGTTTCCCTTTGCTGGTTACTCACACTTGATGGGTTAATCCTACTATGAGCTAGAGCTTGTGGTGATGGAAAACATCTTGAATAAATTATAGCATGCCGGTTGAGTATGTTGCAGTACCTGCCTGCCTATCTACCACACTCGAGGTGAAAATCTCATATACTGATAATTTTGGAAGCTGCACTTGAGCCAGTAGCTTTCCAAGCTTTGTTATGTTCACAACACATTAGCTATACCATCCATGTGTTGATAAATAAACAAATTCCCATTTGTCATTATAATAATTGTCATCATAAAACAATTGAAAAAAGAAATGGGGATGGCCATCCTTACTAACTGCAAGCATGATGAGTTCTATTGTGGCTTAGAAATGCAACTTTTATTATTAAACACATTGTATAATAATGTCTCAGGATATTATTATTATTTAACCACACAATAGTGGTGAGCATAGAAGGCAATTGTTGCAACTTCTGGCACACACTTGTGTGATAAATGACAAATCAATTCACTATCTACTTGAGCATTATTATAGCAATGCTTTAAAAATAATGTGTGTTATAATTCTATTATATCTAAATTCTCTCTTAATGTCCCCAGGAGCCACAGCAATGTAACGCTGACTCTATCATGGAACATCATCCCTAATGCCGGCCTGCTGCCAAACATTCAATCTCTTGATCAACACTCCTTCAAGTTCCCCACAGAGTATACTCAGTCAAGGGTATGATATTCAACTTACCCTTGAACAATTTTCAAGTACACCTTGAATAATGTTCAAGTTACTCTTGAAAAATTTTCAAGTTACCCCTTGAATAATGTCTACTTATTTTATAGGTGAATTCTGTGGCTCTTAGAAGCTATGATATCAAATTAAATTCTTAAAAATCAATGTTGAGTTTTACTGCTAATACACCCTTGTACAGTATTACCCAACTTATATGGCGCGTCGTAAATCTTCGTTCGCACAGAAAAGAAAGTATGGCCCCATAGATTAACGAAAGAATGCTTAAAACTTACAATCAACCTTAGAGCACTACTATAAGGTTCATAATACACTACAGCTGTTAGTTCAGTCTCACTCGCAAGTCACGCCCCTCCGCACGGCGCGCGCTAACATGACGGCAGCTGTCGGCCAATAGCGTTTCCCGTTGAAAATGTATCTTCTGCGCAGGTACATCGGTAAGCCATATTAATTGGTTACTACTGTAATGTCAGTTAGTTATTCTCGGAAAAAGACTTCGTAAAAAAGTTCAATGACTCTAAGAGTAATTTGATTTAATCTCAATATAACTTATACTAGTATGATCGATCGATATCTTTATAAAAGCAAGACCTTTGGTCAGGGTACATAAATCAAATCGTGCCAGGTATTTTTATGGTATATTTATCAATTACGTTTAAAACATACATTTATCATTTTGCTCTACAGTGTTGTTCTACAGCAGAAAAACTATTTCTGTATTATCTATAATTGCTTTAAGAATAGGTGTCTATACAGAGTCATTAATAAATTATGCTATCTCGTCTTTAAATCATTTTATTGGTTTATTAAATTATTTTGACACACTGAAACAACTAATTCTGAATGTTGAGCAAATGTTCATGAAAACATCCGCATTATGTTTCCTACTTTTGTGTTCATTTAGGACTTTCATATTCACAAATTTCAGGTAGGTATTAAAATATAAATGCATGTAGACTAATATAGCATTTAATCTAAATATAATCATTAAATTACTACAATTTTATAATAATTTTAAAACCTCACACAAGCATTGTTATGCATGAGGAATATAATATTTTACATTTCGTACACATTTATATGTATATTTAGATAATATTTTGGAGTCATAGAATAAGGAGCGTAATTAAAAATATACTTCAACAATTTAATAATAAACCAACTGTAAAAATAGCTTTTCCAACAAAGATACTATGCTTTAATGGTATTACAATTTGCATAATTTGTATTCAGTTATTTCGCTATCATTATATAATAATATTATATAAATTGTCATCATTTTTAATAAAGCCTTTTTGACATGTTTATATTGTGCAAGTGCATAAACTTGAATATGACACACAATACGACGATAAAACACATAATAATAATAAATAATAATATATCTTCACGCCCATTAACCTCCAAGAGGTAGGCAGAGGTGAGACCTGCATTTCAATGAAAATATTTTAAGTCCTAACTTGGCATGTGGTGATTCCCCGTTTCTCGGGCACATAAATCCCAAGCTAGGTAAAAATCAATAATTGATAAAAGGTAAAAACTCTCCTACGTTATTCTACAAAGGAAAATTACTAACTAAAGCTTGAAATTCTAATATTTTTATTTATTGGTATTGGTTGACACCACAATTTTTTTGAAGTACTTACTTTAATTGTAGAAAAAACAAGCAGAATCCTCAAATATTAATGGCTTCAGCTTATTCAGATGTGATTCGTATATGATTTGGTCAAACAATTATGTCCACTGGGATAAAAAAATGTTAATAACAAATGGATGAGTTATAATGTAACATAGGTACATCAGATTCGTGAATTGCTTGCATGGTCTCTGGCTTAAATTGTTATTTACCTACCAAAAATCATCTACAATCAACCTACTATTATTTTTCTAACATCCAAAGCTGATCCCGCTAAATCGCATGAAAAAATATTGCGTATTTATTATAGATAGACTCACTGATGAATTCTAGTGCATAATCACTCTGAACGAACAACAGTCGTAGCATAACAGGTGAAGCTTATTATAATAATATGCATAAAGTGAATTTCTATATTATAAACTACATTTCAACAACATTAGATAAAATATAAATTCTAATATAGAATGTAAACACAGTACCAGCCCTGTTTTGTGAATTGACTAGTCCCTCAGATTGTGGGATCACAAAGATCATTCCAAAGCTGAACATTACCAATGCAATGCATCCTAATTGATACAGGTAGGTGGTGAGTCCCAGTAGGTACTGCACTTACAAACTTAAATAAAAAGTATATTTATTATAAGGAATTCGAGCAATCTAAAAGGTACATTTGCTAAGATTGATAACGTAAATGTGGTATATTTCGAGTATTATGAATTAAAGTAGACAAGGGTCATAAAATCATTTAAATTAATATTATAAAGAGGGGTTACTCCAGAAGCCCAGTAAAAAATATCGAATGAATTTTCAATATTTATGGTCAGCTCACACCGAGTGGCGACGAGGCGCGCACTTTTTAAATAAGCGAATCAATATCGGACTATATTGACTAGAGGTGTGTAACTCATCAAGAATACGCGAGCTGCATCACAGCTCACGGCTCAGGTGTGTGAGCTGGTTCAATGATTCAGCTCACAGATCAGCTCAATTTGTACCTATAGTCCACGATACGTGCGCACGCTCACTGCGTACCGCGATGGTACCGCGCGACAAATCGAGCTGAGCTGCCGCGGTTCGTTCGACTCTGCCGAGCGGCTCTTTTCATACTTCAGAGTTGGAATTGTCTTTTTATATTATCTGTATATGTTACATATTTATTAATTGAATTAAAATTATTTATATGTTTTAGAACGAAATCATAATTCGTAGATTAGAATCACAAGAATAATCTATGGAGGGAGACGCAGATACAATAGGAGTTGGATTGAGCCGTGACCTAGTCATTTTGTTGTTGAGCTGTAGCTCAACGGCTCAAACCCGTGTGATCTGATTCATTGAACTGGTTCAGAGCTGAGTTACACACCTCTAATATTGACTGCACGAAAAGGTGCGCATATCAATGACAGAATTCGAATACGTGGCGAACAAAATTACCTCTTCAAGCATCGTCGTGTCGCGTCTCTGTTTGAACTGACCCTTAAGCTCGTGTTATTAATAACTAAAGTCTAACATTAAGAATTTAAGAAACAAAATGTTCATTTAGTACATCATGTTTTAAGGTCAGAAAGGTTGTCAGATGTAAAGTATTATGAATGAAATTATGTAATCTATAAATTAACAGCAAAATACTGAAGATCACAGCTTCAGCCAAAGTTTGTGATTTAGTTTCACAGATGGCATTATTACTAAAGATGATGCCTGAACACGATACATTTCACCATTACATAGATATAACATGGGCTCTAATTTGAAATGCCATAGCTAATATTTATTCCTATTTATAATATTCAACATCAAATACAACTAAAGAAGAAACCAATTATTTTCACTTTACAGCTACATTGTAGTTATTATTCGCTGTATTGTTGACACACTCACATTTTCTTGAATAAAATGTGAAATATGAAAATACCTTTCAGTGTAATGTCAAAAGACCTAAGATCCAAAATCTGCGAGTAACAATAAAGTACAAGTTGTATACTGGAACGGTGCCTGTTGTCAGCAAGTCTGTTCTCCCTGCCTGCACATCTGACTGTATCACAACCTCAAACTTATGGATGCGTCAAGTGAAGAATCCCATCGTATCCATATATCAGCTGCGGAAACTACATGACAGTTTTATCATATGGTCGATTGTTAAGCAACATTGTGCGGTATAAACGTAATACTACTAAATAGAAAATTTCAGGAATCTAGCTCCTGAAAAATTCTTCATCCTTCATTTACAATATCAAAAATATTTGACACGTATTTTTTCATTTGTCAGTTACACAGACAAATACGAAGATATGGTATGTTGAAGCTCCGCGTGACACGTTATGGTACACTTTTTGCTCGAAAGTGACTTCACGAGCCCCCACTCCCGAATTTTGACGCTCTTTATCTTTGTCATTTTTTTAAGTGTCCAATATTTTTTGATAATCTAAGTGACGGACTAATTAGATTTTTTTCCCAGTAATCATGCCTATAACCACACTAAGAAATATCAAGTAATATGTAGGGATGGTCAAATGTGCGGACAGAAGGTGTGTGTTGTCTAGCTAGGTGAGGCTAGGTCTGGCTAGGCTAGGCTGGGCTGGGCTGGGCTCGGGCGCTAGAGGCGGCAGGGCTCCGCGCCGGGCCGTCACGCGCCCGGGAGCGGCGGCCCGTCCGTCTGCACGTCCTTGTCCTCCGTGGACGGCACGCAAGCCCGATCAGACCCATACCTTCTTGACAAATCCAGCATCTCTCTCAACCCCTGAAATTATGTCATCAAAAACTTAATTCACAGATGTACATCTAAATAGATGACGCGAGTGATGTACTTCGCGTGTCAAAAGAGAGGGCAATGCTCTTCTTTTGACGCTGTTTCGCGCGGACGGGAACTCGCTTAAGGCTGCATGTCCACCTATGTGTAGCGAGGGATGTGTTTAGCTGAGAAATAGGATCGCTTAATTTTCACGTTATAGCTCTAATACTAGCCTACTAACTAAAGCGCTCTTGTGACATCATGGTAAGTAGAAAAAAAGTGACACGCTTGGTTTTCATACGGATGGAGGTACTTGCGTTATCTATTTAGGTATATGTCTTTGGCTTCAATATTGTAAGAATTACAAAGCACTCTCTGTATGTTACAGGATGTTTTTTGGCAATGGCAATACAATAATTTATTTCCATCAGTAAATACTTTTTAGCACAGGGCTTTTCAAAGCGTATTTTTTAAACTTTAAGGAGAAAATATTATTCCGTGCTTCGGAAGGCACGTAAAGCCGTGGGTACCGGCTATCATTTAACTGTGATATTCGATAGATTGTGATACATACAAATAGCTAATACAAACCTATTAATTTATTATATATTATTAACCTATTAATCTGAGATATCTTTCCAGGAATGTAAAATAAATATTTCCGTCTAAACCCCAGAGAAAAAAAAAATTGGGATATTTTCAATTTCACAATTCCATTCAAATAAAAGTTTTGCCATACTTGACTTTATAGAACAATATCAAAATGGTTGTGAAAAGTCATTTGCAACAACAATATAAGTACATACGAATGATAAAACTATAAATACCCCATGAGCTATGTCAATAATTTAACAAATAAATAGGTATTTATAATAGTGTAGTCTATATGAAGTAATAATGTTTATTTACCTTATTCTCGGTAATGAGCCTTTGGTATATTTCCTCTTCCTTTCTAGTTTCACCATTCTCATCCATATTGACTGCTTTGTACATGACACTTGTCATATCATTAATCCTCTCTGCTTGTTGGCGAATTAACTGGAATGATGAATAATAATTATAGGGTAGTCAGAGAGAGACACAGACATCTAGAACAAACTTAGCTCTGTAATGTCTGAATGGATGTTGATGTTACTTGGCACATTGCATAGATCATACTCTGGAATTAGGCTTGAGGTGATCATAGCGACGTCAAATGACGTACCGAAGGTCCCAGGTTCGAAACCTAGAACGAGCTTGAGCTTTCAGTGAAGGAAAACATCGTGAGAAAACTATAGCATGATGGTAGGGTACTTTGGAGTACCCACCTGGCTTACTACCACCCTTAAACTGAAAATTTGTCACCACACACCTACCTTTCCTTTTTAGGCTTTGTGAGCTTACCACCTGCGGCCACACCATTACTGACCATGGTGAGATTGTAGTCAAACACAGGTCTATAATAATCAAAAAATACATAAAGCATATTTTTTTACCCAGAAAAAATAAGATCCCTCGAAACCATAGCGAACAGTTATTATAAAAACTCCATATAAAATTATAAACATAATATTTTTGCGATTGCCAATGACCTGGCTCCACCTTCACAAACACCTTTTTAACAGGAAAGATATTTATGAAATCCCACACATATTAATAAACTGACCATACACCAATTTATTTTGGAATTCATGGTGTAAATATAGTCACAGCTGCTTCACATGAATCATCTAGTTCATTTCAGTGAACAGACAAAATATGTTTGTATCTAAGAATAAATATGAGATTTATATGTAATGTAACAAACACTCCATTATGGTGTAAAGTCTCTATATATCTTCTGACAAAAAAATCAAGGAACAGGTCAAACCATTGCACTCGAGTTCCCTAAAAAACTACTACCTGGACGAAAGAAGCACAGGGTCAAAGTGAGAGCAAAAATATATCACTTTGACCCTTATGCTTTTAACAAAATGAAGGATGGATTTTTCTAATATTATAAATGCGAAAGTGAGTTTGTTTGTTACACTTTCACGCCTCAACTACTCAATGATCGTCATCTATAGTATGGAGAAGGACATGGCTACTTTTTATCCCAGGAACACGGGTGAAATCGCAGGGGACAGCTAGTTACCTATAAGTAAAGATTGAATGTCATTAAAGGTTGAAATTATTCTAGGATGTTATCCTTTAACTTCCTGAGTAGACACTATAAATTGTAATCATGTGATGACCAACAATCACTATACTTAATATGGCAAACACTGGGATTCTTTATGCAAAGTAGGTAATTGTAATTCAATACAGACCTCTTGCTGTTTTTCATTGAGTGCTGCTGTAAAATCTATCTGTGACTCCCATATCCTCTTCTCTGTATGTTGTCTATACTTTGACATTATGAGTTCCAATGCTCGTCTATGGTCCTCCAATGCGGCTCGAAGCTCACCATTCTCTCTTTGAACATCACGCATCAATCTAGATTCCCTCTCTATACTCGCAATGAGAGCTCCTCTGGGCCTTTCTCGGGATGCCTCATTGAGTGTGTCCACATCCTCTTTGTACTGTAAGATTAAAATGATAAAGGAAGATATTTTCCTTCACTGAAAGCTCAAACTCACTTAAATTATTATTTAAATGTCACCAGATCAGTCCTTTTAGACAATTCTGCCAGTCAAGGTGTACAAACATAAATTTATCAATA
Organism: Polyploca ridens; assembly: GCA_951394255.1. Classification (NCBI taxonomy): domain Eukaryota; kingdom Metazoa; phylum Arthropoda; class Insecta; order Lepidoptera; family Drepanidae; genus Polyploca; species Polyploca ridens. The sequence continues at coordinate 13,237,564 of OX596249.1, read as the reverse complement.
AAAAAAACATTGGATAACAATTTTGAGTTAAAGTAACAATAGGTTGAAGCCCATGGCCAGATATAGTATGATTTTTACCATAGGAGACTTCAAAGTAATCACATACTTAAGAAGGAAGTTATTATTATGGTACTACAGTGCGGCCACCAAGAGAATTTGTTTCTGACACCTGTTAATATTGGCCACATCACAGAAACGGTTTACCTGATAATGCTGGTACTTTCACTAGCTATGCCTAAGAATATATTGGAACTTCCTGTGAAAGTTCCGTTGCAATAGAGTTAGCTGTTTCCAAGAATAGCACAATATTAACAGGCGTCAGAAATGCATTATCTCGGTGGCCTTACTGTACATAGAATTACTTAGCAGTACGTAAGTGATATTACCAAGTAATCAACCTGGCATAAATTATTTGATCTCTTAATAATAACCTTAATAAATAGAAATCTAATCTATAAAAATACAATCGCTACTGTTTACACAAGTTTTGAGAGGCATTATTACAAGGTCATAATACTGTTACTATGAAAATTCTCAATTAAATACTAAGCAAGAAGTCATTAACTATTTTCAATGTGAGAAGGCCTCTGAATCCGTTCTCTTCTTAAAGTATGTTAAAATAAACTATTATCTATGTCACGTCTACGTTCCACCTCAGAAGAAACAAGAACACAGGTTGAAATAAATTACCTGTTTCATCGTATGTATTTGTCGGTATGCTGTCTGGGTTTCGGTCAACAAAGCATCAGCTTCAGTCTCTCGCTCTTTGAGACGACCTGCGAGTCTTTTTGCATCCAAAATGATTTGCTGTATGGTCAGTGACATCTGAAAAAGCCAGCAATATAGAAAACCCAGAAATGTTCGATTGAAACCCAATTTCCAAAAGACAACTACACAAACCCTGATTTCCACACACGATAGAACCACGAGTAAGGTATCATCTAAGAAATTTTATACAATCAATCAATGATGATACAAGCACTCTATTATTCTAAAAACAACAAATTTTCATTGAAAACCAAACGACGCACATCAGCTGTTTCAAGATGATTATAGGACGGCAGCCATTAGCTTTCTGCAGTATATTATAAGCAGGGCAGCAGGGTTGGATTCAGACCCCCAGAAAATTGTTGTCTATGGAAAATAAAATTATACTACTTGTCGAAAATAATACTACGTTTTTCGTCCAGTTTGTTATAAATTTAAATAAAAATGCATTTGGAAGAAATTTTAGTTTTATTGTTATTGTACAAATCAACCAAATTTAGACATTGACACGACATAGCATGTCCTCAGATGGAATAAATTCAATACACATTAGGTACATTTACTTTCTTTCACAGCTTCGCATGAAAGTATCAGGAGTCAATAGAGCGATTTACTACAACTACAACAACGATTTCAACTTTATTTCGTAATTAAAGTAATATTTTTAATTTATTTCAACCAATAACAGTAGCAATCGACCTAAAGGTAAAATTATGGTATTTTCGCGTAGTATAATGGCATTACGATACTACATGCTACAGGCACAAAATTATGGTACAAATAGTATAATTATACTACGAAATCCAACCCTGATTATAAGTTACTCTATGGCTTTCTTTCTGCTAAGTACAGACTACAGCAGACGTACAGACAGTTTCTTATTCTATGGTTTCTCAATATCTATGGTACAATCAGCGTTGCCAGCCGAACGGATTTTAGCTCATGTCCGTACATGCATACTGATTTTAGTGGCAAATCTACGGATTTTAGTGGAAAATCTACGGATTTTTGTTCCATCCACCCTTTGAATATTATATATTGGATTCTCAAAGCATCCACCCAAACAATAGTATAAAAAATTCAATTATATAAATTTTTGCGTAAAACATAGCACAACTGCAAATAAAATCTAGTCCGCGTTTCGTTCTTATGTTGTTGTGTTAATTTTGCTGTAGACAATATCTGTCGGCTGTCATACCATAAGTTAAGGCGGCCCTCTGTGGCCGGCGCAACTTCAACGCAAGCAAAGTCTAAAAGCTTGTTGTTTCACCCAACGTAATGTTTGATTGCGAAAAAAGAGAGACAGCATCAGAGCCGTCGGTTATCAGTCGGTAAATTCCGCTGATCACTCGCGGCCGCTTCGCTAGGTTGTCATTCATGATTTCGCATTCATAAAACTTGTTCTAGGAGTATACTTCTTGTGAAAAAATCTTACAAGTTTGTGAAAAAAAAGTTAGTTATTTAGAATCTCCAATATCCAATACATTTGCAAGCCTGGTATCTAAATGTTTTCTTTACTTTTACAATTTATAGGTACATTAGATATGGCCAAAGTTCAGGCAAAAACGCTGTTTTTCAGAGGCTTTAACTGAATTTGTTTCACACTTTTTTTAAATTACGCCTAGTTACACGGCTAGATATAGTGCACAAGATACTAATTTGTTCAAAACATCTAACGAAAAATGTTTAACAACGCCATAATAAGTACAGAGGTTTTGTATGAAAAGTATGACGAATTGAGTCCTCTTAACAGGCTAGTATTATTAGCAGATTAGCGCAAAACGGAATGAACTATTGCGTTTGTAAAGATTCGTTAGATTTCAGTTTGCGTGGACAAACATATACATACAGGTGTTGTTTTGGTCAGTGACAAGCGACCCAGGAGCGGTAGTACATAAAATACATTTTACAAAAATGGACTTAATTCCATTAAATACTGTAAATGCGTTGAGAAATACCATAAATACAAAAATATACTATTTAACTACCCTTGTATGTACTTGTTACCTTTTTTATTTAAACTTTTTGTTCGATTCCGAGTATTCTCCACAATAAAGTTCAACAATTGTGAATTTCGACAAGCAAAATTTTATTAATCTACATATAGGTACTAGGGTAGAGGCACCAATAAATGAACGTTTAAGGGTTTTGTCCATCTTTGAATAGCTATAACTCAGTCATTTCATGACATAGGCGCTTGTGGTTTTTTTCAATAATACCTTAAATCCTTATTAATTGAAGGATTAAAGTAATTATATCCTACATCTTCAAATATTTTTTTAAAAATTGTAAATGTAGGAAAATTTAGGTTTTACCCCTATAGTTGAACACTGAGCCCTAATTATGAACGTTTTGTACCCAAAAGTTGAACTAACATTTGAATAGGAGTAGATTCCATATTAGTTCGTTCATTTAATGGATTAATGAACCATAAAATGAACGAATAATATTCTAAGTGAATATTATTCGTTCAACTTGAGGCAAATATACCCAAAGGTTGAACGAATAAAATGTGAACCGTTCAAATTTCGACCACCGATCTTAATGGTGATTCTATAGGAAAGTTAGGTTTAACATAATCAAAAACTCTAAAATAATTTGTTCAACTTTTGGTAACTAAGTTCATAAATTTAATAAAATTCATTTGAGTATTTTTGTTTTTGTGTTTAATCGTTAACTTAAAGATTTTAATGGGTATAAAAATTAGACCTTTTTCCATTAGTTGAACGCCGTTCATCTATTGGATCAAGTGAACAAAATTTAATCCATTACTTGAACAGTAAATTTCTCTAAAAAACGGTAAATAATGTAATAATATTTATTAAGTTATTGAAAGCAGAATATATCAAGATTTTATTCCAACCAAAACTGCTCTAATATGACATTAATTCTTTCTATACGCTGACAATGTTCTTAAATTTGGAAGGACTTACCGTTAGAAGGTTTCCATATAAAACCGATTTTTGGCGGGTACCGTACACATAAAAAATTCACCGCAAGCGCGTCTGGGCTGTCATTGTCAATGTTGTTAAGGAATATAGAAGAAAAAATATTAATTATTAATATATGGGGAAAAAAATATTGCAAACATGTAAATTTAGGGATTATATTATATTTCTTTAATTTTCGTTCGATCGTTCATCTATTGGGGGTCGGTCATCTTTTGGTGCCACTACCCTATATTAATATAAGTATTAATGCGGAATGGTTTTTTGTTTTTTTTAAACAGTCGGATTTAAAAACATATTTTATATATGATAGCCAGATATAGGCTAAATCTTATTTTAAAAAATAGGTATCCCTACGAAAACTTCCCAAGGTGTAAAAAAAATACCTATAAAATTCCTAATATCGCGTGCGCTGCGAAAAAAACCATTGATGATGTTAGAACAAAATGCTTAATGTAGTAAAGAATTGTAAGTCTTCAATATGTCTACAGAAAAGTCCGTGGTGGAATATATCTATCTCCTAAAAAATATTCATATTCAAAAGGTTATTTGCTATTTTGACCAATATAGAATTGATACTTATCCAGTTAAATATGTTATTTACCTTATGTATTTAATGTAGATTAAATGTGCCCTTTACTTCTGTATTTCTTCTTCTATCCTTTTCTTTATACTCACCAAAGTAAATAAGTTGTTTACGTGACGAGCGAAACTTACGATATACGGTATAGGGTACGACACCACGCAAACGAAGTCGTGCCGATATGGCAGAACAACGTTTGTCGGGTCAGCTATCTATATAAAAATACAACACTTGTAGGAAACTTCTTATTTTTAACAACTTAACTTGCTGAAAAATTAAAAAGCATTTTACTTTTTGATTTCATAAAGTGTAAGTACTGTAAATACCTACTGAGATCTTTATCGACAGAGGCATCCCTGGCAATCCACACTAACCACGCGGCGGCGAGTAGCTACAAAGCAAAACTCTGTTTACGCTCGTAACCTTAGGTGCATTTTCGTTCGCAACGTCTAGCGACTCAAAAGAGTAGGCTATTATAGAAGTAGGTATTGTAAATTTTGTATGGAGTGATTTATCTGTTACGTAGTAAATATTTAGTAATCTGTGGCTTTGCTTTGGCTTAGATTCCAAGCAAACCTAGCTCACTGAACTCGGGTAGGGTCTCTAATTTCTCGGGGAAACAGGAATCAAACTAGTAGTAGTTACTACCGTAGAATATCTACTTATCAGTAAAATATTTTTTATTTCCAAAATAATGATGATATTAATATTATTCTTAAAACATAAAGCATAAAGATTAAAAATTCGTAAAAATAGTAGGTAATAGACGTAATTTGGTAGGCACCTCATGATAAAAAACAAACATTAGAATTTAGAATACTTTATACTAACCGTGCGCGATAAGTTGAGACCCGAGTGGAATGCGACTCCCTCGCCTGTTTCCACTGCTCTGATCTGACTGACTTCACAAACTCTACACACCGTAGTCAAAATATGTGGCTTGGCCGTTTCAATACTACAAGAACTATTGAATAACAAAAAAGTAATGAACAGTGAATACATTTTTCACCTTACTCCCATGTGACGGTAGCGAAACGGCCAAGCCACATATTTTGACTACGGTGTGTAGAGTTTGTGAAGTTAGGGCTTATAGAGTAAGTGCATGTAGAGTTATAAGCTTGGCTCTACATGAGATCTGATAACTTTTTGACAGTACGAGCCATATGTCTTGGCGCCAACATTTTACATAAAAATGTTTTTGGTGAGATTGTACTTATAGCATAAAGCAATAATCCCGCTACACGTACAAAACGGGAGCCATGCTTCATGAGGGTAGTATACAAGCAAGGAACTGTAACGTCGCGGGCTTCGTCACCGCGCCAGGTCTCAACTTATCACGCACGGTTAGTGAGAAGTCAAAATTTAACTTGAAAGCCTCAAAGCTTTATCTAACATTGACTGCAAAAAGGTCTTATAATCGAATATCTTGTGCTTTATAGATTTATTTCAGAGTATGGTTTTTCATTTATAACAAAAGGTCATAGGTATTTCATAGATTATGCTTGGACAAAAAATCTCTAATTAGCTTGTTCACTTTCTCTGGTTCTTCTTGCTGCATGAAATGCCCGGTGTTTTCAACTATCATCGTTTCAATATGTGCGTAGTCTTTCTTCATGGTCTCCAAAATGCCGTGATTAAGGCAGGGGTCGTTAGAAGCGTGGGCAACCAGCATCGGTACATTCTCCTCATGATATTTCGACGGCATGGTGTAAGAGTAGTTCGCTCGATAGTAGTTTATGGGGGGTGTAAGAGCAACTGTAATTGAAACGAAAAAATATAAATTAACTAAGGCATCGAATATTTAAAGATAGGTAATGGAAATCTGGATATCTGATGACTCTTCGCTGTAAAGTGGAATACCTACTCGTGGTACCTACTAATTTCTCCCATACTAATTTATAGTTAACTCAGCCTCGATAGTATGTGTTTATTAACGTTAATTCTTTACACTCGGGGTAGAAATGCCTCTAGAGGCGCTGTGCCAATTCCTATAGAGAAATGTCGTAAACGCAAACACGTTAGTACGCGTTTACTAATGCGTTTTCGTTAATTATTTTGTATGGAAGAAATTAGTACCATGAGTATTCCGCTAGAGGCGCTGTGGCAATTCCTATAGAGAAATGTCGTAAACGCAAACACGTTAGTACGCGTTTACTAATGCGTTTTCGTTAATTATTTTGTATGGAAGAAATTAGTACCATGAGTATTCCGCTAGAGGCGCTGTGGCAATTCCTATAGAGAAATGTCGTAAACGCAAACACGTTAGTACGCGTTTACTAATGCGTTTTCGTTAATTATTTTGTATGGAAAAAATTAGTACCATGAGTATTCCGCTAGAGGCGCTGTGGCAATTCTCATAGAGAAGTTTCGTAAACGCAAACGCATTAGTAAGCGTTTACTAACGACAATTCTTTACACTCAGGGTCAATCGGGGTACAGGGCGGCGGACGGGAGTCAGAAAATAAGAAATGTGTACTATAGCTGAATACATTTTTTTACTGTATTTAACCGCAAACTCAACATGGTAAATGATAATGTGGCCGAAGGTAAGCACATAAAGCCTAGTAGCAATTGGCTCTTAAGTGTAGAAAAAGAAAACCTATTTCCATAAAACTACTACAAAGCAAACTAAACAACTAGTAGGTACAAAGAGTTAAACAAATAGCTAATTTAATAATAATATACGATTACGAAGACTTAAAAGTAGTAAGTACCTACTTTACTAGGTACCTGAATGTAGAAACTAAAACTAAAAATAATACCCAACAGTGTAAAGGTCAACAGACATATTTAAATGAAACTTGAATAAAATATAGGTACCTACCAGCGTTGCCAGACGTCCCGATTTTGGCGGGACGTCCCGATTTTTAGCCCAAAATTAAATGTCCCGCGCGGGACAGGCTCAGTCCCGCTTTTCGAGGATTACTCGACGGTGAAATCATCGTTGGACGTAGGAGTGGGAGATTATAAAGACAACACTGCACAGAAATGGCACCAGTTTTTCCGTGACTCGTCTAAACATCGCAGTGATGTTTAAGGAGAACCGCCCCAAAGTGCGCTAAATGACACTGTGACATTCTAAAATCAAACTTCTAAGTCAATGCAATCAAAAGATACGGTCGTATATGCCGCATATTTTGACGCTTACAAGGGAATCAAAACCTATAGAGTACTTCCCGTTGACCTAGAATCATACAATTTGGCAAGATTGAAGCAATTCCATATAGGACAAAGTAAAGGAAGAAATCCGAAAAGCGTTTTGCAGTTACATCGCAAAAAGAAAAAAAATTGCAAGTAAGTATATTACATTAACATAATCGAAAAAAAGGGAAACAATCTTCAAGACTCGATTCCCCTGATGAATGAACTATTTACATACCTACAAGTTTCTACGGAACTCTCGGTGCGCGAGTCCGACTCGTAATTGGCCGGTTTTTTTTAGGATGTCCCGCTTTCGGCGATAGAATCCCGCTTTTTTACTCAAGAGGCTTCAAAATCCCGCATTGCCCAAAAAAAAATCTGGCTACGCTGGTACCTACCTACCTATACTATAAAATCAATTCAAATTTTTCATCAAAATATATATATATATATTTCTATAAAATCATATGAATGATTAGATCATAAGGAACGACCGTAACAAACAGCCTTTTGGATTTAATTCTGTGATCTCTGTAGCCTAGCCCAAAATGATGCCACACGCGCTTTAGTTATGGCGAAGAAATCTAGCACCCTCAGCGAACATAGTATACCTACTATACTTATAACTAGCGAGATACGACGCGCTGCATGCAGTACCGCGGTCGACGCATGACGATGCGAAAACAATATAGGGTAGTGGCACCAAAAGATGACCGACCCCCAATAGATGAACGATAGACCGAAAATTAAAGAAATATAATATAATCCCTAAATTTACATGTTTGTAATATTTTTTTCCCCATAAGGCAATATTTTTTCTTCCATATTCCTTAACAACATTAACAATGACAGCCCAGACGCGCTTGCGGTGAATTTTTTATGTGTACGGTACCCGCCAAAAATCGGTTTTATATGGAAACCTTCTAACGGTAAGTCCCTCCAAATTTAAGAACATTGTCAGCGTATAGAAAGAATTAATGTCATATTAGAGCAGTTTTGGTTGGAATAAAATCTTAATATATTCTACTTTCAATAACTTAATGTATATTATTACATTATTTACCGTTTTTTAGAGAAATTTACTGTTCAAGTAATGGATTAAATTTTGTTCACTTGATCCAATAGATGAACGGCGTTCAACTAATGGAAAAAGGTCTAATGTTTATACCCATTAAAATCTTTAAGTTAACGATTAAACACAAAAACAAAAATACTCAAATGAATATTATTAAATTTATGAACTTAGTTACCAAAAGTTGAACAAATTATTTTAGAGTTTTTGATTATGTTAAACCTAACTTTCCTATAGAATCACCATTAAGATCGGTGGTCGAAATTTGAACGGTTTACATTTTATTCGTTCAACCTTTGGGTATATTTGCCTCAAGTTGAACGAATAATATTCACTTAGAATATTATTCGTATATGAGACTAACAACATCATACTTATGCCAATATGTCTTCAAGGTACCTAATTATCGATAACAAAGAAATATGAAAACAATATAGGTACAAGAGTATGTAAGCCAGTTGAATAAACAATTAAAACCGTCATGCAGACACATATTATTAAACAGCGTGTAGAGAAACTGTTACTACATTCAGTGAGGACAATACCTACTTACATTCTTTTACATTTTAAGTACCTATTGCTAATACAGGACCAATGTTACTTACACAATAAATCGGTTTCCAACGAAAAAAAAATACTTACATGGTTTTCCAAACCAATATTTATAGCACTCTATATCTACTTTATCAGTCGTGTTCTTTCCAGGTACCATCATCATTGTCTCGAAAACTGCCATGTCGTTCATGAGAAAGATGCTCTCTGGTATTGAAGGCACCCGAAATAAGAAAACGTACCTAAAACACACAAAACAATATATGAAAGTCATCAATAATGACGCCTATGGAATGGAATTCCAATGCTGGACATAAGCCATTCTCAAAAGTTGCCACATCTTTCCTCCGCTTATCGCACGCCGCATCCACTCACTGCCTGCTATGTTTCGCAGGTCATTGTTCAGCTCATGGTATATGTTTTCTTGGATCATGTTTTAGCTAGTGGGAGGGGCACCCTACACTTTGCTTGTCTGTATTTGGTCTCTAGCATCGAAATAATAAAACTAAAGAAATGTAACTCGAGCTCAAAAATCATACCACGCAAACTGAACCGCGGTGGGCGTTGCCAAAAAAGAGAGACTCACCGCGCTGTCAGTTCGCCGGTATCATTGAGTCGATGCGTTCGTGTCGCGAGGGACTTAGAACTGTGATTATTATTGTGTTTTGCGTTGTTTACATTGTGCAATTATGCCGTCATGTGTTGTTAAGTGGTGTAGAAGCCATACAGATATGAAGAATGCTGGAATCACTTTTCATATGTGAGTAAATAAACATTTTGAAATCCTATACTTGTGACTCTGGAAAGTGTTATGCAACATGAACGCAACATGCGTATTTATTTAACACGTTTTGATATTTCACTTAAACTGTGATGCACTAGTACCTATAATTATAAAGAGGATAGAACCTTTGTGGCATAGCGTGCCAACCGCCATTTTAGCTTTTTTTTCAATATAATAACCTTATTCGACTTTTGTCCCGTTTTGACGTCGGATGTCAAAGAAAAACAAAAGTCAAATAAGGTTATAATAATATTGTTTTAAGAGCTTGTGGTTCGCCCTCTGATCTGACCTTAACACGACCCATCACTCTATAATTCGTATGTAAAAACCATAAACTGATTAAAATACTTCTTAATTTTAGATCCATACAATTATAACACATAAAGAAATATTTTAATCCGAAAAGCACATCACAAACTTTTAAATGAATATAATAGAGTGGTATAGTTAAATTACAACTAATTAATACAACTTATAAGCATAGTGCAAATATACGATTCTTTATCCTCTTACAATCAATGCATAACATCGTCCACGCATCTCGCACTGCAGCAGGCGTACGAACCAATTAGCATTATCTGTCTCGCCGAGAACCAATCATCGCGCTTGCCGGAATACAACGCGTTAGGCAAGCGCGGCAAGCGCAGCTAATTGGCTTATTTGCATGTGTGTTCTTTCGTTCGAATACTAGAGATATTTTGTCAATGTAGTGAAGTGTGGAGCCGAATTTCGCGTTGATTTTGTTCACAATTACGCTTCCTTAGTTTTATTATTTCGATGGTCTCTAGTCTAGTCAATAACTCGACTACCTCATAGTTATCGGTTCTCCCGCAAAGCTGAGCGGGCAATGGATTATTATAACGATAACATCCAGTCGACAACTAAACTAACCGACATTACTCTGAGATTAAATTAAAGAGTGAGTTGGCGGAACTACACAGTAGCTACGCGGACAACCTGGACCAGCGTAACCATCTTCAGGAGACAGTAACATCTTTTAGCGCATGTTGTGATACATATGACCAAGCGCTTTACCGCATCTCTGAGCTTGAGAGTAGCTTAAGTCTAGCTCATAATAATATAAATAAGCAAAATTTAGATAATAGCAATCATGAGGTCAACAACACCTTAAGCCTGTATGATGAAATGATAGGGAATGATTCGTGTCAGCAGTCTGTCCAACTTACCTCTATACCTAATTTAACTTCTGAACAACCTATTTATGTTATGTCAAGCCATAATAAGATAAAAAAGTACTTAAGATTGAATAGATTTATTAAAAAATGTTACCGTAGTGCAGCCTTAAGAAGAAATAAATCAAAAAAATCTAATAAAAAAACTTAACAAATGTGATCTTAAGTTAAAGAATGGTCTAAAAATTTATGACACTGACACACAGCGATTGCTCTCTGACTTAGAGAACAAAGAGAAGATTTTCTCATCAAGTATGAACAATCCCAACAACAAATTAAAGAGCACATATTGGCTGCGACTCAATTAGTAGATATGTGTAAGTATAATGAGGATAGATTTGAGTCTCTCGTTAACAACCATACTTGTGGCTGTATGCATGTGTCCGCTGATGAGTCAATGCCAGTTTTACCTGAGGGTTTGCCTGAGATTTTACCTTACATTTTGCCTGAGGTTTTACCTGGGGATTTGCCTGGGGTTGTATCTGAGGTTGGACGAGCTGAGCTGTGTGTGAGTTGTGATTCAGAATCCTCTATGCTAATTAAATACAAAACAGTAATTTTTACTGATAAAATAGGAGTTAACTTTGGTTCCCTTATTAATAACCATTCAAAATAGCCAGTAGTTAATTATTGTATGCCAGGTGCTTCTTACATGCAGATTATTACAAAGAATAATACAAATGAAATTTGACAACTATACCACAGTTGTAATTTTAGTTGGTCATGGACCATATGTACATAGGATAAACCTGTTTAATAGCTTTGAGTCCCTACAAAGGTTAGGGGTACTAAAAGTAATGTTGTGTGCTTTTCCCTACTCAGTTGACAAACAGAATAGTTATATCATGTTTCTGAATAATGTATTATTTAATTTGACATGTCACGATGACAATATTTTGTTTTTCGACACTAATAAGTTTGTTAGTGGAATAAACTTGAATTGGGATTCACTGAAAATGCCTAGAAGGACGAAAAACCTGATTGCTACATTGATAGCTTATAATATTGATAGTGTTATAATAAATATAACAAACAGTAGGTTAAGTGACGAAGCAATATTATCTAGTAACTCTAATAATATTGTGATTAATTCTTTAAACATATAGTTTCGACAAAAGAGAAGCCTAGACAAAGTATTGTTTTATTGCATCAGAACATAAATCGCTTCTCTGGCAAAATACATGATATTGAACTTTTATTGGATAAAACCCAGGTTGTTATTTTATGCTTTACTGAAACCTGGTTAAAACCTGATATGATGCTTTTTAATATTAACAATTTCACCGTCACCAGTGCGTTCAACAGAGTGTCTGCTAATGGTGGTGGATCTATTATTTTATGAAACAGCAACATAAAATTCAAAAATCGTACAGATATATGTAGTCATTCTGTGGAGCACGTCTGTGAGGTGGCATGTGCAGAGATTGAAAGCTCCATCATCGTATGTGTATATAGACCTCCGGCTTCTGACTTTTCTTTATTTTATTCTATAATAGAAGAGATTCTTAGTAAACTTTTCAAATCCAAAAAGTCTATAGTAGTTTGTGGTGACTTCAATATCGATATTCTTGTTACTTCATCAGATAGAAACAATTTTATTTCTTTATTTAAATCATTTAATATGGATCTTTTGTTTTGTGAACCGACACGGGTAACAGCCACATCTTCAACATGCATTGACAACATTATTACAAATGGGAGTACTTTGGATAAGTTCTTAATTCCTGGTGTTCGCTCGGATCATTTGGCTCAAGTTGTTAGATTGCCCTCTCAAAGCCAAGTATTATATGAAGTAAGTAGGGAATTTAGACCAACCACAAAGTACAAGTTAGAGAAATTTAATAGTCATTTGGAATTGAGTCTTGCTAATACCTATTTCGAATCTGATGATCCTAATCATAACTATGAAACATTGTTTACTGAGATTTGTAAAGGATTTAATAAATATTGCCCGAATCTACTAAGGTAACTGATAAACTAAAATTCTGTGACTGGGCCACTAAAGGAATAAGATTGAGTAGAGAAAACATGTATGAACTCTATCGTAAAAAATCAAACACAACTAACCAAGAGTTTCATACATATGTTAGGAATTATTCAGAAATATTTAAATTAGTTTGTAATAGAGCAAAAGCCATTTTCATTGCCAAAAAAGTTAGTGATTCGACTAATAAAATTAAAACTGTGTGGAAAATTATAAACACGGAGACTGGTAAAAATAAAAAGGAAGAAGACACAATTAACCTTAAAATTAATGATAAGCTTATCTCCGATAAATTTGAAGTAGCGAGTGCTTTCGAATCTTTTTTTTCAACAATACCTTCTGAAGCTACTAAGTATCTTGCATCTTCACCTAAGAAAGAGTGTCTCCTTAAAGACAATTTCCCAAAACATATTCCCAAGTTTTTATTGAAGTTTATTGATGCTAGTGAAATATTAGGAGCTTTCAAGTCTATGAATATAAAAAATACAGAAGACTTATGGGGCTTATCAGTTAAAGTAATCCACTCAGTTATAACTAGTATAGCACCTATTTTAGCAGCTATTTTTAATCAATGTATTGTTCAGGGTTCTTTCCCCGATTTGATGAAACACAGTAAGATCATTCCTATATTTAAATCTGGGTGCAAAAATAATCCTTCTGATTATAGACCCATCTCTATACTTGCAAAATCTTTGAGAAAGTTATACTAAATCAATTGTTAACTCATTTTACCAAAAATCAGATTTTACATGATCATCAGTTTGACTTTACAAAAGGCCGGTCTACGACAGACGCTGGTGCTAAACTTTTAAAGCATATTTTTGAAGCCTGGGAGAATTCACAGGATACGGTTGGCGTATTTTGTGATCTCTCCAAGGCATTTGATTGCGTAGATCACTACACACTAGTTTTAAAACTCCAACACTATGGAGTTCGTGGAGTGGCACTCGATCTTATATCATCTTATCTATCAGGTCGCCAACAAAAAGTAGGTATTAGCGGTACTACGTCCTCAGGGTCTTTAGTGAAAACGGGCGTACCGCAAGGATCAATTTTAGGCCCTTTTTTGTTTCTGGCATATATTAATGATCTGCCCTATATGGTAAATGAATTGTCGGATATAGTTTTATTTGCTGATGACACTTCTCTAATTTTTAAGGTCAATAGAAAAGATACAGACCTTACGCAGCTCAATGACACCTTATCAGCTGTATCAAAATGGTTTGCCGCCAATAACCTTATGCTTAATTCCTGTAAAACTAAATGTATAAGGTTTTCTATGGTAATCTATTGTTTGGGTCCTCGCGAATCACTACGAAGTCGATTCAAGGAATTTAAAATTTTAACGTTACCGTCACAGTACATTTATGAAAATATTATGTTTGTCCGTAAAAACTTAAATTTATTTGAAATTAATAGTAGCCGCCATAACTTCAATACAAGAAATAAAGATAAAATTGTGACACCTAGATTCAGGTTATCTAAAGCTAATAAGTCTTTTCTCGGAAATTGCGTTCTATAATAAAATCCCAGATTTCATAAAGCAGAGGTTAATTGACAAAGCCTACTATAAGGTGGCTCATTATGTGGAAGACAAGAATATATGGTTGTAGTAGCTTCTCTCTGCACTTGCATCCCCCTGGCTAAGTGACAATTGTACGAATAAGCATAAAATAATAATGTATTTGGAAAAAAAAAGCTGTTTAAAAGATCTTCCACAAAAAAAAAACGTTGCTGAGTTTCTTGCCGGAGTCTTCTCAGTTTAAGTGTATTCCGAACCGGTGGTAAATTCAACTGTATGTACCAATGTAACGTTCATAAGTGCCTTACTAGGGCCTAAACTGAATAAATGACTTTTTGATTTTGATTAAGCAAGCTGAAATGACAGTGGGTAGAATTACATAAATGATACATACATAACTAAATATAATTAATTTGAATTCAATGATATCTATACATATAAGGTCCTAATAAATTAGTGAACTTCCTCTTGAGGGATGAATGTATAGGTTTAGGTTTAAAAAAATCTTCTTTGACTTGTATGGTTGGAGAGTCTATGCAAGTCAAAGAAGTTTTTTTTTTCCCACGAATTATTTTTCAAATAATATTTTTTGATTACTAATGACCTATACATTCATCCCTCGAGAGGAAGTTCACAAATTTATAAGGACCTTATATATTATATGTATTTCGTTGTTCGAATTCCAGTTTGCCTGTGGAAAAATACCCAATCTTTCGTAAACGGACCTTAATATTAAAAAAGTGTACCTAAAAGATGTCCGTGAATATAAAATAAATAAACCTAGATCTAGATCCTTCAAAAGTTATCGCATAGCGCGCATAAAAATCGCATAGCGCGCAGTGTCACGATTCAAGTACAACGTCATTATTAATTCACACACAGATTACAGAATCAAAGGCAGATTGAGCGCATGGAACATGAAAGTGAAGCCAAAAAAGCAAATACAAATCAGATAACTGTACGTGGATTACGTAACTTCAGATTGAAATAACCTCTGAATCGGTAGAAATATTACAAAATCGTTAATGGTTCCATTTCTAATGAACCAATGTTTGTATTTGCAGTTATCAGAACGTAAAAAAGTTATCAGAAAACCGCTATATTGAACCGATTTCAATTCGAAAATGATTGAAATTTAGTTAAATAATCGCGTTTTCCAGTTTGTATTTGCTTTGTTTAACCACAGTTTATTAATAAAGAAGTGATTTTTTGTTAAATAAAGTTTGTTAAACAAAGCAAATACACATTCAAAAGCGAATACTAGGTAGGTATGTATTTTTCAATTTGTATTTGCTTTTTTTGCTTTACTCCCGTGTTCAGCGCGCTCCATCCGCCTTATTCTGTAATCTGTGATTTTACAAGAATAGATATGAGCGGGTATTTCTGGTCGCGTTATCACGTTATTTTAATATATACGCTACCTACTCAGTCAGGTAAACCAGTTTTACATTTATTAGCTTCCAAGATTGATACCGCTATTCATTCATATGGAATATCTACGTCTAGTTACAGTTATGAACAAGAGGAACGAAACATGTTTTTATGTATTTATTTCACACTTGGTTTCACTATCCCTGACTCTCACTGGACAGGGTAGGCTCATGAATTAATCTGGTACTGACAATATGAGTGAACGATCTATACGAGTGATCATAGACAGGTGCTCGTCGGACCTCTTGGCAATCAATGCCGGAATTCCTCAGGGATCAGTTCTCTCTGCAACCTTAATTCTGCTGCATATCAACGATCTGTTAAAACCCGGTATCTTTGGGTATACGGCAGACGACAGCACTGTTGCAGAGAGATACGTTTCCAGCGCACGAGCCTAGTGACGAGATCCAATTGTTTCGAGAGGCCATGGTAGAGAGTTTGAACGTGACCTTACAGGCAGTCTCTGATTGGGGCAAAGCCAATCTGGTCACATTTACCGCCACCAAGACACAGGCGTGTCTTTTCACCGCCAAACGGAGTCCACCACCAGGCTCCAACTTTTCAAAATATATCCTTGCCAATATGCGATCGGCTTGATCTCCTAGGCATAACATTAACAGCCAAAATTTTGGCTGTTCTATTGAGTCGAAGGCAGAAACAGCTGCCAGAAAGCTGGGTATCCTCTCTATGGTCAAGCGGTACTTCACGCCTGGGCAGTTGCTCCAACTTTATAAAGCACAAGTCCGGTCATGCATGGAGTACTGCTGCCATCTTTGGGATGCATCAGCTAAGTACCAGCTTGAGGCCCTCTACTCAATAGACCGCCGAGCCAGGAGACTAATCGGAGATGAGTCTTTAATTAAGGCGAAACTCACGAGCCTCGACCATCGAAGAAAGGTTGCTTACTTATCGGTTTTCTACAGGATATATTTTGGAGAGTGTGCGCAAGAATTGTTCAACCTTATTCCACCATCCCCTTTTTTACACCGAACCACAAGACGCCAGGATTTTCGTTGTTGTCATACTGAAACACTGACACAGCGTTTTGCATCCTCATTTATAATGCGGACAGCAAGGGAGTGGAACTTGCTTCCGGCGTCTGTGTTTCCTGACGCCTACATTCTAGGTACTTTCAAGGCCAGAGTGAATAGGTTTCTCCTGGGTAAGCGTGTTTCATCTTAGGCTTCGTCATCGTCCCTTATGGGCGGGTCAGTGGCCAAACGCAAGCCCATTTAATAAAAAAAGAAGAAATATATATATGTATAAGATAAATTATTCTCTACGTCTATATAAGGAATATAAACGACAATGTGTTGCTTCTGTAAACGAAGATTTATTTAAGTACGTGTTATCATAACAATCGCACTAACTACACAATTAAACATTAAATCATACCTGTAAACGAAGAAACGACATTTAAAGTTTATTCCTTAACTTCTCAACAAAATCAATTTTCTCCGTATTGATATTTGGCGTTTTGACAGATGACAGCGCGACTAAATTCAAATAATAAAAAATAAAGTTAAAGAGTATACATACTCTTTACATCTCCCCCCCTTAGGGATGAAAATTTACATACAAATTTTCATTCAAAACTCCTCTTCCCCAGTTTCTCCTTCTAATGTAGGGACAGGAATAAGTTTTGTAATATGAAAAAGGTTTGATTCTGTTTTTTTATGACCTGTATCAATTCTATATATTGAGTTTGATATTTTCTCAATAATCTCATATGGTCCAATTTTTAGTTCATCTAATTTTTTCCTATTAAGTTTGTTTCCATTTTCGACGTACACCATATCTCCTTCATTAAATTCACAATATTTTCGATTTTTGTCAAATAATATTTTGTTGTAATTATGTGATTTCACTGTATTTTCAAATGCTGTTTTCTTGTCTCTAATCCAATCAATTTTGGATTTCCCTTGCTTTAATTCGTTTGGTAAAATACTGTCATCGGTGCCATATAAAAGATAACTTGGTGTAAAACCAGTGACCGAGTGACTAGTATTATTATATTTACTCACACATTCTTGTGCTATTGTTGTCCATGCTCTCTTTTTACCTTTTTCATTTATTTTACATCTGATTTTGTTCACTAATGTTTGATTAAGTCTTTCATTTAAACCATTTGAGAATGATGCATTTACTGCTGTGAAGACTATTGGTATCCCCTTGTCCTTTAAAAAATTCTTAAATTCTATTGAATTAATTCCTGGGTATTGGTCGGTGAGAAGTATACCAATATCCTCTGTATCAATTATATTCATAACAAGTTTTATAAAATCATTTGCATTCTGAGTTTTCGAAGTTAAAATAAATGCATACCTTGTAAAGTGATCTACTAAGAGATGTAGGTATTTTTTTGTTGATCTTGAACCTCCAAAACCACCAATTGTATCTATTGAGATTATTTCAAAAGGCTTTGTTGCCGGACCTAGATGAGACATGAAACCAAATTTGTCTTGTCCTCTAGATTTATTTTTAATACAAATTTCACAGTTTTTACAAATGTTTTTAATGTTTTTCATCAAGTTTTTAGCTGCATAGTGTGGACTAACTGTTTTTTGCATTTGTCCAATTCCAATATGGCATAGGTTTTCATGTATGTTTTTTAGGAGTTTAATGCTAAATTGTTCAGATACAATTACTTTTTCTTTTTTCTTGATCCTTTTTAAGTATATACTGTGTTTTTTTATCAATTTGTTTTTATTGTTTTGTATTTCCTCATTTTCTTTTTGATCTATTAAAATATCTTCAAGTTTAACCAGGTTCACGACTTTTAATTGTTCATCAGTGTTATCATTTACTTCTAATACTGGATTCCTGCTAAGACAGTCTGCTTCCAAATTTTGTTTTCCTGGTGAATATTTAATTTCAAAATCATATTGTGATAGATAATATGTTAAGTCACCCAGTTCTTCGTCGGTTCTAGATTTCAGATTCATGTTCTCTAGTGGTTTATGATCTGAATAAACTGTGAATGATTTACCTATCAACCAGTATTGCCAGTATCTCACCGCTTCCTTGATAGCTAAACATTCTAAGTATATAGCTTTTTTTTTGCTTTTGTGCTGCATTTAGTTTTTTTGAAAAGTATGCTACTGGTTTTTCTCTACCATCAGGTTGTGTCTGTTTCAAAATAGCTCCAACACCTTCCAAAGAGGCATCAGTGTAAATGTTGATTGGTAAATTTTGATCAAATATTTCTAAAATTGGTTGTGAGCATAATAAGCTTTTTATCTTCTCAAATGCTTCTTGACATTTATCAGACCAGATGAATTTTTGATTTTTTCTGAGTAAATTATGCAATGGATCTAGTATTATTGCACTCCTTGGTATGTATTCATGATAAAAGTTTATTTTTCCTAGAAACTGTCTTACATTCTTCTGTGTTTTTGGAATAGGAAAATTCTTTACCGAAATCAAATTATCCTTTACTGGTTTAATAGAATTATTTTGAATTATATGACCTAGATATTTGACCGAGTCTGATGCAAATGTGCATTTGGTAAATTTTAGTCTAAAACCTTCTGTTTTGATTGCTTCTAGCAATTGTGTTAGATGATTGATGTGCTCATCAAAAGTTCTTGAGAATAAAAGAATATCATCAATATAATTAACTGTAAAATCAGTAAGTTTATGTTTTCTCAATATATTGCTTAATATCCTTTGAAAAATCGCTGATTTTTTTTTTTTTTTTATACCACTAAGGTGGCAAACAAGCATACGGCCCGCCTGATGGTAAGCGGTTACCGTAGCCTATGGACGCTTGCAACACCAGGGGTATCACTCGCGCGTTGCCGACCCTGAAGAAACCTCTTCACACCCTTCTTGAAGAACCCCATGCTGTACTCCTTTGGGAAAACCACGGCGGGGAGCTCATTCCACAATCTGAGCGTCCGCGGAAGAAAACTCCTTTGAGCCCGCACAGTTCGAAACAATTCTGGTTTCAATGAGTGAGGATGGATTCCCCGTCGATGGCGAGAGTTGCGATGGTAGAAGGTGGCCGTGGGCATCAAGTCGAACAATTCCTTGGAACACTCCCCGTTGTACAAGCGGTAGAACACACATAAAGAGGCAAAGTCTCTCCTCAGACTGAGGGGCTCTAAACCGTTTGTGAGCTCGGGATCGTCGACAATTCTAGCGGCACGTCGCTGAACCGAGTCTAAAGGCCCAAGCTGGTATCCAGGTGCCCCCGCCCACAGATGACAACAGTACTCCATATGAGGCCGGACTTGCGACTTATAAAGTTGCAGCCTTTGCCCCGATGTGAAGTACTGCCTCGCTCTGTTGAGCACTCCAAGCTTTTTGGATGCCAGCTTAACCTTGTCTTCCAAGTGACTTCGGAACAAAACGTCGCTAGAAATGTCGACGCCAAGGATCCCGATGCTTTGACTGATGTTCAAGGAAGTGCTCTGGAATTGTGGAGCCACAGACCATGGGGTTTTCTTAGCGGTGAACGCGCAGGCTTGAGTCTTGGTGGGGTTGAAATGGACTAGGTTTAGTAAAAGTGATGCGGTTTTTAATCCAAATGGTAGGCAGGTCCATTGGAAATGCCCTTCCTGTGTTACAAATGCCGTCTTCTTTCTATCTTCAATTCGTAACGGAATAGACCAAAACGCTGAGTTAACGTCTAGTGTTGTAAAAAAATTGCAATTTCTAGTCTTTATCATTAGGTCTTCAATTAGAGGAAATGGTTGAGCTTGAGGTACAACTATTTTATTCAATTGTCTAAAGTCTATACACAACCTAGATCTTTTATTCTCCTCTTTTTTAAATGCCAATGTAACAGGTGCAGCAAAAGGACTGTAAGATTCTTCTATAAGCTTATTATCCAATAATTTACCTATTTGTTTTTCAATTTCAATTTTATCTTCCATAGTACATCTGTAAGGCCTCTTACTACAATATTTGTCCATTAATAAATCTATTCTCGCTTCATATTCATTAACAGTACCAATATCATATTTATCTTTTGCAAAAATAGATTTATATTTGCCAATCAATTTATGTATCTTAGATTTTTGATATTCATTTAAATGATTTATTTTTAATTCAAAATCTTCTTCCTTTACATGTTCATTGAAATTTATTTTGTATTCTTTCATAGTGTTATTATTATTTTCTATAATTTCAGATTTAGTGCCATTTCTTTTTATATTTGTAGAAAATTCTTCTACTTTATTTATATTGTCATCTTTTATGCACCGTTTCTGTGTTATTTCCAAGTCTTCATTTTGTATTAGTTTAAACTTTTTTATTAAATCTAATCCAATCAAAAAGTCATATTTGAAGTATTGTTCTTCAATTATGTATACATCAACATTGCTTTCCAGCTCAAAGATTTTTATTTTCAATGTAGTCAAACCATTTGTCTTTTTAACACCATTAATTGTTACTAAATCTGCTTCATTCAAATGTTTTCTTTTACCTTTTAGTTTCAATAATTTTGAATTAATCAGAGAAACATTTGAACCAGAATCATAAACTCCATGTATTTGTAATTTATCATTTAGTAATAGTTTGACTTTTATTAATGGTGTTACTATTCGTTTTTTTGATCAGTTTCATTTAACTCTGCTTCTATTACTGAATTATTTACATGTTTAATAGTATTTTTCTTTCCTGTATCATCCTCTCTTGTTCTAAACCAACATGTAGTTTCAGGATGATACCGGGTGCCTTTATTAAATTTTTCACAAATCTTACATGGATTTTTATTTTCATAATTTTTTTGATTTCCGTATTTTTTCTTAGCTGAAATATTTTTTTTATTTACCATGTGTTCATATTTGCTTACTTAATTGAATAAATCTACTGTATCTCTTAATCCTTCTCGATCAATCTTATTAATAATGAATTCTGGAAGGCCGGCTGCAATAAGATCCACCAAAGTACCTGTGTCAATTGTACTCCTCATATCCAGTAAAAGTTTTTCTTTTCTCATAGCATAATCTAATAATGAACCATCTTTATATTTAAATAATAATGCATATGTGACTGGGTTCCATCCTTTATTTGCAAATGATTCACAGAATTTGTTTTTCCATGTTGACCATTCAGAATTCATGGTTAATTTTATTATCATTGAACTGAACCAGTCTACACAACTCTTATCCATAAACAATCGGAGTATTTCAATTTTCTTTTCATCTGTTGTCACATCAAAGCGTATACATTCTTTTTCAAAAATATCAATCCACTGATTTGCATTAGAGTTTTTGCTAGTAAATTTTTCAATCACAAATTTCTCCGCAATATTTTTTAAATTCTGCTGTTTATTTGCTTGAGTATTTTCTACTAACTTTTCGAATAATTTTTCCAGAGTACTTGCTTCTGTTTGATAAGTAGCTGCACGGTTTTCTTGATTAATTTCTTCTAGAAATTGTTCTCCAAATTGTATGTTACCATCTTTATCTATGTATATTCTTTCGAGTTCATCCGTCATAGTAATCCAAACTTTTCTAATCTGGTATCTCTTTTTAATACTATTTTTCACCTTAATATAGGTAGCCGTTTTCATTATTTCTTTATGATTATCTGCTGATTGTAACTCATCTGGTATAGCATATTTTTTATCATCACATGTAGTTATTGAGGTTATAGATAAAACATTAGATTTTCCATCCCTTCCAGGCAATAATGTAAATTCAAATTGAAGTTTCTCCATTTTTTATTGATAAACAAAAATGTCGTTTTATAAGATAAATTATTCTCTACGTCTATATAAGGAATATAAACGACAATGTGTTGCTTCTGTAAACGAAGATTTATTTAAGTACGTGTTATCATAACAATCGCACTAACTACACAATTAAACATTAAATCATAACTGTAAACGAAGAAACGACATTTAAAGTTTATTCCTTAACTTCTCAACAAAATCAATTTTCTCCGTATTGATATTTGGCGTTTTGACAGATGACAGCGCGACTAAATTCAAATAATAAAAAATAAAGTTAAAGAGTATACATACTCTTTACATATGTATATATGTCGGAGTCAGCGACAGCCAAGCGATACAAACACCACGATTAGGGTTCAGTTGTATCGGAATTCGGTGGGCGCAGTGCAGGCAATAAAACAACGTTATACCATCGCTTCGTAAAAGGGCCCGTGAGGAGTTTGTTGCGTCGCTTCTTCTCCTCATACGGGATGAGGAGAAGAAGCGACGCAACAAACTCCTCACGGGCCCAATGTGTTTATTACGTTATTGTTACGACATAATATTACAATTAAATAATCACTTCACTTCACTTCACACATGAACAGTCTTAAATAATTACAGGCTACAGAACCGGCTGTAACAATGATTGCACTGAGATGTGTACAGCTCGAGCGCTTGTGATAAACTAACTATCCCAAAAGCAATACGCATCCCCTTATAAACTCTGTTATTCACGTTATAGTCAAATCAATGTTCTTAATATTACGCATACCCTCATTAAGTCTGTTATTTACGTTAAAGTCAAATCAGTGTTGCTACTATTGGTCTTTACCTATGAAATTGCCGTTTTGTATGAAAAAATTTAAACGAATTTTTTTCATGTATTTTTTATTTGTATTAATCGAAGTAATCACCCATGCAATCAATGCATCTTTGCCAACGCAGTGGCAGTTTATTGATGCCCTTCTTAAAGAAATCAGCTGGACGGGAGGCAACAAATTCTTCAAAGGCATTTTGTACTGCCTCTCGGGTATTGAATTTTTTTCCCGCCAAGAAGTTATCCAAATTCTGGAAAAAGTAGTAGTCTGTAGGCGCAAGGTCTGGTGAGTAGGGCGGATGACGGAGAACTCCCAACCCTAGTTCTTGCAACTTGGAGACCGTCTGATGTGCAGTATGAGGTCGCGCGTTATCGTGCAGGAGCAGCGGAGACGAGCGATTGACCAATGCTGGTTGGAGATGTGCCAGCTTCTCCATCATTGTGTTCAGTTCTTCACAGTACACATCTGCAGTAATGCTCACCCCGTTTGGTAAGAAGCTGTGATGAATCACACTGGCGCTAGATCACCAAACAGTGACCATTACTTTTCTAGGGGTAAGTTTTCGTTTAGGGCATTGTTTAGGTGCTGAACCAGGATCCAACCAACTTGCTGAGCGCTTGCGGTTATCAAACAGAATCCATTTTTCATCGCAGGTAACAATGCGGTTCAAAATTCCTTCATTTGTGTGTCTGTTGAGCTGTTGAGTTCGTGGGGCACCCATTTGTCAAGCTTTTTTACCTTGCCAATTTGACGCAAATGGACCAATATTGTTTTGACGCTAACGTCGAAAGCTGCTGCTAATTCAGCCGTCGATTGTGTATCATCAGCTTCCACAATCGCCTTTAATTCGTCATTGTCGACCAAAGTCTTCGGACGACCGCGAGGTTCATTTTTCAGGTCGAAATTCCCAGAACGGAAGCGAGCAAACCAATAACAGGTGGTGCGTTGGTTTGTAGTGTTAGTTCCGTAAACGTCGTTGATGTTGCGTGCCGCTTGTGCCGCGTTGCTGCCACGACGTTACTCATATTCCATAATTACTCGAATTTTTAACGTATCCATGATGACGAAAAAGATTGAAATGCGATGAAAATTTAACACTAATAATCAATAAACAAATGACTACTTTTGGAAAAAGAATTCCATGTTTTTAAAATAAAATTAATTTGAAATTAGAATTCTTAGCCAAACAAAAATTATTTTGATTTGAAATGGCCAGTACTGCAGAACGGCAATTTCATAGGTAAAGACCTATTATTTTACCCAACCCTTGTACCACGATAATATCGTAATCCAACTGAGTCCGACCAACGATCTAACTCTCCGACATATATTTAAATAAACAAAAAAAAAATTAATATACTAGGTACTTTTATAAGACTAGGTACTTTTCTGCTTTATGTACCTAGCTCTCTAGCTATTAATTATGCAAAGTTTGTGAAGAGGGTACTTTTATAAGACTAGGTACTTTTCTGCTTTATGTACCTAGCTCTCTAGCTATTAATTATACGCGCGATTGATTCTCCTGGTGTTTCACGCGTCTAAGGGTCCGTTTGCAGAGACCGGCAATTTTGCTCTGTTCTCCGAGTCGGTCTATACGGAAGGACCCTAAGAGGGTCCTAAAGAGGACTAAATGGAACCACGGGGCTTATGAACGCTTCATAGAAATAAAAAAGTTTTTACCACGACATCTTCTTCTGCACCGGGTTGGTCCAAACCTCGTGTGTCCAAGTTTCCCTAGAAGTGCTTGCCAGCAACACGACCGCGCTTAAAACATCGGGATAGACATCTCGGAATCTGCATGCGATCAAACCTCCCCAGTCGTGGGACACCAAGATGCATTTCTCACGACCTAGGTACATTAAAAAAAAACTATATGTCCAAAATGTGGATTTTGGTTTTGTCGTTGGATTTTCATTGGGTTCCACAAAATTAAGCTTAGCATGGAGCAAAATACTAGGCTTTGTTATATCGAAATCAGCTGCCGGGAAAAAGGTAAGGAAATTGAAAGTCTGGGTAAGCGAAGCCTTAAAAAATCGCAAAGTTGTTTTACTGTGAATAAACTCAAGAATTGGTAACATTAACGGATGGACTGCAAGTTAACAGGTACCTAGATATTAAACATCTAGATGATTATAACCCAAGCCGCGCTTTAATGTTGTGGAAAAGATAATTGCACGAGAAAAATGCAACAGTTTCGGTTTTCTCAGAAAAAAATGCTATATTACAACGAAAACTATCACGCGTGAGGTAAAACAAAAAATTTAGGACAAATTTTAAACGCAGTTACCTAACTGTCGTATGAGATCACGTACGTCTTCTACTAGCAACTCAAGTTTATATGCAGCAACTCCTTCTGGCCTTTCTGAGTCTCCGTAGCCTCTCATATCCACAGATATGCACCTGAAACAACAAATTATCATAAAAAAACACCTCAAAACGCATTTGCAAAATGATCTATTAGTTTACAATAAAGGTATCCGGTACGGTCGCGGTATCTATTACGACAAGCACTACGATATCTAAAACGCAACCGATACCTACTTATTATAAAAACTTGACCATAAAGGGAAAATTCGCAGCAATAAGTAGTGGTTTCCCTGAGTGAGTAGGTATTAGAAACTACATCCTCCATATTATTTTACTGAGGTATCGTTAACAGAACATAACTTTCTATTCTCCTTGATAGAGAAAGTGGCTAACCCGTTACTAAATATCGGCAGTACATAAATGTAGATTATATGTTTTAGAAATATGAAAAGCATAAATATTTGGAGTATAGTGACCTTGTAGTATCACAAGAATGGGGATTTTCATATTAGCCGATAACTACACCGACCCGATACCGACACGATATCGATGGATAGGTATTTGAGATCTATGGGTAATCTCCGTGGGTAATCTCAATATTATTAAACGCTTTCACACAATCCGATGTCGGAATGTATGAGCTTATTATCGTCACGATATCGGCGGAGAGGTAATTTCATACATTTTGGTATCGGCTAATGGGAAAACGCCGATTATTAACATCATCGACGACATTACCGACATTGATATCGGCACTATTAGGCACCGATACCATCGCTGGTCGTCATCGTCGTCGCCGACGCAGTGCGAGATGAAGGAGAATAGAGGGCGGAGGCTGCAAGAGTTAGAAGTATGTAGTCTGACCAAAATGATGGCTTCGTGTTGGTATCGGTGAGCCTGAACAACTTTTGCTAACAAAATAACTCTGAATTTTCTAACTAAAATCAAAATTGTCTCAGTACCCCGAGTGTAAAGAATTGACGTTAGTAAACGCTTACTAACGTCAATTCTTTACACTCGGGTTACAGAAAAAATTAACCTTTTTCGAATGAAAAATTTTTTTTTGCTATTTCAGACTTGTTTCTATGGAATGGAGGTAAAACAGGAGATAAATGTTCTGCGATTTAGGCATGGATGTACTGAATAAAAGATGATATGAGCTCAGATTACAGAACAAAAGTTTTAAGTTCCTTTTGTGCTAGTAAGAAAGAAGTGAAGAACTGAGGGCCTACCACAAGCTCTTAAAACAAGGTTAAAAATTTTTTTTTTTTTTTTTATACAACTAGTTCGGTAAACAAGCATACGGCCCACCTTAAAATAACCTTATTTGAATTTTGTTCCTCTTTGATATCCGGCCGGAACAGGACAAAAGACAAATAAGGTTATTTTAACCTTGTTTTAAGAGCTTGTGGTAGGCCCCCTGATATGAAAGACAGATAGGAAGGAAGATTTCGAAAAGTTGCCATCGTTAAGTGTCTACCCTGATATCGTGCTTATTGAAATTAAAAATAATTATGTTGGGACTTTCAATGCCAGAGTGAATAGATTTATTCTGGTTAGGCGTGCTCCATCTTAGGCTTCGTCATCGTCCTCTATGGACGGACGGATCAGTGGACAAACGCAATCCCATTTATTATTTAAAAATAAAAGCTTGTAAAAGAAACAATATTATTACCAGTAATCCTTTTTAAAGTCAAGAATTTGATATCTCCAAGAGTACCAGAACTCCGGAAATCCATGCAGGAATATCATAAGAGGTTTTGTTGGGTCACCGCTTTCGACATAGTGTAATTTGGTATTCTGAAAAGAAAAAAACATACAGATTACATTTGATATTGCATTTAATCCCATGAGTCCAGAATAGCTAGAATTATAGTTTGGACCTAGTATTTATTAAGTATAGTTGGAGCAAACATAATGATAGTAAACATACTTTATGCTTAAAAAAATTCATGGCGCAACGGATTTCCCCATAGAATGGAAGAATACGAACTCCGTTATTCCATTCCAATCAATACAATAGTAGATTTGATCCCAATATTGTTTATTTCCGGCTCTTCTAAGCGAAATAAACCTTTAGAACCGTACATTACGAGTCTGACAGTCAACAAGTACTCGTGATTGAATGAAAAATGTATTTATATTTCAATAAACAAGTAACTATAAGTTCTAACCTATTTAATTTTTTTAACGTCTGTATTATCCAACTGGGTAACTGTCTCTAACATATTGAAAGCTAAGTTTTCTCCGCACTATTATAAAACTTTCCCGGGAAATCGCTAGAGCCAAACATAACGTAGATCAATTTATTTATAAGTAAGTCAGTGATTGTTAGGTACTTAGGTAGGCAACAATACTTTACAAAACCTTGAGTTCGTATTTTATATTTGAGCATATTTTATTAAATTCAAAGCTACTTATGTACGAATAACTAGTTAGGTATAATATTTTCCAATTAAGCTGTTTCCGCAACCGAGACGTCCTCATGCCAGCGATGGGTACTAGGAAGTCTAGTCACGCAATCAAATTATAGAATACACACGGAAATAAGTACATCATCTAAAAGTATTGATGATGATACTAATTATGGTAGGTAGGTATTTCTAATAGTCTACCTATTAGAAATTATACCTACTCTTCTCAGGCAGGCAACTCTATTCATTGTCCAGGGTAGTATACATAGTAACTACTGTTAGTTATTGTGTGACCTGTGTCATAATATAATAGATTGTTACACGAGGGTCGAAAGGAATTGATGTCGCATTCTACTTTTCATTTCGAATATAAGGAAAGTAAAAACTGTATTTGCCTCGTCCAACATTTCAGAATCACTTGAACTAATTTTAATAAGATAGGTGCCGATTCTGTTGTAAATCGCACTAAACTAATTTTAGTCACATCTCATCTCTTTTTTACGAACAATTGAAAAAGGATAGAACATATTTTAAGTTGTCTAATTAATCTTTGCCGTCTTATTTTGCGTGTATTTAGGCGTAACCACGATAGATGGCGACTTTTATATTGAAAACAAGCATTGGACTAATTTGACAGGACTAAATTTCATACATCCTTTTCTTATGTTCTTTGTTAGAAAGAGACATAGTGAGATTAAAATTAGTTTAGTTGTGAACAACAGAATCAGGGCCATTAATGCGTTTGCGTTAACTATAAATTTGTATGGGAGAAATTAGTACCATGAGTATTCCGCTAGAGGCGCTGTGCCAATTCCTATAGATAGAGGTGTCTTAAACGCAAACGCGTTAGACTTAGTAAGCGTTTACTAATGTCAATTCTTTTGACTCGGGGTACAGGTGCGCCCGCCCATAGATGACAGCAGTACCGTATGAATTTAACAGTAACGATTACAGATTAAATAAAAGTTACCTAGTAAGCAATGTTTCTCTAGTCTAGAGGGAACACAACTAAGTTTTGAATATTATGCGATAGGTAGGTCATATATAGAACACAGTTTCGAGAAAAAAACGAGATATTAGGCTAGATTTTGGGAGATATTACTTAAATTATTTTGCTAGTAATGCTAACTAGGTATTAGATCATAACCTTAACTTTAATTAGATAACTAGCTTTAACAATCTCCTGATATGCAACTCCTCAGGTCGACGGCCTATATGGGAAGTAAGCTAATAGAAGTGTTGGCAGTCCTATTGTACCGTGCGTCTGTTGAGTTTGCGTAAAGAGATCTTTCATTAGATTTTAATCTCAGGAACATTGTAAGGATCTGAGTTAAAACAAGTTTATTCAACTCTCCGGAAGAAGTCAGTGAGCCAGAAAGCGGAACGGCTTTCGTGATCTACGGTTTTAGTGCAATTTTATTGCACACACGAGCGCATTCATAGGTTGCTCAAATTGTTATGCACATGCACGCTCGGGGCTCGCGTCGCATCACTACATCTCACAACATAATATTTCATAGACTTGTGTAATGTTTTATAATAACCCGTAATCAATATACTAATATATGTATATTACATGTACGAGTTAGTTACAACTAATCAACTTTTTAACGAGTCTATCTTTTAATATAATTAATATTTGATGGTTAGATAAGATATCTATCGAATTTCAGTTTCTATTGACCTAGATCCCTAGTTCTAAGTAGGTAATATTATGAAATTCTCATAATTCCTACATTAATAAAGGAAAATTCTCAAAAAACCGCCCACAAATTTATTTGGTAAATTCTCAGAACATTTTGAGATAGTTATCTGTAGCGGAGCTTATCCCACTAAAATAGCCGTTGAACTGGATCCAATAGTTGTTAAGCATGTTTTCACTCGCAAGTATGTTGACACGTTTTTTCTTTTTGCCATGTCTGCCACAGTCTGTTGCCATACCGTCTGCAAAAGAGCTAATGTAAACGATCTACTGCAAACATTGAGCTATTATTACTACGTATAGAGAAGCAAAGTTTATGACCCATTTTTTTGGAGTCAAGTCAACTAGTTCTCTTTAGCGCTGAAACAATAATTAGTCGTCTAAGCAGACAGTAGAAACACGTAGGTAGCGCTATCTGGAGTATTTTTCTCACAACCACCGTGATTTTCACGGCGGGCATAGGTACGCGTTTCGTTCATCGTTTACGTAGTAACTATTTAGTAATCTGTGGTTCTACTCTACAACAACAAGTGCTGCCGGATAGCCTCACTTGAACGGAACATAGTTGTGATGTGTGGCGTTTTCTCTATACGTAGTAATAATAGCTCAATGATTGCAAAATATATCGTTATCTATACAGAAAAACCTTTCTTTAGGTATAAGCATAAGAATCTAATCGGTTTTTGGGTAATCCAAATTTGTTCAAATTGATGATTTATATCATAAATCCGAATAACTTTTGTTTCACAACTTTTTTATTTAGGTAAGGTAGGTAGGTTTCTCGCAAAGTATCGTAAGGATTGTCAGGTCTAGTTAGCGTAGCGAAATTCTAAGTAGGTAGGTAGGTATATGGTTTGAACACAAATCAATGCATTATCAGTGGCACTATTACCACTATTACGTAGAAGTAAGTAACATGAATATTATTATTATAATTGTTTTAATTAAATAATTTTATTTATTTATGTTTTCAATAAATTATTTATTTTTAATTACAATAAAGAAAAATAAATTCTCTATTTAAATTGTATGATCGGCAAAATATTATATTCCGAATTTAAGCATAGGAATGAAATATAAAAAAGGTCTGCTCACAAGGCACAGTGTGGTAAGATCCCAGTTTTTGTGTCATCGTGTTTTTATTGAATTAATCGATAGAGTCTACAATTCTGAGGATTAGAGTAAAACTCCGGGTTCGCTAAGACTTGTACTTTTTTTTTTAAAAAATGTCAAAGTTTCGGAATATCCGACTTTTGAAAAACGAAAAATAAAACATTACAATTTAACGGAAGTACTAATTCCAGAATTTATTTATTCTATCGAAAAAAGGTATAATAGCCGACCCTTCCACCAATTCCTGTTGCTTTAGTATGTATGAGTCGAGAGATATGGTTTTTTTTCTCATTTTTCGTTTTCATTTTTTTATTCATCTAAACCGCCGTAGTAGGTGGTCATTCCTACATCAAAAAATTGCTGATACTTTCTATTATGTGCAGTATTATTTCCAAAACCTAACTCATTGGTTTCCAGGAGTTATTGAAAATTCAAAATTTTCCTTAGGGTTGTCACTTTCAAGTATCCGAAAAAAAAACAACAAGAATATATTTTATTTGAAAAATATAACTTATATGGAGTTGGCTATTCAAAAGGAAAATGTAAATGAATTTGTAAAATATTATGTTGGCTAACCGAACTAAAATTCATCTTCATTGTTCATCATCATCATCAGCCTATAATGTCCCACTGCTGAGCACAAGCCTCCTTTCACAAATGAAGGTGAAAGGGAATGGGCAATACTCCACCACGCGTGCCAACTGCGGATCGGTGGAGGTAGGCTAGTGGTCAACCTACTGTTGGAATTTTTCAAGCCGCCTAGGACGCATCCAACTAGCTTAACGACTATCACAATTAAGTGATAACCGGGACCAACGGCTTTACGTGCCTTCCGAAGCACGGAAACGCTCGATTTGAAATACCACTAGGCGGTCACCCATCCAGGTACCGACCACGACAGACGTAGCTTTACTTTGCCGATGGATTAAGAACGGCTAACCATGCTACACCACGAGCGCTTCATTGTTAGTTACATTTAATTCAACATGCGAATAATCTCATCATATAATAACATCTCGTCATCTGAATCGGTGTCAATTGGCAATGCTATAGTCGTCTGTGTTGAAATTCCAGGTTTATTTGTTAGTTTTGATTAGTTTCCATTGTTGTTCCCACGAGTAGGGTCGATAGAAGGTCCACCCCCGGGTGACGCCCATTTCGGGGGTAAGGCTACATACTACGGAGGTCGCCAGATATCCGTAGGGTTTAAATCGGGATGTAAAAACAATCCCTCAGATTATAGACCTGTTTCAGTACTTCCTGCATTAAGCAAGATTTTTGAAAAGATTGTGCTAAACCAAATGTTAAGGCATTTTAATAACCACAAGATACTCCATGATGATCAGTTCGGTTTTACAAGAGGTAAGTCCACTACGGATGCGGGAGCTAAACTTATTAAGCATATTTTTCAGGCCTGGGAGTGCTCACACGATGCTATTGGTATCTTTTGTGATCTCTCCAAGGCATTTGATTGCGTAGATCACCAAACGCTAGCTCTTAAACTTAAGTTATATGGAATTCGCGGAGTGGCCCTCGATCTTATGGTTTCCTATCTTTCAGGGCGCCAACAAAAAGTAGGAATCAATGGTAGTGTGTCATCGGGCTCCTTAGTCAAATTAGGCGTACCTCAAGGCTCGATTTTAGGCCCATTTCTGTTTCTAGTTTATATAAATGACCTACCTTACATGGTGAAAGAACTATCAGATGTCGTTTTGTTTGCAGATGATACGTCTCTGATATTTAAAGTAGATAGAAAAGACAAAGACCTTTTAAAAGTTAACCACGCTCTGGAAACTGTGTCTCAATGGTTTGCTGCCAACAATCTAATGCTAAATTCTAAAAAAACTAAATGTATAAGATTTTCATTACCAAACGTACCAAAAGTTGATACCAATGTTATTGTGGACGGTACTAAACTTAATGTAGTAGATAAGACTGTTTTTCTTGGTCTGACCATAGACTGTAGATTGCAGTGGGGTGCTCACCTGGAAGCCTTAGGTGGTAAACTGAGCTCCGCTGCTTTTGCAGTCAGCAAAATAAGGCAACTGACGGACATTAATACAGCCAGATTAATTTATTTTGCATATTTTCATAGCCTTATGTCTTACGGTATTTTGCTGTGGGGTTCTGCCGCAGACTTGGAATCAATTTTTGTATTGCAAAAAAGAGCAATTCGCGCCATCTACTGTTTGGGGTCTCGCGAATCTCTGCGAAAGGTATTTCCGGAAATTAATATATTGCCCTCTCAGTACATTTTTGAAAATATTATGTATGTTCGTAAAAACATTAATTTGTTTCCAGTCAATAGTGATTATCACGATAGAAACACTAGAAACAAAGACAAAATAACTGTGCCTAGATTTAGATTAGCTAAAGTAAATAAGTCCTTTCTTGGGAATTGTATCCAATTTTACAATAAAATTCCTCATAGCGTGACCAGTATGTCCTTTTTTAAATTTAAGGAACATATCAAAAAGCGGTTGTTGAGTAGGGCCTATTATAAAGTGTCTCATTATATTGACGACAAGGATGTATGGAAGTAGCTTCTCTCTGCACCTGCTTCACTTAGCAGCTAGTTCAAGGTCCATTTTAATTCTAAGTATGCTATTATTATTATAAGTTATCTTTTTTTTATTTTTTGTTTAATTTACAGATTATTACTTATAGTAATTAATTCAATTTAATGTTTTTCATTTATTTCTAAATTCTTCAATAGATTATGTCTGTCTCCTTAATTGTTATCTATACATATACCTAAATGATATTTAGTATAAACTTGTCAATAGTCACAGTGATAACAAATGGCGTGTTTAGTAGTTTCCCTTTAGTTTATTTTTTATTTCTAAGCCAGACTTAAGTAAGTCATGCTCACTTTAAGGCCTTTGCTTGCGGCGGCGTCGAGTGACGGGTCGCTCACTTCCCTCCAATATGGCGAGGAGGGCGATGGCTGCCACACGCGTCATACTTGTGAACAGGTGCTGCTTGTGGGGGTTGGTCTGCTTAAGTTTGCCATTTATTTATTTACTTATTAAATATAGATTCAGTCTACTTTGTAGTTTTGCGGCCGCGCCGGGGCACGCAATTGTTGTCAGTGCGATTAGAATGTAAATATTATGTAATGAATCTAAGCTTGTTTTGAAAAGAGTAATTGCTGAGTTTATTGCCGGCTCTTCTCAGCAAATGCAACCTTCCGAACCGGTATTAGAGTATTAGAGTCAGACTTTTCATAAGTGCCTGCGAAGGTCTATTTGAATAAATGATTTTGAATTTTGAATTTTAAACGACTTCGCTGTGGGGTTTTATAGAGTGTTCCTTTTCGCGGGCCGGCCAGTTAAAGCAAGCCCGTAAAGGCCGTAGTTCTGCACGACGTACCTCAGTCACGCCTTACTAAGGTTATTGAAGTGCAGAGTACGGTTACGGTATAAAGGTTGACTGGCGCTCAGTCCCCTGAAATTGTTCCAACTCCAGATGGAACAACCATTGATTTTGCTTTGTAGGAAAAACTACACTTTAATAAATATAGTTACATATTGTATATAAATAATAATATATAAATAGTTAACGTAAATAATTTAATGGGGCGCACTCTCATCATTTTTTTTTATCAAAAATCAATACAATTGATGTAAATACATGATGAAAATTGATTTAAAATAATTAGACAGATATATAATTCATGTAGATAAATAAAATACAAAATACATTATTCTAAAAAAAATTAATAACACAAAAAGTATAATAAAATTGATTTAAAAGAATTGTAAATTATGAAAGTGTACTAAAATTGATTCAAAATAAGTTGTAAAATCAAAGAGTAAAACAAAATTGATTTAAAAGAATTGTAAAATTAATAATGAAAAGAACTTAATTGACTAAAAATATTTAAGAAATTGTCAAAATGTTGATATATTACTCATGTTAAATGTTGATTAATATGCTTATGAGACATCGGAAAGGATTTTCTTTTATTTACTATTAGTTGAGTCTTTTGGGTTAGAATTTATAGACGGTTTCCAAAAAAGGTTTATCAATCAACATGACACCAATTTCATCATTTGTTTTTTAATTTCCTTTATAAAATACTCAATGTTGGCAAACATTCAAGCCACAAAATAATGATATCTTGTTATGATCGTGATAAGAACGTTAAAACTTAATAAAAATAAATAAATAATGTTTTGGTTGAAGTGGCAGCCCTAAGTGCGGATATTTCGGATATTACTAAAATTTCCTATAACTCCTGGAAACCAATGAGTTAGGTTTTGGAAATAATACTGCACATAATAGAAAGTATCAGCAATTTTTTGATGTAGGAATGACCACCTACTACGGCGGTTTAGATGAATAAAAAAATGAAAACGAAAAATGAGAAAAAAAACCATATCTCTCGACTCATTCATACTAAAGCAACAGGAATTGGTGGAAGGGTCGGCTATTATACCTTTTTTCGATAGAATAAATAAATTCTGGAATAAGTACTTCCGTTAAATTATAATGTTTTATTTTTCGTTTTTCAAAAGTCGGATATTCCGAAACTTTGACATTTTTTTAAAAAAAAGTACAAGTCTTAGCGAACCCGGAGTTTTACTCTAATCCTCAGAATTGTAGACTCTATCGATTAATTCAATAAAAACACGATGACACAAAAACCGGGCTCTTACCACACTGTGCAAGGCTCACATATAAGAATAACGAAAAATAAGCGTCGATGCACGCTCAGTGATAATGACGTCGAATGCCGAGACCGGTACCTATGTTTGGTCAGCTGCACTTTTCTTTATCCAAACATTACATAAATTATAACCGTGTTAACTAGTAACGTCGCAATTTAAGTTTTTTTTTTTTTATATCAACATGTTGACAAAGAGGCCGCCGCCGCCTATAGACATTTGGTAAGTAAGTATATATTATCCTCAAGACCTCAACAGACGGACAAAAACAAACTTATTAACACTATTTAATAAATTACTGGCTAATAGTTAATATATAAAAAAAACACTTACATTAACTTTTAAATATTTGTGCACTCCATATTTAGGGTCCTTGAGGGGGGCTGGTGGTTCAAGCCTTAATTTTTGTCTCCACGGGCTATTTAAAGGGTTCTTCACATAGTTAAAGGCAAACACAACTAGAGTTAAGAAAGTATAGTAAACTGTTAATATATTTGTAACGATAAAGCGATAGACATATTCACGTGAACTCATGATAACCATATAACAGAACTGAAAGGCGGGGTCAATACGTGTGCGAAAGCCGGCTCCGAATGCCGGACTGACTGGCTCCAACAACGTACGAAACAACTTGATCATAATAATTATTATAAAATGTACTCACTCTTGATTCTACGACGCGCAACGTCCATTATAAATTTATCCATTATTATTATAAACGTATGGTACAAAGTCATTTTAACTAGTTGTTTTCTGTGCCAGTAATAAGGTACGTAATTCAGGGCAATTAAAATTGTTAAGGAACTGGAGCTGAGCTTCTGTTTCTAGCTTAGCCATTTTAATCAATTAGCAAAAATATCTTTATTCTTGCTCGAATGGAAGCAAAGCTATTTAGAATAAGCTGGCCATTGGCCTTTATAAATCCTACATATCTGTAAGTAAATAAATAATAACTAAAACAAAAAAACCAAACACGCTTAATTTGCTGCATATACACCGTGACTTTTTATTCGTCTTAGATAGAAACGCAGCCCACTTAACTAAAAAATTTTTGATCATTGGTACATTTTTTTTTTTATTAAAATGTAAGTATTAGAATCAAGACAAATCGAGTTAATAAATTAAGAGAGATACCTCAATATCCCTCCTCTGCATATGATGGTTGAATTGGAGGCAAGGAAGGCATTACATCGTCTTGCTGTTGCTGGACTATGGGATGCATCCAAGCCAAATACTAACCATACAAGTTTTACGAGAGGTAGGGCATAACGGGTTATCTCGTTCAAAATTCGGAGTAGCCCGACTGGGGAAGTACCTCCGCCTTACAGAAGATCGCAGCCAAATAACACCACTTTTATGTGGTGTTGTGTTCCTGCGGTGAGTAAGGTCGCCAGAGCTCCATGAGGAGGCGCTGTGCTGGCAGTGTGTGGGGACCAGCGGTGTGGTACCGACGTAGGGCTGTGCAGGCACAGCGTGTTGTTGCGGCAGTTAGGGAGACCCGGTGAAACGGCTGCCCGCTGGCCGCCCGCAGGTTGTAGGGGTCCCGAACCCAGGGATCACATAATCTCCGCCCTGGGAGGCTGACCCACCGCCTCGCGCATAATCCTTGGTGCAGTTGGTCGTGCCGGAGGAGGAGACCGGAGTGGACCCGGCCGACTGTATCAGGGGGGGACCGGGGGCCCTTCCAGCTGCCGCACCAACAAACTGTATCACCTGAGCAGCATTCTGTCAGAGTGACACTGTGCTTTGTCCCTTCCGCTGCCAGCATAGTGCCTCCTCTCAAAACTCTCTTCAAATCCTTTTATAAATGGCCAGACGAAATAAAAGAAAACGTTCACCAGCGGCTTCCCCGTCCATATTATCTATGGACTTTTGCAATATCAGGGGTCTTCATTCGAACATCAATGCAGTCCACCAACATCTAGAGACTGCACAGCCGACTCTGCTATTTCTCACGGAGACGCAAATATCCTGCCCTGATGATACATCGTATCTACACTACCCCGGGTACAAGCTGGAGCACAACTTTGTGCGCCGTGCCGGGGTGTGTATGTACGTCAGGGAGGATATTTGCTGTCGCCGTCTCCATGGCCTGGAAGACCGGGACCTGTCGATTTTGTGGGCGCGCGTAGATCACGGTGGCTACACCAAAGTTTACGCGTGCCTTTACAGGTCCCATAGTGGTGACGTGGACACAAAACGGTTATTTGAGCACCTGCAATTGACGACTGACAAAGTAATGGAGCAGTACCCCTCCGCGGAGTTAGTGATACTAGGAGACTTCAACGCTCACCACGTTGAGTGGCTTAGTTCTCGGTCCACTGACTTCGCGGGGAGGACTGCTCACGACTTTGCCCTGGCCTATGGCTTCTCACAACTGGTTGTTTCTCCTACGAGAATCCCAGATATTGAGAGCCATACTAGCTCCATACTGGACCTTCTGTTGACTACGCGACCGGACAACTATACAGTGACAGTGGATGCGCCACTCGGCTCATCGGACCACTGTCTCGTCCGGACGCAAGTGCCATGCGCCCGACCTGATTCGCCCCGGCCTCCCGGAAGGCGACGTGTATGGCACTACAAGTCAGCAGATTGGGATGGATTGCGAGATTTCTACGCATCGTACCCGTGGAGACAGCTTTGCTTCGCATCAGATGATCCTGACACCTGTGCAGCTGCCGTCGCTGAGGCGATACTGGCGGGAATGGAATGTTATATCCCAAACCCGTTAGTGGCTGCAGGGGTGAAGAAACGACCGTGGTTTAATCGGCCCTGCAAAGATGCTAGACAAAATAAGCAGACTTTGTATGAGGCTTGGACCACGGCCCGAACTAGTGAGGATCCTAACATCTCTGATGCGAAACGCAAATTTAACGCTGCCTCGAGGTTCAGTAAGCGAATGATTGCCAGGGCTAAGTTCGATTTCGTCGGCAGGTTTGGTGAGAGGCTGACTAGCCTTCCATCTGGAAGTCGCGCTTTCTGGTCTCTTGCTAAAGCTGCTGAAGGAAACTTTTGCCAGTCGTCCTTGCCACCACTGCGTAAGCCGGACGGAAACTTGGCCCATAGTGCAAAGGAGAAAGCTGATCTTTTGGGCTCTCTCTTTGCCTCGAACTCGACTTTGGATGACGGGGGCGCCACACCGCCTACCATCCCGCGGTGTGACATCTCCATGCCGGAGATCAGCATTACCCAACGGGAAGTCCGGCGGGAATTACTTTCTCTGGACGTCCATAAGTCGAGTGGGCCGGACGGTATACCGGCAGTGGTGTTGAAGCGGTGTGCTCCTGAATTGTGTCCTGTACTGACGCGTCTTTTCGCGCTTTCCTTCACCAAAATGAAAGTCCCGTCTTCGTGGAAGACTGCCCACGTGCACCCAGTGCCCAAAAAGGGCGATAGATCGGACCCGACGAATTACAGGCCTATCGCCATCACGTCCCTTCTCTCCAAAGTCATGGAGCGAGTGATCAACACGCAACTCCTGAGATACCTAGAGGATCACGATTTGTTGAGCGACCGACAATATGGCTTCCGCCACAGTCGCTCGGCTGGTGACCTTCTAGTGTATCTCACACAGCGTTGGTCTCTCGCCATCGAGAGTCAAGGTGAGGCATTGGCAGTGAGCTTAGATGTGGCAAAGGCGTTCGATCGGGTCTGGCACCGGGGTCTCCTAGCGAAGTTACCAGCATACGGGCTTCCCGAGGGACTATGCAAATGGGTCGCCAGCTTTCTGTCCAACAGATGCATAAGAGCCGTCGTTGACGGCAGTTGCTCCGATAGCATGGACATAAATGCCGGCGTCCCGCAAGGCTCTGTGCTGTCCCCAACACTGTTCTTACTGCATATCAATGATATGCTGTCTATTGACGGTATTCATTGTTATGCAGACGACAGTACAGGGGACGCTCATTACACGGGCCGTGCTAATATCCCTCGTTCCGAGGTGGAGGAAAGCCGCGAACGGCTGTTGTCTGAAATCGAGAGTACACTTTCTAGTGTCTCCGATTGGGGTCGACTAAACCTAGTCCATTTCAACCCCACTAAGACACAAGCCTGCGCGTTCACCGCTAAGAAAACCCCATTTGCTGTAGCTCCACAATTCCAGAACACGTCCTTGAACATCAGTAAAAGCATTGGGATCCTTGGCGTCGACATTTCTAGCGATGTTTTGTTCCGTAGTCACTTAGAAGACAAGGTTAAGCTGGCATCCAAAAAGCTTGGAGTGCTCAACAAAGCGAAGCAGTACTTCACGTCGGGCCAAAGACTGCAACTTTATAAGTCGCAAGTCCGGCCTCATATGGAGTACTGCTGTCATCTGTGGGCGGGGGCACCTGGATACCAGCTTGGGCCTTTAGACTCGGTTCAGCGACGTGCTGCTAGAATTGTTAACGATCCTGAGCTCACAAGCGGTCTAGAGCCCCTCAGTCTGAGGAGAGACTTTGCCTCCTTATGTGTATTCTACCGCTTGTATAATGGACAGTGTTCTGAAGAATTGTTTAAGATGATGCCCACGGCTACATTCTACCATCGCAACTCTCGCCATCGACAGGGAGTCCATCCCCACATATTGGAACCAAAATTGTTTCGAACTGTGCGGTCTCAAAGGGGAAGCTCCTTTGAGACCGCACAGTTCCGCGGACGCTCAGATTGTGGAATGAGCTCCCTGCCGTGGTTTTCCCAATGGAGTACAGCTTGGGGTTCTTCAAAAAGGGTGTGAAGAGATTTCTGCAGGGTCGGCAACGCGCGAGTAACACCCCTGGTGATGCAAGCGTCCATAGGCTGCGGTGACCGCTTACCATCAGGCGGGCCGTATGCTTGTTTGCTACCTAAGTAGTATAAAAAAAAAAAAAAAAAAAAAAAATACAAAATTCGATAAAAATGAAGGCCTGGATCGGGTAACAAGCATGATATCCGATCCGGTCTTTCAAGGTCCAAATCCGTATAATAGAGGACTGGACGAAGGGACTTGATCCACCGGAACCAGAAAGTCTGGTGTGGTAGGTATACTGATGGATCCAAAATGGAATCAGGTACAGGAGCGGGAATATACGCAAAAGATTGCAAATGTAGCAAAAGCTTAGGGAAGATGGCAACTGTATTCCAAGCAGAAACATATGCACAAAGGAATCCATGGTAACGAAGTGGCAGATGAACTGGCAAGAGAGGGCTCAGCAAATGATTTCGTGGGTCCAGAACCATGTGTAGGCATTTCGACGTGTCTCGTAAAGACCACATTCAGGGAGTTCGCAGATCACAGGCAACGAACACATTGTCTACAACACTCCAAGAAATTCCTAGGCTCTACGTTCAAAGCAAATTCAAATTCAAATTCAAAATCATTTATTCAAATAGACCTTCGCAGGCACTTATGAAAAGTCTGACTCTAATACTCTAATACCGGTTCGGAAGGTTGCATTTTCAAAGCCCGGGAATGCATTTGGAATATGAGTAGGGGGCAAATCCGCTACCTGCTTGGGGCCTTTACTGGGCACTTTGGAACCAACGACATGCTCATGAAGATGAGTTTAACCGCGACACCCATGTGCAGGTTGTGTGGGGAACATACGGAACGCATGGAGCACCTTCTGTGCACATGCGATGCACTGGCTGGTAAGCGAATGAGTCTCCTAGGGATCCGATATCCAAAACCAGAAGACTATAGCACAGAGGATTATATTATACAGAGCAACAGCTCCCTACAAACGTCTATTATATTAGCCTATTCTTGTAGGGCTGTCACACTAGGAAATAAATTTAATTAGAAAGCTGGGTAATTTTTTTAATAATTATAAATTATAAGTATAATTTATTGAGGTGCGTCTACGCTAGGCAAGCCGAGCCTAACCGCTTTGCACGTTATCATCGCGGCGTCAAGTTTAGACTTACAACGAGCCTAGTCTTACGACACGCTCGCCCAAACTCGTGGAATTTGCTAGTTCCCAATTTCCCATTGAATTCCACTACCCAAACTCCAAAACTACTACAATTAGGCGTTATAATACCAAGATGACACAAATAATGGCGTTTTGATCACACTAATATGAACTCTTACCCGAAAGCAATGAGGGCAAATTTGTATTGGATTTTTTTTAACATTGGATAAATTATTGAATTAGAATGAAATTCCTTTATTGCACATATGAATGTTATTATTAACGTTTTATATAATGTCCAACTGTACCTAATCATTATTACAACCATTGTGAACAATGAAAATAATGTCATTATCACACACTTGAAAACCTAAAATAACAGTGTCTACATTATTATATAATGTACCTACATTATAACAGTTTAAATACATATAAGTATTGTAATATATGCATTAAGTAAAAGATATCTTGAACTTGGCTTGACACGCTACCACGTGTCTAGATGGCATGAGTCCAATTTCGCCCACCACTAAAAATATACTCGTACCTACATACCTACCTAGTAAGAAAATTACTTCATTTGGATAAATTATTGGATTTATTTATATTCCTCCTGGAATCTTAATATATAAAATGATAAACTGATTGTTGATATATCAGCCCACAGCCCAAACCGCTGGACCTAGAGATTTGAAATTTTGCACAAAGATACCTTATACAGTGGAGGCATCCACTAAGGAAGGATTTTTGGAAATTCCACCCCTAAGAGGGTAAAATAGGGGATGACAGTTTGTATGCAAGTCCGTCAGTTTTAAAGTTAGGATCTTCAAATTTTGTGTTTAGGCTGACGATTGAAAATTAATGTGTAGTTATCTCAGCGTTTGTGATAATTCCACCACCGAAGGGAGGAAAAGGGGGATGAAGTTGGGTATGCAAGTCCTTCAATTTCAAAGTAAACTTCACTAAATGTATTATTATACGGTGTAGACATCCACTAAGGAAGGATTTTTGGAAATTCCACCCCAAAGGGGTTAAAATAAGGGATGAATGTTTGTATGCAAGTTCGTCAGTTTTGAAGTTAGGATCTTCAAATTTTGTGTTTAGGCTGACGATTGAAAATTAATATATAGTTATCTCAGCGTTTGTGGTAACTCCACCACCGAAAGGAGGAAAAGGGGGATGAAGTTGTGTATTGCAAGTCCTTCAATTTCAAAGTAAACTTCACTAAATGTATTATTATACGGTGT
Organism: Polyploca ridens; assembly: GCA_951394255.1. Lineage (NCBI taxonomy): Eukaryota > Metazoa > Arthropoda > Insecta > Lepidoptera > Drepanidae > Polyploca > Polyploca ridens. The sequence goes on along the minus strand of OX596249.1, from coordinate 13,194,775 downwards.
AGACATCCACTAAGGAAGGATTTTTGGAAATTCCACCCCTAAGGGGGTAAAATAAGGGATGAAAGTTTGTATGCAAGTCTGTCAGTTTTGAAGTTAGGATCTTCAAATTTTGTGTTTAGGCGGACGATTGAAAATTAATGTATAGTTATCTCAGCGTTTGTGATAATTCCACCATCGAAGGGAGGAAAAGGGGGATGAAGTTATGTATGCAAGTCCTTCAATTTCAAAGTAAACTTCACTAAATGTATTATTATACGGTGTAGGCATCCACTAAGGAAGGATTTTTGGTAATTCCACCCCTAAGAGGGTAATCTTAATAATAATCTTAATGTATAAAATGATAAACTTTTGTTGATATATCAACGCACAGCCCATACCGCTGGATCTAGAGATTTGAAATTTTGCACAAAGATACCTTGTATAGTGGAGGCATCCACTAAGGAAGGATTTTTGGAAATTCCACCCCTAAGAGGGTAAAATAGGGTATGGAGGTGCAAGGTGGATATGACACCTCCATTTAAAAGGGAAGATCTTCCGCCAGGCTGGGTCATCGTGCCTGGGGACCGCGGTCCAACTGTACTTGTCGGACAGTTGTATATATGCAGATCGCCGAGAAATCTTTACAAGCGCGATGCAGGATGTAGTGGGCTTGTATGCGCGATGTATGCACGATGCAGGATAATGTGTCGGCACGCCATCTATCTATCGGCGTGTGAACTTCGTTATGTAGTGGTTCGCTACATCACTCCCTTCCTAGACCAGAGGTCGATCTATAGTTGCGTCATTGCGTTAAGCTTGCAAGTGCCAGTGCTGCTCGGAAGTCTGCGGTGAGTCGAGACTGAGCGGGGTTGCTGCGACGGGTTGAGCCATGGGAGTCCACGTGGTGCAGAGACTGCCACGCCGGAGAGGGTGAGCCAGCCGAAGAGATCCGGACGTGTGCTGCGGTGGACTGTGCGGGCGATGAGTGCTGTCGCTGTGATGAGCCTTGCAGGACCAGGAAGCACGGTGAATCGGCTGCGTTGGAACTGGTTAAGGCGAAGCTGGCTTGCTGTGTGACTGCTTGCCGGTGGGGAGTGATGAGCTTGGAAGCTGCTCAGAAGGATGCTACTGCATGTTCAGTGATTGGCAGGGTTGGAAATTATTCCCATTCCATCACGTCGGGGTCACCACTATGGAGGTGCAAGGTGGATCTGACACCTCCATTTAAAAGGGAAGATCTTCCGCCAGGCTGGGTCATCGTGCCTGGGGACCGCGGTCCAACTGTACTTGTCGGACAGTTGTATATATGCAGATCGCCGAGAAATCTTTACAAGCGCGATGCAGGATGTAGTGGGCTTGTATGCGCGATGTATGCACGATGCAGGATAATGTGTCGGCACGCCATCTATCTATCGGCGTGTGAACTTCGTTATGTAGTGGTTCGCTACAAGGGGATGACAGTTTGTATGCAAGTCCGTCAGTTTTTAAGTTAGGATCTTCAAATTTTGTGTTTAGGCTGACGATTAAAAATTAATGTATAGTTATCTCAGCGTTTGTAATAATCCCACCACCGAAGGGAGGAAAAGGGGGATGAAGTTGTGTATACAAGTCCTTCAATTTCAAAGTAAACTTCACTGAATGTACTATTATACGGTGTAGGCATCCACTAAGGAAGGATTTTTGGAAATTCCACCCCTAACAGGGTAAACTAAGGGATGAAAGTTTGTATGCACGTCCGTCAGTTTTGAAGTTAGGATCTTCAAATTCTGTGTTTAGGCTGACGATTGAAAATTAATATATAGTTATATCAGCGTTTGTAATAATTCCACCACCGAAGGGAGGAAAAGGGGGATGAAATTGTGTATTCAAGTCCTTCAATTTCAAAGATAACTTCACTAAATGTATTATTACATGGTGTAGACATCCACTAAGGAAGGATTTTTGGACATTCCACCCCTAAGGGTGTAAAATAAGGGATGAAAGTTTGTATGCAAGTCCGTCAGTTTTGAAGTTAGGATCTTCAAATTTTGTGTTTAGGCTGACAATTGAAAATTAATATATAGTTATCTCAGCGTTTGTAATAATTCCACCACCGAAGGGAGGAAAAGGGGGATGAAGTTGTGCATGCAAGTCCTTCAATTTCTAAGTAAACTTCACTAAATGTATTATTATACGGTGTAGGCATCCACTAAGGAAGGATTTTTGGAAACTCCACCCCTAACAGGGTAAAATAAGGGATGAAAGTTTGTACGCAAGTCCGTCAGTTTTGAAGTTAGGATCTTCAAATTTTGTGTTTAGGCTGACGATTGAAAATTAATGTATAGTTATCTCAGCGTTTGTGATTATTCCACCGCCGAAGGGAGGAAAAGGGGGATGAAGTTGTGTATGCAAGTCCTTCAATTTCAAAGTAAAGTTCACGAAATTTAATATTATACAGTGGAGGCATCCACTAAGGAAGGATTTTTGGAAATTCCACCCCTAAGAGGGTAAAATAGGGGATGACAGTTTGTATGCAAGTCCGTCAGTTTTAAAGTTAGGATCTTCAAATTTTGTGTTTAGGCTGACGATTGAAAATTAATGTGTTGTTATCTCAGCTTTTTTGACAATTCCACCCTCGACAGGGTGAAAAGGTATGGGATGTATGTAAGTCATTCAGTTTCAAAGTAAACGTCACTTAATATATTATTACACAGTGTAGGCAACCACTAAGGATTTTTGGATATTCCATCCTTAAGGGGGTAAAATAGGGGATGCAAGATTATATGAAAGTCCATCAGTTTCGAAGTTAAAATTAATTTATATGTGCCTCAACGTTTTTGGTAATTCCGATCCCGAAAGGGTAAAAAGGGGGATGAATTTGTGTATGGAAGTACACTAAATTTATTATTTAAGCTTATGGTTATAAACGAACGCAAGGAATATCGGTGTTGTTGGAATTTGAACCCTTAAGGAGTGAAAAGGGGGATTAAATTTAGTATATGAAGTTCTTTATTTTCAGAGTGAAAATTTCAAAATTTATTATTTCGGCTTATGGTATTGGCGTATTGAAATGACTCGCCTAAACAACATCAGGAAAAAGAGAGGAATCGGTATTAAAACAAAGATCCGGTTAATACGAGCATTGGTATTACTCATTTTCATGTATGGAGTGGAAGCGTGGACTATACTGGCCCGAGAAAGAAAAAGGATTGATGCATTCGAGATGTGGTGCTGGAGACGGATGTTGGAAATACCTTGGACCGCTAAACGCAACAATGCATCAATCCTATCGCAGCTCCAAATTAAAACACGATTGTCCACCATATGCCACCAACGTATTTTTTCGTATTTCGGCCACATGGTGCGCAAAGGCGATGAAAGTTTGGAAATCTGATCATAGTTGGGAACACGGAAGGAAAACTACTACGTGGTCGTTCACCAACAAGATGGTCCGATCAAGTAAAAGACTCATCGTCCATCGCCGCAATGTTATTGAGGCCAAAATATTTACTGGTTCTGCCAGAGGAGAAACAGTCTTCTTGCCACGTATACCATTGATCCCAAATCACCTTCCGTTTGAATTTAAAAGATAACAGTTCCTAATTAAGGTTTGTAGTCACAGGGAAAAACTCTGAAATTTGCTAGAGTTGATTTGCGGCAGGACTGTTTCAGTTTAATGTAGCATCCTCGCATATGAGCTCTTAATCTAGATGAACTTTTGTCAATATCACACGTAGTGGCGGACAATAGCAATGAACAAAGCTCTATATTGTTACAATGATTCATATCTAGAAAAAAGATATAATCTACGCGGACGAAGTCGCGGGCTATAAAGCTAGTTATTTATAAACGCACTGCAATAAATAATCATTTTGTTTGTAAGTTGTTCTTAAAATTATTAAAAACAAAGTATCGCGGTAACGAGCAGCGAGCGACGACGTACTGCAAGTGATGTAGGTATCGTGGCGTGCCGCTCGGTCGCGAGTCGCCCCCGACTCTCGGACCCTCGGCAGGCCTGTCTCACTCCCATGTTTAGGTACGATTTCGCGCCAACAGTCTACCGGAATAACGCTAGTCGGTTGCAACGCGCCCGCACCGAAAGACGCGTGTAGGTATAAATACCTACGTACTTATATAAAGTGTTTATTGTTCTTATTTTAACACTATTTTGTGTTGGTTTTCATAGTACTAGATTTTTGTTGTTGTTTCATTGTATTGTCCTAATGTCCTTTCTGACTTTATTAAGGTCGGCAAGATCTAATAGGCTCGTTTTGATAGCATACCAGTGTGTCAAAAAGGGACAAAGATAGTGCGACCTGAAGAGACACCCTAAACTTGTCTAAACGGGCCACTTAGATCTCAATAACTCATGTGAATGATTTTTAACCGACTTCAAAACAAGGAGGAGGTTTCTCAATTCGACCGTAAATATATTTTTTTATGTGTGCTCGCGGATCAGTATAGGCCTAACAACTTAGATTAAAATATGCAGACATTTAAAAATAACTTTCTGCTCTAACACTAGTTAGCTAGGATATTTTAAATGTCATTATTCACGAAAGGAGAATAGTAATAGGTACATACATAACCGATAAAGAAATATTGAAGATTCATAATACGTCATTAGACAACCCTATCGTAACACGTGCCGCGTCATACAGGATAGAGTTATATGTTAGAAAGAGAGGGAAGTTGTAGGTGAATATAATTTTAACCGCGCAGAGCTGCGCGAGCTGGATTGCGCCTTATTACGTCGTTCCAAGAGTCGCTTTTTATTTAAATGTCGTTTTCGAAGTGGGTTTTCTGTACGTAGTACTATTGAATATTCTGTGCCCTCGGGTTCGCCGGAAACACCCGAAGCGACTTCTCGGCTCTCGTACGTGAACCCGTCGGTGAGCGCTCACGCACACATCGCTGCGCATGTAGTGAAGTACCTACCATTTCGCGCTCTTAGGAGCTGTTTATCTGTATAGTAATCTGTGACTATAGGCTCATATCTCCTAGCCTCGTTGTAAAACTCATGAAAAGAGTTTTCAACGAGACTGGGGAGGAGTAAGCTATCTAGGGGACCACAATAGATCCCAATGGGTCGAAGTGTCCGAGTTATTTCTCGGCCCCTGCACAAGATAAGATAAGATAATAAATTAATGTTTACGTATAAAATGGTAGAAAATACCAACCCAGAGCACGAGTCGAGTAGACTGCGCTCGTAACAGGGTATTTAAAACTACGTCATGCGTCATAATGAATAATATTTGCATTTTTTTATTGATACAAATGTTCAATAAAATTTTTTTTTCAATACTATCATTATGTGGGCTGTGTTTCTAAAACGAATAAAAAGTCACGGGGTATAATAAAACAAAACAGTAAAGAATGTACTCGAACTGAGTAGTTGGATTAGGTTATTTAGCAAATCGAAAATAATTCAAAAACGTATGCGAGATCATACAAATCACGTTTTCGAAATCAGTGATTCCCAAATTTCCCATCGAAATCAGAAAATTTTGAAAGTGGTCTACGAGAAAAAAAATTTTGGGAACCTAAGTAGTGTAGATTCATCATCAGGTTGCGGAGAATCAAGCAATAGGTAGGTAGCAATAAAACGGATCCACCCTTTGATAGCATTCTGAAACGAATTGTAAGGAGTTTCGATTACTTACAAGTATAAAACCGGCCAAATGCGTGATGATGATGGTTCCGTAGGTCGGTAGGTAGGTAACCTACCGAACTTTAGAAACACGAGTCAGTTCAGTAATTACCCTAAGCAACTAATACAAATGTTCCTATAGAGAACACGCATCTCGCTGAAATCTACTTACTGAATTAGGTACAATTCAACTCCATGGCAAACACGATATAGTAGCGTTTGCTTACGTCAACTTGGGGTACAGAAATGTGTTTTATATTTCATTGTAATCATAATCATCATCATTAATGGACAGTGGCGGCGAAAGACCTAAATTTTATGTGGGCAAGATTCATTTTGCGGGGCCCTCTGCCAGCGCAAGAAGACGGATTGTATAAAATGAAAATAAAATAGGTATTAAACACTTGACATTAAGAAATTTTTATTCGTGCAAAACCAACACCAAAAAATAAAGATCAACTAAGTACCATTAGTACGAACACCAAAGAACATTTCCAAAAATATTAAAATTAAAACCCACGTCGCCCACGCCTTACGCCGCCACTGTTATTAATAGATCATAGTGGAAGTAAGAGTCTGTTTTCTTTTCATTGCCTGAAAGTTTTTTCCATGTTTTTTCCTTTCATAACTCCCTGATTTATTAGAAAAGATTCATAAGTGCCTTATCAGGGCCTAAATTGAATAAATTCTTTTTGAATTTTGAATTTTGATGGTTTAAACCTAATAAAGGTTTTAAATATATATGTCACTTTCTAACGTCAATATAACAAAAGAAGGCCTATCACAGCAATGCTATCACAAAACCTGGTGAACCTGTTTTATAAGTGTACCAGATCAGTAACTAAAACTACCATTTGCGTTTGCATTTAATTTTCCGCAAGAGAGGCGTCTAAAGAAAACATATCGTAATCGCAAATGCGATACACGTTTGATAAAGTTAAATAATAAACATGTTACATTGTGGTGTGGTTACATTAGATTACAGTCTCTGTTTACCTGAACAAAAAAATTGAATGATTCCTCTATTTTGGTACGTAACTATGGATCCCTAAAGAAGTAAAAATGTATTGCATGATCATAAAATATTTTATTAATTAACAACATTAGTCATTTAATCAAGGTGCTAAATACTCGGCCTCGTCATTTCTTCCAGAGGAAAAATCCCTTTAGAGCAGTAATACCGAGCAATCCAATTCGGCAACTAGTTAGTTCTTTTGCACTGATTTTGAACAGGAAAGACCAATCCAGTGTGCCCTGGGCTTAGTTAATCAGAGCGCACAATCGGTAGTGGAAACTTGGCGGAAAAGATTTCACACAAAATTAACGTCATTGCGGTGTTCGATGTTCCAAAGTGACGAGGATTACTAACACAAGCTCATTTTAATTTAGATATAACATGATTATAATATTTCTCTTCTTCTGAACTATCTTTTAAAATAAAACAACAGGTAAGTAAATGAGATATAGATGCTCCTTACCGGCGCAAATAATGCGTCAGTTATTACATAACCCTGCAATAATAAACACCGCATAGGTACATACAGTAAAAACTTAATAATGTTGCAACATAATTTCAATAAATAGATATCACAAACTAACTTGTACTCTACGTACATATATCATGAATAAAAACAGGTACCGTAATTACAATCTTCTATCACATTATTACTAAACAACATAACATAAATATAATCGTGACTACAGTTATATCATTTAGTTTTGCTCTGACATTTGAGTGTTTGTAGCGAATCTGAGTAATTCGTGATTTATCACTCAACTCTACATTTATATGGTCCAAGTGAAAGTCCGTTACTCTCTCGATTCATTGCTGTCAAACAAACTTGTTACATCTTCGCTAATCGGACTCATGTCATTTATGCCATTAAATAAAGCATCCACATCGGTTATAGGATCCAAAGGAGTTGTATCTACCCCTCTCCACAACTCTAAGTCACTCATAAGGGTCATAGTGCAATTAGCAAACGTAGAAGGTGGGTCCGGTACAACTACATCATTTCTATGTACAGTTCCATTCATGTTCTCTTCTTTGAGTCTTTCAGAGGTCTCCTTTTCAATTCTTTCTAAACGTTCAATGGCTGCACATGGATTAACATCTCTCGGTCTTTCATTGAAATCTATATTGATGTCAATGCTGCAAATAAAAGAAAGTTATTACACGCACGAAAATGGCATGTACGAAAGATCATTAAGATTGAGTGTATTTTAATCACACATTGGTGCTGATTCTGTTGTAAATCGCACTAAACTAATTTTAGTCACATCTCATCTCTTTCTTACTAACATGATTGAAAAAGGATAGAAAATATTTTAAGTTGTCAAATTAATCTTTGCCGTCTTATTTTGCGTGTATTTAGGCGTGACCGCGATAGATGGCGACTAAATTTATATTGAAAACAAGCATTGGACTAATTTGACAGGACTAAATTTCTTACATCCTTTTCTTATGTTCTTTGTTAGAAAGAGACATAGTGACATTAAAATTAGTTTAGTTGTGAACAACAGAATCAGGGCCCAGTATCTATACAGTTATTCTTCTTTTTCGTATTTAGAGACTGAGAAAGGGGTCACAAAGACTGGGATTATGTGTCATCATGGTATCCTAAAGTGAATATTTACCCTGTTTCGAGCTTAAACTTCGCCCAGTCTTCAAGTGTCGGTGCTCTCGGGATCTCAGCAGCCAGTGTGCGAGTAGCGTCCTCCATCGTTTGTTCAACTAACATCTTCTCTGTATCTGATCGAAGAGAGGATTACATTACTGCCATTAAACTCTGTTTAAAAAATACATCTTAAATATCGCCGTTGTCTTTTTATTTTTAGTGCAAACATAAATTGTGCAAATCAGCGTGACGCTCCCTAAATAGCTTAAATATTACTATAAACCTACACTTATGTGAAACATTATTTACAAAGTAAACATTCTCGTAAATAGTAAAGGCGTGCGTATGTACCTACTATGTACATAAGTGAAAACACGTTTTGTAATAGGTAAGGGACAAGACTTCGATAGTTATCTCATATGCGTCTCATGTTTAGCCGAATCAACAATGAGCACATACAATTTCACAGCTTTCGAACCGTGACGTACTTAACCGAGACCTCATTATTTTTGAAACCGCGATAGGAACTTTAAAATAATGAGTTTGTAAATAGTAGAGTACAGTTGCGAACTTTAATTTGGGACCCATGAATATCAGCAAACGTATAACCTTAAGAGCTATGACGCGTTGAGCTGACGTTAGTATAGGGGCTACTGCTCTCAGATATCGTAAATTACTTTTGATTTGGAACCATCGACTTTATTACATTATGAGTGTTCTTAGAACATATTGCATATAATAAATGGGTATCATACATCGAAATAATAAATTAAAGTTCGCGTCTTTACAAGTACTAGATTGGTACTGGTAGAGGTATCGATAGAATTTACCGGAACTTCGACGAGGTTGTCCTGTAGAAGGACGTCGTAAAGCTCGCGCCAAATTTCCACACACGGCTCCATGAGATGTTAGTTTGCTTCCACTGCACCGCCATTCATCGTCTAATAACAACCCATTATCATAAATTAGAAAATTATTATATTTGCCTCTAGTGTACAAATCATGCATATTTATACTATACTTGCTGTCACCCGCGGGCTTACCCGCTTTCCCGAGATAAAAAGTAGTATATATTTCTTTTCATGCCATACTCAGGCAACCTGCGTGTCAAATTTCATTATATGGTGCCGTTGAGGCTTCAAGTAAGACAAACAAACAAAACAAGTTTTAGTTTTAGTATGGTTTTATACTACTTATATATTAAGGCAAGACATATTATAATAGTTAAAAGAACTAGAACTTATTTTATTTTTCTTGTGCTATTGACTTCCGTTATAGGTATTGTACAATCAAAAATTTAGACCTTGATGAAGGGATATATATTATACACTTGATGAAGGGAATAATATATATCCCTTCATATATATCCCTCGATATATTCAACGGATGGACGGGACGGACACATTGAGCTACTATTACTACGTATAGAGAAGCTATCGTAAGCAAAGGTATCATTATGTCCCATTTTTTAGAGTCAAATAAGGTTATCTTTAGCGCTGAAACAATAATTAGTCGTCTAAGCAGATAGTAGCGCTATCAGAACACTTTTAGGAGTATTTTTCTCACCAACACCGTGATTTTCACGGCGCTTACGCGTTTCGTTCATCGTTCTACAAGAACAAGTGTGGCCGGACGGCCTCACTAGAACGGAACATAGTTATGATGCGTCTTTTCTATACGTAGTAATAATAGCTCAATGGACGGGCACGGGAGTTATCTTATAAGGGTTCCGTTGGAACGGAACCTTGAAAATATTATGTGGTAAAAAAAAACATTTTGTTTAATGTGAAATAAATACTCGTTAACCGCCCAAAAAAAAGTTGAAAACTTCTGGTATAGTATAACAGTAACCATTTTAAACTTACCCATAAGTGTGTTCAAAATGTGAAGTCTAGTCGGTGCATCTATGTTAGAACAGCTACGAGCGGTTTGTGGCCTTTGTGGAAGAATAGGTCGAGTGGGCCTCGAGCCGGCTCCCTCCGTGGTGGCCGGCCTGGGCCGGAGCCGCGGCCGCGGCCCTGCTAGCATCCTATTTAATTCGTAGCTCGTAACATCGCCTTCGGGACTTTTCTTAGAATATGTTTCAAAACTTGTGCCAAGCTACAAACAAAAATATTTACATTTATTTACAATAGTATCTAAAACTTTACTACCTAGCATTCTGTGGGGTACCTGAGGGGTTCTTGAAGGTCCCGGTTCAGCTGGTGGCAACTGATGAGCTCTCTGCAAATCCGGTTCAACTTCTCCGTCACTTCCACCTGAGTCTGAAGATACGGACCCGAATTCTTCATCAGAGTTATCTGTCACACAATAATTAGGTTTGTGTCATCGTCATTATGTTCAGCATAGATGTCCACTGCAGAACATAAGTTTCTCCCAAATATTTCTAATAAGGATATATGAATACATTCTGGGATATTTATCACTCACGAACTCACGAACGCATTTGATCCCAAATCAAGCAAAGGTTGTACCTACTATAGAAATCATGGACTACCTATAGACAAATATATCTGCAGCGTGGCAGTCAGGGTATTATCAGCTGTCACGCCTACTGGCCCGTCTTATACAAATAAGGTAGGTATACTACTTCAAAATCAAAATCAAAAAGTCATTTATTCAGTTTAGGCCTTAGTAAGGCACTTATGAACGTTATGTACATACAGTTGAATTTACCACCGGTTCGGAATACACTTAAACTGAGAAGACTCCGGCAAGAAACTTAAAATTGATTATGGTAGATAATGATGCAAATACGAACAATCTGGATGTAGCAGGACATCATCAAGATATAGAAGCATCGGCAAAGCAGCTGCAACCCGGGATCTGTAATGAGGTGAGTCTGCCGCCGGAGTGCCCCTGAGCGTCAAACGACGGAGCGAGCCGCACACGCCTAGCGTCCAAATGCGGTTCGATTCCGCGATTGGATTACTACAACATGAACATAAGCAGTATTAGAATAAGATAACATTCGATCTAAAATCCCGCGTCCTCCACACCGCAGCTCAATATAATTATAAACCTAAAACAGGCATAATCATTTTTTTTTTTTTATAATTCTTCCTCCTCTCTCCTATATTGCTTAGTGCCCAACAGGGTCCTTATTATATATTGTTATTTACTTACTTTAAGGTGTCTATGTAGCATTATATATGTAAGGAAAGCAAGATAAATAAAGTATAAAGTATCTCTCACAAAACAGTTTCGCACCTTTTTATATATATTAATAACTTTAGGTATGTACGAAGAGAATTTATGTTTTTCTTACTCAGCTAAATTGAGTGTGTGTAATTTCTGTAGCGCCGCCAATGGCTGCAAATCTAGAAATTTGTTGCCGGCTGCATGCAGCTCTCTCAAAGCACTCAGCCCCCATACACCATCTAGACTGCTCAAACCGCATCGATTCACACTCAGAACCTACGAAAGCATGAAATATTAATAAATATTCCAATATTATACGACCACATGATGCCCATGTTTTATTGCTTACTTTTAGATGAATCAAGCCAATCCCAAGATCCCGTAATGAGCTAATTGCGCTTCCATCCAAGATTAATGAGCGAAGTCTAGGAGCAAGCACATTCAGTCGCCTGAGTCCTACACGTTCTGCGACTACTCGAAGCTTAGCCTCACGAATCTGCAGAACTTCATCATCTGTGGTCACGCCGCTGCTTTGTTTCTACAGAATGTTTGCAGATATGAACTATGAACTGTTGTAAGATTAAAATCAGGAAATATGTTGAATGTAAAAATACTTTCCCTTACCAGAAGCTCTATCAATGTAAGTTCTCGGGGTATGATGATCCGCCTATAACCGGGCAGACGACGCTCTAACTCTTCTTGACCCGGGGGTTGTTCTGGCTCGGGAGGTGGCATGGCTAGGGCTCTGATGACCATTTAAAAATAAATAAAAATACCTCCCTAATATCTTTCAAAAGGTCTAAATATGGCGATGTAAAATCAGCGAAATTGAAAAAAAAAAACACCGAAATTTGTTGCTTTTTTGTTGCTAATTAGTTGCTAGAAAATTATTTTTTTTGCTTCAACCGATCGCGAAAAATCGCCAATAACGCTAACTTTTCATTAAGATAGCGTGGAAATCACTGGATGTGGACTGATCGATCAAGCGAATAGGGATCAATTTGTTGCTGAAAGATGCTAAGGAGAAAAAAAAAATAGTTTTTTTTTATTATGCCAAAATAAATAATGTCCACGCTAGCTTAATTCTTGACGTTTCCGTGTAAAAACTATAGTGAAAATTTGTTGCTACTCATACTGCAGCTTGTTTTATAAACAAACCGGCCGGTTTCTCTATGAACCGATCTCCAAGTTCTCTTGACTTCAGTTTCTCTATTTTGTTGCTGACCCTTTGTACTCAGACTAGCTGCAGTATAAGAGCAACAAATTTTTACAATAGTTTTTTAGGGGAAAATCGTTAGTTAAGCTAGCGTGACCGGTTTGTTTATAAACCGATCTCCAACTTCTCTTGACTTCCGGTTTTCATTTTGTTGCTGACTCTCTATGCTAAAACAAGCTGCAGTTTGAGCAGCAACAAATTTCCACTATAGTTTTTCCACGGAAAAGTCAAGAGTTAAGCTAGCGTAGACATTATTTATTTTGGCGTAATTACAAAAAAATTATTTTTTAATTTTTTTTTCTCCTTAGCTTCTTTCAGCAACAAATTAGCAACAAATTGATCCCTATTCGCTGGATCAATCAGTCCACATCCAGTGATTTCCACGCTATCTTAATGAAAAGTTAGCGTTATTGGCGATTTATTGCGATCGGTTGAAGCAAAAAAATTAATTTTCTAGCAACTAATTAGCAACAAAAAAGCAACAAATTTCGGTGTTTTTTTTTTTTTCAATTTCGCTGATTTTACATCGCCATTTTTTAGACCTTCTTTCAAACGATCACTGATGGAAGACAGGGTACAATGTTAAAATCAATTGAATTATGGAAAAGACAGTTAAAGAAGTGAAATAAGTACCTACTAAGCTTTACATTTACCAACCTACCTAAATAATGGTGTAGCTCGTATATTTTGGGGCTCAGGTGAACTTGCACTGGATATTTCTGAAGGTGATGGTGAAGCAACGACGCTTGGGGTTTCGGGCGCACTACCCAATTCCACGTTTGGAGCTTCGTGCGCCGGCATTTTTAAAACGCGAATCTATAAAATAAAAAATAAAATATATCTTGGGACATTCCTCACGCACGGTCATCTCATCCCAAACTAAGCAGAGCTTGTACTATGGAAGCCAGATAACTGATATAATACATAACTACTTTTTGTTTGTAAACACATACTTAATATACCAGACTCAGGACATACAGACATGTTCATCCACACAAATGCATATCCTGTGTGAGAATCGAACTCACGACCTGCGGCGCGATAAGTGGATCTTAACCAGAGTCTTAACCAACCGCGCCAGCTGGCCCGTCAATATTATAGGTACAGTAAAAGCTTTTATTTATCTATTTTTCTGAAGTTATTTAGACATAGGTAAAATGAGATTCTCAATACCTACCTATGACAGTCTAAAGTATTGAGTGCCTGCCTACCTATACATGCGGCATGCATGCGGCCTTGTGTTTATTTTTTCTTTTTTATACGAACATGAATACAAACAAAGAACCAACGATAAATACAATAAGTAACTACGAAGTAATAACAGCTCGCTGCAAGTAGGTAGGTACCTAAGTTAGTAGGTATTAGGTAAATAAACAGATCGATATGTTTCCAATATCGCTTTCATTTACAACATAACACTCCAAACGTAATACTTCTTGGCACAGCTTCTTGGTAATACTCCTACAATTCCTACCATACCATCCATAAATACACTTACCGATGTACCAGAGAAGCCTTCGAAAAGCCTACAATCAACAATATATGTAATTAAATTATAAGTCAAACTCCACACCATGCAATTTAATAAAGCTCATTCATTTTCAATATTTTATTTCAATATAGTTTCAAACTGATAGTAGGTACTTGTTGTTATCACTGAGCAAGTAATCACAACGGTTACTATGACAACTGTAATAACTCTACATGATAATTATACCATGTCTACATGTACATATAGGCGCCGATCCCGCAGAGAAGAGTTCTAAAGTTCTGCGTTCAGAGTTCTGCATTCCGCGTTGACCGCAAGCTATGTGGCGCCTTTGAAAAAAAAATAGTGTATGATGCACAGGTATGATGTGTAATTAGTAGCGCATATTGCAGAACTCTAGATTTTAGAACTCTAGACTGCTTGTTGTGTGCACAAAAGTCAACACGGAATGCAGAACTCTGAACTCTAGAACTCTCTCTGTGGGATCCCACAGAGTTCTAGAGTTCAGAGTTTTGAGTTCCGTGTTCACTGTAATCTATGCGGCGCCTTTGATCATTGCACACAGAGAACGCGAGTTCTGTCGGAGTTCCATTCTCTAAAGTTCAAATCTCTAAATCTCAAAAGTTGAGGTGACACGTCTGAGCTATCACTGTGACACAAGGCAAAAAAGACAATGGGCATTCTGTACCTCTACTATGAGTTTTCTACACACGCTAGCGACTACGGTGAATATTTTGTATAACGAGCACCGCCTCTAGTGGATACTTTTGGAAGCATTTCATACAAATTGTTTGTTGAACAACATGTTTCGCCGTAGTCGCCAACGACTGTAGATTACGTTAGTGTAGAAAAATCATGGTAGAGGTACTGGCCCATGAGCGGCCACTAATGAAACTAAAGTAAAGCCAATGTGACAAGATAAAGAATGTAAACAAACTTTTGCTTGCTGTATGTATATAATTACACCTTTTGGTACGGGATACTATAATTACAATTGCAACTACCTTATTATTATTATTGTTTCAAGTCTTTGCAGAGCTTGTATCACTGCGACCAGACTAGATCTATTGTGATCGCCACGTTAATAAAATTTCACTGCCAAGACCTGCAGCTATAATAAACTGCACAATATTCTTGGCAGGAATGGATTTTACTTCATTTCAATTCTTCTAATTCTTTCTTTCTAATTCTAATTCTTGCCGAAGTCTTCTCAGTTTAAGTGTATCCGAATCGGTGGTAAATTCAACTGTATGTACCAATATAACGTTCATAAGTGCCTTACTAGGGCCTAAACTGAATAAATGACTTTTTGATTTTGATTTTGATCTGGGTGTAACAGGTGTTTCCCCAGATGAGTATTTCGTTTAGGCATAAGTGGACAGCACTCACACAAGAGATGTATTGGTGTTTCATCTGCCTCACGGCAGAATCTGCACAACTACCTTGCAATTTCATAATATCTCCAATTATTTCTTATATTTTCAATACTCTATAACTTTTTTCTAAATACACCACAGTAATAAGCTTTCATATTTTTGTTAACATATTATTGCAAACAGAATTATTACTGGCCGCTAATGGGACAAGCTCCATACAAATTTACCCATTTACCTTTAGTACTCTAGACTGCTCGCTCGCCGTGTGTACAGTAGTGAACGTGGAACTCTAGAACTCTCTCTGCGGGATCGGCGCCATAAGGTCACTCTGAACATGTTTTTCAAATCCCGGACATGATATGCATCATCGGATAAGTCTATACAACATCTCTCATATTACTGAACAAAAGGCAGATGGGATTTTGGATTTGTATATGCTTCTTTGGCCTCACTCCCGTGTTCCGCGCGCTCCATCTTCTTCCCTTTGTTCTGTAATCTGAGCAAAAACTGATGTAATTTAAAATTAACAGCCGAATAGGTACCTTTTATCTGGCTCTTAAAAAAATCAGCCTTTCGTTATGTTACAACAAAAAAAACGACTTACGCGATTTAACGATACGCTTTAAAACTAAAGCGTATCGTTAAAAAAGCTAAACTGTATTAGGTTTCTAAGAAAAACTTGAGCTTTCGGTGAAGGAAAACATCATGAGGAAGCCATAGCACGGCATTAGCACGGTGGTAGGGTACCTACTTAGTACTTTCTATAATAAGTACCCATCTGGTTTGCTACTGACCTCAAGATGAAAATTGGTCGCAAAGCACCTATTGGTGTTAGGACTCATCCTTATTCTAGAGATAAGAGCGGCAAAAATTAAAAGAATTCTGTAAATCCACCACTGAACAAAATGATTTAAATATTTATGAGATAGGTACCTATAAGGTATTATTTATAAAAATTATGCCGCCCCCGATGTAAGAGAGTGCGATGAAAATATAAAAATATGTGGATATTCCAAATTGATTGCACGCGGGCGCTGCATGGGCTAGAGCCGGCCCTGGGTGTTCCGTCCGACATAATGCACTTGAGAGCCAGTTCCTTCTAGGCTTTGTGTGCTGACCACCTTCGGCCACATCATCACTTACCATGGTTCGGTTATTGCGACAAAAAATATATATGTTATCATATCGGGAAACAACAACTGTACAGTATTACCCAACATATATGGCGCGTCGTGAATCTTCGTTCGCACAGAAAAGAAAGTATGGCCCCGAAGATTAACGAAAGAATGCTTAAAACTTACAATAAATCTTAGATCACTACTATAAGGTTCATAATACACTGCAGCTGTTAGTTCCGTCTCACTCGCAAGTCACGCCCCTCCGCACGGCGCGCGCTAACATGAAGGCAGCTGTCGACCAATAGCGTTTCCCGCGCTTTGAAAATGTATCTTCTGCGCAGTTACATCGGTAAGCCATATTAATTGGGTACTACTGTACTGTACTGTACGGTAGTGTAGGGTAGAATATTCTAAATCTATGCTGGCAACAATGTAATGAATTTTGCCGCCTGGGACTTTTTGGCGGGAACTTGCAGAGTGACGTTGTGTTTTCATTTTTATTTTTATAAAATCGTGTATTTGAATTTTATTGCATATTATCAGTGGTATTTTATCCAATAAAGATCAATCCATATGCACCAGTGAAGTGAAATGAAATGAATTATGTGTATCGTGTGGTGTATCCTGACTTTACAAGCTGTCTCAAAAAGTCTGTGAATAGTTTTAGTACAATGACCACCACTTTACTAAAACATGCCTGGAAGGTGACTGATCATGCGGACTATGTGAAAGTTTATGTGCGGACTATATGAAAGTGATATTGGTGCCGATTCTGTTGGCACAAACTAAACTATTCCTAACTTAAATTTAGTTAAGTCCTGTCAAATCGACGTTTCCTATTCAGTTGGCGTACGATTAAACTAAAATTTAGTTTGACAGCACTAATATCGTTTTAGTTACTCAATTTAGTTAGGTGTGTAATTTTTCTATTCTGTTGGTCACGTTTTACGTCAAATTATGTCTAAAATTAGAAATGTCAAACTAAAATTAGTCGTCATCTAATTAGATGTGGATTAAATTTAGTCCTATAGAAATTGTGTTGGAAAGTGGATATTTTGATCTGGATTATTCATAATTCTAAATAATTACATATTAGAAAAAGGACGAAGCAAGATAGGGATATGTTACATACGTAACGGGACTACAAAACGTGAACATCGAAGTTTTATTTTTATTTTTTTGTACTTCCAACGATATACCACTATAGTGCCACAAGCTTATCTGGCCCGGTGAGAAAATCGCTGTTATAGGGCGAGAATTTAATTTAAGTTAATTTTGCATTAGTGGTTGCGGCTATCGCTGATTCGTCGCAAAGGTAAACAACTTTTTCGCGAGAGCTTGTAGAGTGACGTTGCGTTTTCATTTTTATTTTCAAGAATTCGTGTATTTTGTTCTATTGTGTATTTTCGGTGGTATTTCACCCAATAAAGATCATCCATGTGTACCAGTGAAGTGAAATGAAATGAATTATGTGTATCATGACTTTTCAAGTTGTCTCAAAAAGTCTATGAAGGGTTTTAGTACAATTACTACCATTATAGTAAAACATAACTTTATTGGACGGTGACTGACTGAGGACTGTGAAAGTGATAATTGTTGTGACTGGAAATTATAATATAACTCGACACTGGCAGAAATAAGTCTTAATTTGGATTTGGTTGCGAAACTTAAAACTAAGAAGAAGAAACAACTAAAACTCGACCACCATACGATCGAAATCGACAAGACAGAATATTCAAAGAAATAACATCATATGAAAAGGCTGTATGGTTGAATAACCCTTGCCTATCCTTTTAAGGGTAAAAAAACTACTATACTAGGTACTAAACTCGCCAGGCTAAAAATATATTTATTATGCCTGTATTCCACAGGTAATCAAGATATTCAACATACTTTATTACGCGTTATTGGAAAAGAACACAAATATATACTCTTTTCTTGCCATAATTATACATTTTTTTATGATATTTATGAACTAAATGTTTATTTTTAATTATTCTTCCATTAAAATTTATATCATTCGTTCATTATTTTTCTGTGCTGGTAACACTCATCAATTCAATTTAAGAGCTGTCAAAATCAAAATTAATCCTGTCATTTCTAAATTTAAATTTAGTTCGATGTGACAACAGAATAGCTCTTAAAAAATCCTTAATTAAAATAAGGTGAATTTTAATTTAGTTTAGTTTAGTTCGGTGTACAACAGAATCGGCACCATTATAAAATAAAATGTATGTGTCTGAAGCACTATGTATCCAAGGTCATGAACAAATTAATAAAAAAAAAATTGCCGCCTTTATTTTGACGTTAAGTCGTAAAGAAAGTAAAAATCGTTTAACATCAAATTTTATTTTTATAGTCACTGATCTAAAGTAAAAGCCAAAAGGTTAAAAGTGTGCTAAAAGAGAGTTATTGACGAGGAGAATATCTGATACTGAGAATTATATTTTCTGGTGATTTGTAACCCTACTAACTGCTCAAAATAAATCTTCACATTGGTTCTCGACAAACGAAAAATGGGATATACCAAAACTAACGAAGGCACCAATCATGATGAATATCAGTATTTAGAACTTGTTAAAAAAATTCTTGAATCTGGTATGTATATTCATCTTATTTCACTAGGTACTCGTAAATTATAGTGTCCCGTTCCGTTCTACTCCTACCGTTCATAATTATCTCATAGCTCTATTTATTTAGTATTAAATTATACAAAAATTATAGGAGACAAAAGGGTAGACAGAACCAGTGTTGGTACCCTCTCCATCTTTGGGGCTATGCAAAGATATTCATTGAAGAATAACACTTTACCACTCCTGACAACTAAACGTGTGTTTACAAGAGGGGTTATAGAAGAACTGCTTTGGATGATATCAGGGTCTACTGACTCTAAAGCCCTGGCAGCTAAATCTGTCCACATATGGGATGCTAATGGTTCCCGAAGTTTTCTAGACAATCTCGGCTTCACAGATAGAGAGGAAGGTAAGCCCAAAATATATATTATTCTTGTTTGTTTTGAATACTGTGTTTGCTGTATACTATGCATACTGTGATCATCCAAGTTGTCACTCCACACTCCTACATATAATATTTATACAGTAATGGGGGTCATTATATATAATTTTTAGATTGAAACATGTCTTTTATCTATTCACAATGTATATAGTAAAAAAAAAAAAATACACCTTGTTTTTATTATTATATGTTATTGCAACATTACTTGTATATTATTACTTTTTATTTTACTTACTTTTCAGGCTAGTGCAGAAAATCAGGGCTTCTGTGATATGCTTATCCACAGCAATGGCTGAGGACTCCTTTTTCTTTATTTTTTAACTTCTTTTGATTATTAGTTGTGCTATTTTATAAGTTACTAGCTGTCTCGCACGGTTTCACCCGCATTCCCGTCTTAAAAAGTAGCCTATGTCACCCGGGGATAGTGTAGCTTCCCAACAGTGAAAGAATTGTTCAAATCGGTTCAGTAGATTCGGAGCCTATTCAATGCAAACAAACAAACAATCAAATCTTTCCTCTTTATAATATTAGTTAGAAGAGCATATAAACACTCATTCTGTTTGTTGTCCTGAATAAAATAAAATAAAAATGTATTTATTTGTGTAAGTTTGACTAATTCTTGATAAGATTTTTCATACCCAACAATTAAACTGGTTTTTTATAAAGAAAGATTCTAAATTGACTATAATTTTTAAATGCAGGTGACCTGGGACCTGTTTATGGTTTCCAGTGGAGACACAGTGGAGCTAAATATGTTGATGCAAAAACTGATTATAGTGGACAAGGAGTGGACCAACTACAGAATGTTATTAATACTATAAAGTAATTTTTTTTTGTTATTAATATCTATTTTGTACATGCTATTTCAATTTCTTACAATTGTCTCTGATGTAGTAACAGTTAATACTTATTGCAATAAGTTGCACTTATTTAGATACATTGATAATATTATTTCAGAAAGAATCCAGCAGACAGAAGAATCCTTATGTGTGCATGGAATCCATCTGACCTGAATCAAATGGCACTACCACCTTGCCACTGCTTAGCACAATTCCATGTAGCTAGCGGAAAACTATCATGTTTACTTTACCAGAGGAGTGCTGACATGGGCTTAGGTGTACCATTCAATATAGCCAGCTATTCATTGTTGACTCACATGATAGCACATATAACAGGATTGGAGGTAAATATTCCTAAATCTATTTAATAAAACAAACACAGACAAAGCCTAAACAGATGATCGATGAACATAGAGATTGAAATTCCGAGAAAATAATTCCTTTCCTTGAAAGTCAGTCTCTTGGTGCCTGTGGAAAGTTAGTCATACAAAATTGAAAATTTATATTAGGCACAGTTGTGTTATACTTGTACTTAATTTGATGTCTTGTGACTGACTATACATCAGTATTTAGAGATCACCCTAAACAAAGGCAACCAAATGATCCAAAGCTAATAAAGAATGGGGTATTTACAAGTAGATGTAGAGTAGTGTTGCCAGGTCCCGTGTGTCAAATTTCGGAACGTAAGGATAAAATAATCGGGATTTTGGGTTTCAAATCGGGACAGTAGTGAAAGTCTGAATTTGGTGAGAAAATATGAAAGCAAAAATATTTGTATGTAGTAGCAGCTTAGTTATATTCAGTTTTCCTGTCAAAATTATCAAATATAGTAAAAACTCATGAGGTTAGTGAAAAATCGGGACAATTGGCGTCCCGATCAAGGGTTAATCGGGACGTGTCACCAGACCCCTGAGAATCGGGACGTCCCGCGCAAATCGGGACACCTGGCAACACTAATGTAGAGTATGCCAGCAATCTCATCTTGTACTTATAGTAAGGAAAAAGTACCTTAAGTTCAATCAAAGCTATCTATGAAATGATAACATGAAAATCTATGACATTAATTTATAATTCATTTTCCTCAACTGAAATGTATATACTTATGTACTTAGAAGGAAGAATGAATCCTTCGATTGGTATCATAAAAATACAGAATGCTTTTTTCAACATTTCATTCTTCTAAAATATATTTGTTTTTCTAATTACAGGCTGGTGAGTTTGTTCACACCACAGGTGACACACACGTGTATCTCAACCATATTGAGCCACTCAAACAGCAGTTGCTCAGGGAACCCAGGGAATTCCCTACCTTAGAGTTTGCTCGTAAAATTGAATCCATAGATGACTTTAAATTTGAAGATTTCATCATCAAGGGGTATAAACCTCATCCTAAAATCGATATGGAAATGGCGGTTTGATTAGACCGTGATAGAAACTATAAGTTTATTTGTCAGTATTTCCTTTTTAAGAACCCCAGTCCGTACATATTATATACCATACAAACTAATTTCCAGTCTTATTAGGTATCACAAGTAAAATTATATTTAGTGACTAAAATCGGCAAGATCTAAAAGGCCCTTTTTGACAGCACATACATCAATGTGTTAAAAAGGGAAAAACATGTCGAAATCAACTCTAGGTTTAGTTTATAAAAACAGTACACACAATACAAAACAGAGGGAAAAAAAGAGATAATCCAAACCTTCCAGGCAATGTCTGAAAATAGAATTAGATTTTCGTATTATTTTAATAAGTTACTTGTAAGAAAATTAATAATAAAAACTTCATTAAAAATCCAAGCTTATTTTTGCATTTAAAATGTTAATTAATGGTTACATAACTGAATTAAGTACATGGTATTTAAAAAAAAAATAACATTACAACTTTGCAAACTTTTTAATATCATTTTTACATACTTAATGATTCTATAAAATAATAATTCCCCGAGATAAATGGCAATTCAATATTAATATAAAATAGTCATACATAATCCATCTAAAATCATTTTGTAAAATTTCAACAATCTAAAGTCCATCAAAATCTAAGAAATACATTTTGACTTTTATAAATACAAAGAAAAGTAGTCCTTATTTCTTAAATTCAATTCAATAAGGTTCATCCATATTATTATAAAAATAACCATAGATTCAACAGATAATCTTTATTTTGCTTTGTCAAAACGTCAAAAGGTATTCCTTAGAATTCTCACACCTTAACATATTTCTTTATTTTGTTGTCTTACAGCTATTCAACATTTTATTGTAAGTTTAATGCATTTTGTACATTCCTACTTCTATCTCACCTTATAATATGAAAAGAAATAGCTTTGCTATGAATTGTTTCTCAAATTATTAAAACCTATTTGTATAATTATATCAATCAGACAATAGCTATACCTAAGTTTCCCCACATATTTATTGACCCCGCACAAAATGGGTAGTCATGACATGAGTATTAAAATTTCTTACGGCATGATTAAGACAGGAATATCTTCAAGCCCATTATCCATAGGGAGGAATCGTTAATTGGGTTTAAACTAAGGTCTTTATCAAAGACAGTTCGTGGCAAGCTTTCACTTAATTTTTAAACTTTGTCCAATGTTAAAAAAAAAAACAAGCAAGTAGTTTATTTTTTATATATTTGGAGTTTTTGCGCGTAAAATGATTGAAGCAATAGCTTGGATACCCAATTAAATCAGTTTATGCCTTATAGGTCAGGATTTAGTTACAATAAAATTGCAGAAACTAAATGGAACTATAAATAAAATCACTTTCTCTAACATTTTGTGCAGGGTCCTGCACCTTTTAACTGAAATATCATAATATTATTTGGTTGTTAGCTTATAATGTTCGAAACAATCTAGTGAGTTTAATTAATTGAAATAAAACCGGGGGCTCTACCGCGTAACTTTAACTAATAAATTTCATCCAATCAGGGCCCGCGAATGGTCATCGTCGCGTCATATCGCGTGCGTGTCATTGGATGAAATAATTAATGGTGTTCGTTACGATTACCACCAAAGATACAAAATAGCCCGGCCGGATGGTTAAAATAGGGATGATACCTAAGTAAAAACTAATTAAAAAAAATAGTCGGTCAGTTAGATTATTAAAAATTATTGGACACGTATTTTTTGCTTTACCTAATCATTAAAAATTTACAAATATAAAGTTTGGGAGTGGGGGTTCGTGACGTCACTTTAGAGTTAAAAACTCTTAACTGTACTCTAACGTGACGTCACGCGGAACTTCAACACACGATATCTTCGTAATCTAATATTTTTATGTAAAAGACGGACTAAATAATTTTTTTTAGTCATCTAGCCCATTAATGCCATTATGATGAGATAACTGAATTAGCACCTACATATGTAATTCTGAAATATTCAAGAATAAAATGATTATTGCTGAATGTTTTATTGATAGTTAACATACATAATTATTATCAGTGGATTGTTTTCTATGTTACCCTAGTTTTTTCTGCACAAGGCTAACACAATAGTACAATCATTAGGTATAGTAACGAATTTTCATTAAATGATGTCATACAACAAACAAAAGCATGCTTAGAATAGAATGAAAATTTTCAATGATCATTTATTAAGAGACATTTCAGAATTTAGTGGGAAATATCAAGCAATCTCGTTCATCGTCTCACACGTCGCCCCACTCATAATCAATCACTCATCCCTTAAAGCGTGTGCATACTCTCAAATACTAAATTATTAAGATTATTTGGATCGTATATACAAAAAGAGCGTTCGATGTTCGTAATAGTAAATAGGTACCTAGTACACACATGCAAACGATTTTCGTATTATGCAACGTTACGTATTAGAAAGTATGTACACACCTTAAATCATTCATTATTGCGCTTCATTAGCTATATTCAGTGTAGTAAGTATTATAAATTATTACATGTGACAAAAATCAGTCTAAATACAACCTCACTAAAAAAATATGCTGCAAGTTTTCAAGTATTTTTGTAGAAGCGGTTATTGATTTTAGTTATTTGTAGAGATATCAATCCATGATTTAACTGAATTAACCGACTTAAGGCGCGGACTGACTACGATTTTGACAGGACTCGTTCTTCACTGGAATAGGGTTGAAAATGGTAAATCATAAATGTGTCGACTCTATGAAATGGACTGTTATTTACGGGTTTTCTTTAGATTATACAGAATATACGCATTAAATTGAATAAGTGTCCGGTTAACATTCTAATATAATCCTGTATCTTATATATTCTTAAAAATAAAATTGTTGTCATCGCTGAAAATACGGAGAATTTCGACGCGAAAGATTTTTTTAGACGTAACTTAGGATTTTTTTATTGGGAATATCAAAGCACTTTTTAATATTCTATTCGGTTAACATTTTTCTCAAAACCCTCTTCTATCCACAGTATTTTTTTGTGTTAGGTATTTCATTGCGTTACGTCATACTCGACTCTCAAAAAAACCCATTTTTGAGATTTGAGCTTAGACCCGGCCTTAAGGCGGAAACAAAACTTTCAAGTTTCGATAGCATTAGTAGTTGCTGAAATATAGCGCTGTGACAGAAGGACGGAGGCGCACCATAAGGGTTCCTTTTTTACCTGTTTGCTTCAGAAGCCTAAAAATCCTTTTTTAACATTACGTTTAACTAAGTCCCGGTGTATTTTGGAAATCAGTACCTCTACCTTGAGGTTTCTACACTAACGTAATCTAGAGTCGCTAGCGACTACGGTGAAACATTTTGTATGAAATGCTTCCAAAAGTATCCACTAGAGGCGGTGCTCGTTATACAAAATATTCACCGTATTCGCTAGCGTGTGTAGATTACGTTAGTGTAGAAAACTCATAGTAGAGGCACAGATGCTTGTAGTTGCTACTGACAAAAACATCCAGCGTGTCAGATTTCTATTTGACGGCCCAAGATCGTGTCCGTGATTTACGTCTGATAGCTTGCACAGTTTGGTGTATATTGCCTTATCCAAATACTATTGGTATACCCACGTCGGATATTTTTTTTCCACCCTTGACGTCAAGTGTTTCTTTCAGGCAAAATTCTCCAGGCGGGCGGTTAAGAGATCTGGGGAGCGGAGTAGGGTGGGAGAGCCTTATGGGATAGCGTTAGAGGAAAAGGGATAGCGATATTCTCAAAAGTGTGTGAGTGCTGATTGAGTGCCACGTCACGTCAATAAAGGGCTCTAAAATGATACCAGATTTAATGATACCAGATTTAAAATGATATTCGTCGCGAATATACGTAAATCTGCTGTAGACGCGCGAAAGTGAGCGAGCAGCTACCTATTGCTATTGATTAAGTTCCAAACGCCCCGGGGGGGCAGTAAGGCTACTACTAAGTAGTACCTGAAAGAAACACTGGACGTCAACAGGCAAACATTCCACCTGATGGTAAATGGTCAGTCACCATCGCCTTTACAAATATTGTTACTAAGTTTACATGTTCAGAATAGTTTAATTTCGAATTCTGCCTGTAGCTATACCGTATTAATAAGGTAGAAGTCCGTTAAATAATGGGTAAGTTCCATATTTTTTCAGCAATTCCGTCCCTGTTCCGTTCCCTCCAAGGCCTGCACAGACGACAGACTATATTCTGTCAAGGACAAAAGTCCACGAATTGTTTGTACTAAAAGTGCTGTAAGTATATACTCTTAGTCCGTGTCGTGTGCGTTATGCGATGTTTCATGTGTTCTATTTTACCTCGTCTTCAACTAGATGTTGGAAATTTTACAAAACTTTGTGAAATCTTATTCATCAACACATTTGGTCATCTTGTGATGGCATCTGAAACAACAAAATTATATTCAAACATTACATAATTGTTGAATCATACTATAAGCTTCACAGATAATCATGAATAGGCTGGCTCCAAATACCAGTTTGGATGGTTACTTTTAGAAGAGCCCTCAATAAATTTGGGTACTCTGTAGTAGGTTAATTTTCGTTTTCGTCTAAATAACTTAGAGTGAAAATGGTGCCGATTCTGTTGTAAATCGCACTAAACTAATTTTAGTTACATCTCATCTCTTTCTTACGAACATGATT
The DNA here is from genome assembly GCA_951394255.1 of Polyploca ridens. Classification (NCBI taxonomy): domain Eukaryota; kingdom Metazoa; phylum Arthropoda; class Insecta; order Lepidoptera; family Drepanidae; genus Polyploca; species Polyploca ridens. Next base: position 13,168,300 of record OX596249.1, on the reverse strand, counting down.
GAAAAAGGATAGAACATATTTTAAGTTGTCAAATTAATCTTTGCCGTCTTATTTTGCGTTTTTGCGTAAACGCGATAGATGGCGACTAAATTTATATTGAAAACAAGCATTGGACTAATTTGACAGGACTAAATTTCTTACATCTTTTTCTTATGTTCTTTGTTAGAAAGAGACATAATGACATTAAAATTAGTTTAGTTGTGAACAACAGAATCAGGGCCAATAACTCAGATTAACCATTTCACTTAAAAATTGGGAAATTTCCCTAGATTAATTCAATATATAACTTATTTTCATTGTAAAATGAGTCGGAAAGGAGATATTGTCAATCCTAATCTGTTTTTGGTTGCCATTTTTAGGGTTCCGTATCCAAAGGGTGCCAAACGGGACCCTATTCATGAGACTCCGCTGTCCGTCCGGCCGTCTGTCTGTCAGTGGGCTGTATCTCATGAACCGTAATAGGTATATTCTTGAAATTTACACAGATTATGTATTTTATTGCCGCTATAACAACAACAAATAAAAATGAAATAAAATTAAAGAGAGCGCCCATACAACAAACCTTTTTTTTTGGTAGATTAGATTAAGCTAAGATTGTTTAACTCCACTGGAAGGCTTGCTCGTAATGCCATTATTGAATTGAAAATATACATATTTTGAAAAAATTAAGTGAAGATACACAACAGACAGAAATAGAGGCTTATATATATACCATTATTTAGAGATGAAAACTGATTCCAGATTTTTATTTGGGATTAGAAAGCACAGACTGGAAACAGAACATATTTTATGGAAATTCACACAAAGTTTTCCTGCAACTACTTTGGTGTAGCTTTTCACCATACTGTTCCAGTTGAATTAAATACAATTCAATTCAATTAGCCTTTTATCGTGAAACTCATACATGTAAGTTACCTACTATTATTTTTTTCTTTATAATATATGGTGAGTTCAGTGTTCCTCTTGGCAAAGGCCTCTAATAACTTTCATTGTTTTCCACTTTGTTCCGTTTTGTTCCACTTCTCTTGGGTACTTCACAACATATGATCAGTCCATCTCCATTTCAATTGATCTATTCTAGTAAGGACATCCATCACACATCACTGTCCAAGCTCTTATAAATGTATTCCTTTTTCTGTCTTGTTTCTTAATAAATTCAGAGTTGAATTAAATACATTATATAATAAATATTAATTATAATGTTTACCTGATTAATATTATCTTCTATTCTACCACTTGGGACAGGTAAAGCAGCCAGTTGCTCCACTAGAGCCATTGTTGTTTCGGATTCCACTGTCACATCTACCCAGAGTGTATCTATAATGTAAAATAAAAAAAATTATAAATGCTTATTTCATTAATGTGAAAGCCAGCTTCCAATTCTGCAGTATTGCTTGCATTCCCAGTCATCTTGGCAAGACTTAACCTTCCCAGCAATTTTGAATTTATAAACATTTGAATGTATTTATCATAAAGTGCATGCACTTTATGATAAATAGAGAAGTATGTAAATAAATGGGTTGATCAACTTTTTCTTGTACCACATTGCCATGGTTACGTTGTCCCTTGGACAACTCTTTGAAACCATACTTTTTCTATGTATATTTTTTACATTTTTCTCATAATTATAAGCCCATTAATTTATGGATAATTTTAATTTATGGATTTCCTAAGCACATTCTTCCCATAAGTGTGTATTTTTTGATATTTATGTTCTGTCAATTCTATAATAAACAAATACTCACCTCCTACTTGATCACCTTTATCAGTAACCAAATGGAAATAGCCTCTATGCATACCATTTGTTGTGGGGGCTACTAATTTTAGTGTAACAGTAGTGGAATGTCCTGGCGGTAAAGGGGGTACATAGGTAGGGGCAGCCCCAAGAGGTTCACCTCCTGCCTGTATGATTCTACAGCTCCCTGGCCAGCCCTCCATCCCTGTGTTAGCTATGCTCCAACTTTGTTCAAAACTGTTGAATTATAATAGGATGTTGTCAATGAATAATGTGGTTTTGGATGATGTAATCAAGTAAATAATTCTAAACAATTCTTTAATAAGGGACCATAAAGGTTTGTTTCTTACCTAGATCCTGGGCCCAACGCTGCTCCAGGGCTCTGAGTAGCTTTTAATGACATGGATGGAAGCTTTGGTGGCAAGGTGTAATCTAAGTAACAACATATTGCTGCTTGCAAGTTCCTGAATAAATTATGTTAAGTTGTAATTTCATAATATATGCTTTATTTTCATCATCAATGCTACATACAAATTTAAGATACATCAAGGTATCAAAATAGGTTCTCACAAAAGCTTAAGAAATATAATATTTACCAATTACTCATATCCATGAAAAAGCTAGCTGTATTATAATTCAGACTAGGTCCGAGTAGTCTCTGCATTTGATTAATCAGTTCATCTCGATCTGTAGTGTTCATGCAACTAAATTGTAACAATAGATTCTGGTCTATATCTCCAGAGATAGATGAACCGTCTACATCCATTGTGTATTATTGTAAATATAAGCAAAACCACCGAACACTTTGTTTTTCACCACTTTAGGCATACCCTTTGTTTACGTACGTCAGCTGACCACCAATAGTTAACTACTGCTATACTTCAAATAATTTAGGAAAATTAAAAGCACGATCCCCAGTTAAGATAAGTCAAATTGTACCAATTAATTAATAAACTTTGTCTCTAAAATATAATTTAGGACAAAATAGAATGCCATGACATTTCGTGACAATACCTTTGATCAATCATTAGGGATGTGGTAGAGGTGTGTAACTCAGCTCTGAATCAGCTCAAATGGGTTTGAGCCGTTGAGCTAAAGCACAACAACAAAATGACTAGCTCACGGCTCAATCGGGGTCATATTGTATCTGTGACACCCTCCACAGATTAATCTTGTGATTCTGATCTACGAATTATTTTGTTTTAAAACATTTAAATAATAATGTATTAATCGAATTCAATAAATAAATATAAAATATTTAACATAAATAGATAATATAAAATGACTTAAATGATTCCAACTCTAAAGTATGAAAAGAGTCGCGGCAGCTCAGTCGGCTCAATTCGACGTGCGGCTCGCATTGACCGCGCACGCATATCGTGAACTAGAGGTAGGTACAAATTGGGCTAATCTGCGAGCTGATTCATTGAACCGGCTCACACACTTGAGCCGTGAGCTATTATGCAGCTCGAGTATTTTTGATGAGTTACACTCCTCTAGGATGTGGTAGACTCTTTGGGTAGACTAGACACATATACCGATTATTAAACATTTATTACCGATATATTTTTGTTCGACGGTAATATATAATAATAAAATAAATATAACATATTTAATCTGTCTGTTTTATCTGTTCTGATTCTGTATCTGGTCTGATTCTGTTCTGATTCTATTATGTTTTTTTTTTTTTTTTTTTTTATATATTTAATGGGTTTACGCTTGACCGCAATCCCGCCTGATGGTAAGCGAAGATGTAGTCTAGGGTGGACCGCGCGTACCCATAAGATGCCTGTTCACTCTGGCCTTGAATATACCCATGTTATAAGTGTCTGGAAACACGTTGTCCGGGAGAGCATTCCACAGCTTGGCCGTGCGTATAAGGTAAGAGGAAGCGAAACGCTTGGTACGGCAAGACGGAATTTTATATCTGTATCCGTTCTGATTCTGTACAGGACCTGTTTTATTTATGTCCAGGATTCTACTTATTCTGCTCTGATTTGGTTTCAAATGACTGAATATTCAATGCTGAATATATATTCGGATTACTGATTCATTAGTTTCGTCAAGCTTGTGGGTTCGATTCCCACTCAGAACAAACATAATTAAACATAAATACTAATCTATCTGTCTGGCTGTAGAATTTGTATAAATACAATGTTGTATGTATAAAGCAACGAATATATAGTATTTTTATTCTACATAGTATTGCTCTGTTTAACTTTGATGGCCGAGAGAATTATAATTTTACTGCGTTCTGTTTTTATATTTATTATTTCTGTTATGCATTGCGAATTTACTTAGATTTGAAGATGATAATGACTGTTTCTGGTAATTTTACATTATATGCAGTGTAATTCAAACTGAACTAATTTTACTGCTTTAACAAGAAATCTTTGAAATTATATAATATGCTACTGTGCAGCACCTAAAAAAAAAAATCTTGCCTATTTGCAACATTGTCCCTCTGTAATGTTATTTCTTTGTTATAAATTATAATACTGGATTGACTGTACCAGATCGGACTGCAGTACTCGAAACCTGAATGTCATCTTCGAAAATCAAAGAATGTGAATAGTGTACTGGACTCTACACAGCGACACAGTTTTGAATACTTACGTACCTGTAAAGTTGCTAACATGCCACTTTCTGATATTGAGGTAGGAGATTTGACAGAGAAGGATAAATGCAGATTGTTTGAACTTCTTCTTAAGTATCAAGACTGTTTTGCTGCGGGTACAAAAGATCTCGGTAAGACTAGTTTATCTGAGATGAAAATTGAACTAGATTCAACTACTCCTCTCTTCCATAAGCCATATAGACTCGCGCAAAGAGAGTTGGATGTAGTGAGATCAAAGGTTAAAGATTTATTGGAAGCAGGTATTATCAAGGAATCACAATCTAACTATGCTTCACCAGTAGTATTAGTTAAGAAGAAAAATGGGGATAGCAGACTCTGCGTAGATTACAGAGCTTTAAATGCTAAAACTGTAAAGGATAGGTTTCCCCTACCGCATATTGATGATCAACTGAACAAATTATCCGGGAAGTGCTTGTATACCAGTTTAGATTTAGCACAGGGCTATCATCAAATCCCTCTTTCGGCAGAATCTACTAAGTATACCTCATTTATAACTCCTGACGGACAATGGGAATATTTGCGAGTTCCTTTTGGTTTGGCCAATGCTCCCGCAGTATTTCAGCGAACAATATATAAATTGCTTGGAACTTTACGTTACGAGGAGGTGCTAACATTTATGGATGACTTATTATTACCGTCAATAGATGTTACTACTGGACTTCAAATATTAGAAAAGGTTTTGCTGCTTATGAGGAAATCTAATTTCAAGTTAAATTTACAAAAATGCACATTTCTGAAGTCTGAGGTTAACTATTTGGGACATGTTGTCACACCTAATGGTATACGTCCTGGAGATAGAACATTAGATGCGGTTAATAATTTCCCTACACCGATAAATGTTCACCAGCTAAGACAGTTTATTGGCTTATGCTCCTATTTTCGGAAATATATACAAACATTTGCCATCATAGCAAAGCCACTAACAGAATTAACCAAGAAAAACATTAAATGTACCTGGACTGAGAAACAGGAAGAGGCTTTTACAAAACTGAAATCATTACTTGCGAATAAACCGATCTTAGCGCTATATAATCGGCAGTATGAAACGGAAATTCACACAGACGCATGTAAAATTGGAATAGCAGGCATTCTTCTACAGAAGCAAACCAATGGCGAATTAAAACCAGTTATATACTTCAGCAGGGTAACAACTAAAGAGGAAATGGTTTATCACAGCTACGAATTGGAAACCCTTGCTGTGGTGGAGTCATTGAAGCGCTTTAAAATATATATAACTGACATTCACTTCAAAGTTATAACAGACTGTTCAGCCGTACGAAGCACGTTTACCAAGCGAGATTTAGTTCCTCGGATCGCTCGCTGGTGGCTTCAAATTCAAGATTTTGACATGGAAATTGTGTACAGACCAGGCACTAGTATGCGGCATGTTGACGCTCTGAGTCGCAATCCGGTTCCTGCAGTTTTGAGTATTACTAGTGCTGACGATTGGTTTTTGTCAGCTCAGCTTCAGGATGAGAAACTACAAGCAATTTACAAACAATTAACAAGTGGGAATCCTGATAATGACACGAAAAATAATTATTGCATTAGGGATCAGCGTATATATCGAATAACACTAAACGGTGAACGTTTAGCCGTACCAAAAGCCGCTCGATGGCGTATTATGAAGATGTTTCATGATGACATCGGACATATAGGATTGAAAAGATGTGAAGATGCTATTAAGGCTGATTACTGGTTTCCCCGAATGACACGTTTTATTAAGAAGTATGTCAGTGCATGTTTGGAATGTTTATTCAAGAAAGGTAATTATGGTAAATCAGCAGGCAGAATATATCCTTAACTAAACCAGAACAGCCAATGCACACGGTGCATATAGATCATATGGGACCTTTCCCAAAATCTGCAAAAGGCTACCAACATGTGTTAGTAATTATAGATGCTTTTACAAAATTTGTAGCAGTTAAGTTAACGAAAAGTCTTCGATCCACCGAGACTGTTATGGCATTGCGAGAAGTATTTGCAATTTTAGGATATCCGAACCGGATAGTTTCTGATAGAGGATTGTCCTTTACTAGTCGTTACTTTAAGGACTTCTGTACTACTCATAAGATCCACCATACTTTAAATGCCATAGCTGTACCACGTGCCAACGGTCAAGTCGAACGGGTAAACAGGACATTACTCAACTCTTTGAAGACATGTACTCAGGAATCAAATACATGGGATTGTTCAGTTCCTGAAATAGTTATGGGTATAAACCACACCGTTCATGATACGACAAAATTTAGCCCGTACGAGCTTATGTTTGCACACAAGAAAAATTTGGTACCTGAAATGTCAGGAAATAGCTCTGAACTTGATTGCAATGAGAAACGTAAACAGGCAACTGAAAATATTAAAAGAAAACAACATTACATGGAGACTAAATGTAATGAAAATAAAAATGAAGCACGAAAGTATAAAAAAGGAGAATTAGTATTATGGAACAATGCATTTAGAAATTCTGAGACTGGAGTTAATCGAAAGGTTGATCAGATTTATGCGGGACCGTACAAAATAACGCAAGTGTTTCAGAACGACCGTTACAAAATTCGAAGTATTAAAGGAATGAAAGGTTACAAAAACTTTGTTGCAATGGTACCAGCTGATGCATTGCGACCATATACGAGTTCTGTTAATTATGATACTGATTCTGATAGTGATGGAGACATTGTAGATACACAGGACCTGATAGATCTGCTGGAAAGTTAATTTTGTCTGCAAATATCCACTCGGATCTGGTAGAGTCAATTTAGATGTTCCTAAACTAAAGTATGAGTATTATCGTCCACTAACACCTAGTTTTTGTGAATACCTGGTGGTATTCACTTTGTAGGATGGCCGATGTTACGCACCGCTGTCTACCACCCTACAAAATGGATATGTATAATCTGTGGAGAGCGGACGAGTGCCGAACCGAGATGGAGCTACAGCTGAACTGAAAAATACTGGCGGGAATACTGTGACGTTTAAAAAAAAACTAAAAATTATTATTGTTTCAAAAAGTAAAGAAATTGCATTAAAATATCTTTAATTCTGTAAATTCTCTATTTTATTGTTATATTTGCTTTCGCTTAACTTCGGAACTAAATGACCTACAGACTTGAAATTTTGGATTTTAAGTATGTGATTATAGCTTACTGGATGACGAAAATTATCCAGAGGTTCTCAAATAGGGGCCTGAAAATGGTTCCAGTAAAGGATGGTACGGCAGTGTTTGCTTCGCGCTCGACTCGGCGGGGGCACTGTCGTGCCCCCCGATAGTTCGCGACCGGGAGCGGTCAGTTTAGTTCGCTCCTCCTTGGCGAACTAGGTCGCTCTTTTAGTTCGTCAGCTCCCGTCTCGAACAAGAGAAAGGCAGATCGTTCGCCCGTTTTGCTACAGCTCCTGCACGCTTTCTTTAGTTTGTTAAAAGTAGCTATTTTTACTGCAACTTTTTACGTTACATACGTTGTACTCATGTATATATGTCTTTTTTTAAATGATATACCTAGTTCAATATAGAAATATTACTTGTAAAGTATTCTAATTCTAAGTGTGTTAATAAGAGTTTCAACTTGTATATTATGTAAATAATAGTGTTGGTAATTGGTGCAACATAATGGCCCTGATTCTGTTGTTCACAACTAAACTAATTTTAATGTCACTATGTCTCTTTCTAACAAAGAATATAAGAAAACGATGTAAGAAATTTAGTCCTGTCAAATTAGTCCAATGCTTGTTTTCAATATAAATTTAGTCGCCATCTATCGCGGTTACGCCTAAATACACGCAAAATAAGACGGCTATAATACAAGTGCATAATAACGTGACTAGCTCGGGCGGCTCGCCTCACTCTCGTTATTACAAGTCGATTTTACCGACGCGAACTAAGGAGCGAGGTATCTGGGAACTAGTTCGCGAAGTTCGTCTGTGGGAGCGCTCTTTCGAACTAGTTCATTCGCGAACTACACAAGACTAATTCACTAATTTGAACCTTATAGCGGGAACACACGGCAGCTTGCCGAATTGTTGGCGATGTCTTCTTCTTCTTATTTTTAAGTTTGGCAACCAAGCCCAAATTAGGGCTCATTTCTGCCAGTGTCGAGTTATATTATAGTTTCCAGTCACGATAAATCCCTTTCACATAAAGTCCTCAGTCAGTCACCGTCCATAAAAGTCATGTTTTACTACAATGGTGGTCATTGTACTAAAACTCTTCACGGACTTTTTGAGACAACTTGAAAAATCACGATTCACATAATTCATTTAATTTCACTTCACAGGTGCACATGGATAATCTTTATTAGGTAAAATACCACCGAAAATACACAATAAAACTCAAAATACACGAATTTATGAAAATATAAACGAAAATGCTACGTCACTCTGCAAGTTCCCGCCAAAAAGTCCGTTAGCGATGTCAAAGTTGGCCTGCGGATGGGGATACAGCGATTTAAAGATGCCATGACAGCGATGCGGCGATCGAATCGCTGCATATATGGCAGGCGCTGGAGATGTGAGTGAAAGCGCACAAGTGGACGTTAATATTAGCAGCGATTTAATTAAACTATTTAAAGTCGCTAGTGATGCGTCGATCACTGCAAATCTGGTAAGTCGCCGTAAAATGTACGTAGCGCAGCGACTTTTAATGGCGGATATAAATAATATTTAAATAATTTCGAAAATCATTCGGTTCTTGTAGTGCTAAGTCTGCCACCGAAATTTTCATGAGAGTATTTTGGTCTTTGAAGCAAACATTTCTTTTACCGACATCATCCACTTTTTAAAATATAATTTATGTAGGCGACTGAAGGATGATGTTCCACGGCTATGAATAAATATTATGGACACGGTACGGCAACACTATTTCTGACAAGAGCTGTAGGCAGTAGGCACAGATTAGTAAGTTCATAAATTGTGCAGTAGGCAAAGAGAATATAACCACTGGCAGTTAGTAATGGTCGTTATTACAATAACCGTTACTATAATGCATTATTCTACCGCAATGAATAACTCATTATTGATCGCTCAGTTATCCTGTTGTCGTTATAAACTGTTGTTGCTGTTAGAGTAGGCAGGCAATAGGCACACCGTTAGTGTGTGAGTGAGATAGCGCTACGCGCCCGCGACTTGTAATCACGTGATACCTTTCTTTCGTAAATTACTCGATAACCTTTCAAGTAACGAAATAAAGTTCACATTGGCTAAAATTTAATTTCACAATCCTAATGATGTTATTGCTGTTTTGTTTTTTCACGTTGGATTGTTGTCAGTAACTGATAAGTTGCCATTGCGTATGCAATTATCCGTTACCGTTGCCGATAATTGAAATTATACGATTTCATTATATGTAGATAATTTGTGTACTTATATAATTTGTTAATAAGAAAATATGTGAATAGTTACAGTTAGTGTACATTTTAGGGCGTACTCTTTGCTTGTGTCACTTCATTACACCCTATAATGTAATGATTGGCAAAACAGCTCTATAACAGAATAACGCGCAACAGTTTACCACAACAGGATAATTCATTATTAAAAAACAGCCGTTATTGCCATCACTACTGGCAGTAGGTCTTACGTAGTTATTGAATACTCTTTGACAGTAGCAGTGATGCCAGATCTACTGATAAAGCAGTAGATCTACCTGATTTTAGAGCTATCTACTGATCTACTGACTTATTTCTACATAACAATTCTAGAAATCTACCTGCTTTTTTAATTTCATGGATAAATCCAAGCTACCAAATATACAAAAACAAATTCAGGCTGTTCAAAAACGTGTCTGTTATAATAGTGGATATTGCCTACTCTGGCAGCGTTGTTTCCATCAGTCGAAGAAGCGGAATGTTTACCAGTATGACATACTTCTGATATTTGCCGTGTTATTATATTCCCGAGGTTCAAGACTGACAACGAATGATGACATGCCTAACACAGCAAATGTCTGAAGTATGTTAAGGCGGCCCTCTGTGGCCGGCGCAACTTCAACGCAAGCATAGTCTAAAAGCTTGTTGTTTCATCCAACGTAATGTTTGACTGCAAAAAAAGAGAGACAGCATAAGAGCCGTCGGTTATCAGTCGGTAAATTCCGCTGATCACTCGCGGCCGCTTCGCTAGGTCGTCATTCATGATTTCGCATTCATAAAACTTGTTCCAGGAGTATACTTCTTGTGAAAAAAATCTTACAAGTTTGTGAAAAAAAAGTTAGTTATTTAGAATCTTCAATACATTTGCAAGCCTGGTATCTAAATGTTTTCTTTACTTTTACAATTTATAGGTACATTAGATATGGCCAAAGTTCAGGCAAAAACGCTGTTTTTCAGAGGCTTTGACTGAATTTGTTTCACACTTTTTTTAAATTACGCCTAGATACACGGCTAGATATAGTGCACAAGATACTAATTTGTTCAAAACATCTAACGAAAAATGTTTAACAACGCCATAATAAGTACAGAGGTTTTGTATGAAAAGTATGACGAATTGAGTCCTCTTAAACTAGGTATTAAACATTCCGTTTCAAAATAGCTGCCAACATATCCGATTTTTTTTTCTTTTCACTTCACAAGGCGAGAGTCGAGCGAGTCACAACAAAAAAACTGACGAAAGTTCAAAAGTTAAAAAGAAGTTACCGTTGATTTAATTTCCTGTGTTTGTAGAGTAAATGGTGTCTTTCTTTAGTGAAGTATATATGAAGATGAAGAAAATAATATTGAGAAGAATTTTTAATTTATATTTGTAAATAAATGCATTGCTTAAACTTGGTGTATGTTTCTATGGCATGAAGTTACTGACGATATTTATGACTACACTATCAACTTTTACTGTCTACTGATTTTTTCCCGAATCTACTGATTTTCTTTTTCAATTTCTACTGCTTCTCTCAGATTTCATCCGGCAACACTGGACAGTAGGTAGGCAAGGCTGTAGGAGAAAGAGGTTATGTTTATGTTAGGAAAGGAAGGAACTGTAGGAAGTTTATTTTCAAGAGTTTCGTTTTTTTTTTACTTTATTTCTATTATTACAAATAAACAAAACAAATTACAAAACCAGCTATATCATTTAAACTGTACCAGCAATGTCAACTCAATCTAAAAATATTTATTGTTCATACCCAGGATGTAAATCTTCATTTAGCAGACCTTACAGATTGGAACAGCATTTACTGATTCATAACAATATTGTTAGTATTTTCCACTGGTTTGGATTATCTAAGATATTCTTGATAAATTAATTATTAAAATTTTGGCCTTTCAGAAAACATTCTTGTGCCCAGAAGATAATTGCTCAAAAGCCTACTCTAGTAAGAGCCATCTAGACCGTCACATCAATAATACACATCAACAACCCGAAAATGATGTTGTATACAGGTAAAAATACCTTAGAAATTGTATATAAAAAACTATTCATTCATAAATTATGATACTCATAAAATAAACACAGACTGTACTTATGACTCTCTAGAATAAATGTATGTTTGCTAACCCCACTCAATACTCATTTACGTGTTGGGCAAAAAGGTGCTAAGATGACTGCCTTGGTTCATCTCTCATGGTGCATTGCAGTGTTCACAATAGAAAACCACACCACACTCAACAACAGAATGGTCTGGAGTGTGGTGTGGTTGTGCACACCATGCAATCTGAACCAGGTTTGATCATCTATTACCACTTTTAGAAAGGCATTGGAATTGATAGAAATAATTTATGACACACTGATATTAAAACTGAATTAAAATATTATTAACAATTGTCTTGAAATTAGCAGTTCTTTTCTCAAGAAATCCTTTATTTCTTGTAAAAAGCAAAATAATTTCAAAATTAATTTCAGTTGAACATCCAAAATAATATGATTTATATAATAACACTTGTAGTTGATACACACCACTTAAATAAGTTTAAAATATTATATTTCAGCTGTCCAACTTGCTTGAAAAGTTATGCAAACAGACAGAATCTGAAGCGGCATATGAAAATACAGCATAACCATATGAAGACATCTTTCTGTTGTGATATTTGCAACAAGCAATTTAAGAAGAAAAACCAATTGAGTGCTCATATGTTCCAACATACTGGTGTCAAATCATTCTGGTGAGTTATGACTTTCTTGTAGTAAAAGTATACAAGATTAAACATAATTATATTAACCCTATAGGCACCTCACTAATGGCAGCAACAGAAAATCAGTGCTGCTACCCGGTTTCGGAATAGCAGAGTTATAGTGAGTTGCTGAGCAATTTTGATATCACACAACACTGCTCTGTTTTTTACCTTTTGTGATTATATTTATAATTTATATGTTGTGTGTATTTTCAAAATAAAAGTATTTTCTTTCTTCTTTCTATAGCTTATGGATGGGATGCCAACCTAAAACTAAATATGAAAAAAAATGCCTGCAAAAAATTCAAATTGTTGTTAGATATGTATGTAGGCGGCACACTGTATATTATTGTAAAATTTTAAACTTTCCACAGACATTAATTAAATGGAATATAAACCTTAAATTGTGTGTGTATGGTGTATGTTATTTAACAAAGTAAAATAAAATGTATAGGGAGCTAATATCCTATTTCTTTTACAGCTGTGAATTATGTCCAAATGACTTTGTGAGTCTATATGAAAAGAAGAGGCATATGAGAGGCCATAAAACCTATGACTGCAAAGAATGCGAAGAAAAGTTTGATCTTTGGTCTAAGTATCAAAAGCACAAGAAAACTCATGCTCTCAAGGGTACTGTAGGAAATCATTGGTTTTTGTAAAATAACTAATCTGATATTTTTTACTAGTATAACTAAGTTTGTACTAATAGTTATTGTTTAGAAGTCACCCAAAAATCAGAAGTTCCGATATCAGCTATTTTATAAATTTTATGCAATAATATGTTTATTTCAGAATTCATCTGTGACATATGTGGAAGGAATTTCAAGCACAGAGACCATATTCTGCGGCATATCAAAATCCATTTGAATATAAATAATTTATTCAAATGCCCCTATGAGAACTGTGGCAGGTAAAAAAAAATCTATACATAGGTACAGTCAGCGCAGTGTCAGAAGTAGCTGATCTACTTTAGTAGGAATGGTACCATTAAGGTCATATTAAGCTTAGGTATTATGAAAGGGTACTAAAATGCTAATCTACTTTTGACGCTAACTATCTAAATAATGCCAATGGTTTGGTTGTGTGCCTATAGGTCAGACAAAAAAAGTTTTTTTATATGTATGGATCAGTCTTGTAAAGGTCTTGTATAATAATAAGTAATGGTATCATTGCAGAACGTACTCAAGAAACAGCAATTTAAAGCAGCATATCTTGATGAGACATGCAAACGTGACTCATGAATGTACCATTTGCAAAGCTCAGCTCTCTACCAAGGTAATTTTAACCATAATATTTTTTTATAGAAATTTGTGCTTAAATAGAACTATTAATTTTGTGAGGGTATCTATCTTTTTTTCTTATTTTAAAATTTATATTAATAACTAGCTGCCCGGCGCGATTTCGTTCGCGTGGTGCTACCCTACCCTAACCTACCGTACCTAAACCATCTAGGGCGTCACCCAAATGCATACAAAAAAAAACAGCCCGGCAGATGGCGCTGCAGTCGGTTCTAGGTTATATTATCAACTGCAGCGCTATCTGCCGGGCTGATTTGTGAATCTAAACCATCCAGGGCGCCACCCAAACGCATACAAGAAAATTCATTCAAATCGGTCCAGCCGTTTAGGAGGAATTCAGTGACATACACACGTGCAGTAGAATTTTATATATAAAGATGAAGAGTTTTCTTATGACACCTCTATGCTTAAAATACCTGTCAAACTGTTGATAATTTGAACCAAAACATTATGTACACACGGCTACAGATCAAGCTATACATTTCCAGTATAGGCTGACCTCTCATTGTACGGAAATTCTATACAATGCGAGATCAGCTTATAATGGAAATGTATAGCTTGATGTGTTGCCGTGTGTACACGATTTGACAGGTATTTTGAACATAGAGGTATCATAAGAAAACTCATTCGCTACAGTGATGTAAGGATCTTTTGGCGCATGCCCAAAATCGGAATTGCGGCTCGCGCTTAAGGCGGCCCTCTGTGACCGGCGCAACTTCAACGCGAGCATAGTCTAAAAGCTTGTTGTTTCATCCAACGTAATGTTTGACTGCGAATAAAGAGAGATAGCATCAGAGCCGTCGGTTATCAGTCGGTAAATTCCGCTGATCACTCGCGGCCGCTTCGCTAGATCGTCATTCATGATTTCGCATTCATAAAACTTGTTCCAGGAGTATACTTCTTGAGAAAAAATCTTACAAGTTTGTGAAAAAAAAGTTAGTTATTTAGAATCTCCAATACATTTGCAAGCCTGGTATCTTAATGTTTTCTTTACTTTTACAATTTATAGGTACATTAGATATGGCCAAAGTTCAGGCAAAAACGCTGTTTTTCGGAGGCTTTGACTGAATTTGTTTCACACTTTTTTTAAATTACGCCAAGATACAAGGCTAGATATAGTACACAAGATACTAATTTGTTCAAAATATCTAACGAAAAATGTTTAACAACGCCATAATAAGTACAGGGGTTTTGTATGAAAAGTATGACGAATTGAGTCCTCTTAAGTGTCTAAACACACTATGCCGAACGTACGCGACCGAAGTTCCGCGGCTGATTTTACGTTCCAACGTATTCGGCTGATATGACACACCATAAGTGCCGAACTTACGCGGCAGAAATCCAGAATTTAAAGGCGATGATAGCTCAGTGGTAGTGACGTCGGATACCGAGATGAAGGTCCCGGGTTCGAATCCTACAATGAGCTTGAGCTTTCGGTGAAGGAAAACATCGTGAGGAAACCATAGCACGGTGGTAGGGTACTTTGAAGTACCCGCCTGGCTGGCTACCACCCTCAAGTTGAAAATCTGTCGCCAAGCACCTTTCGGTGTGTTCCGACAGCTGCACTTGAGAGCCAGTTCCTTCTAGGCTTTGTGTGCTTACCACCTTCGGCCGCATCATCACTTACCATGGTGAGATTGCGGTCAAACACAGGCCTATAAACAATAAAAAAAAAAAAAAAAAAAAAAAAGTTGCGCAATTTTGTGTGTATATTCAGTGTTTCGAGCGCTGTCGTGGCGTCGTGTCGTGTTATCTAAACAGCCGGACAGACAAATGCAAAATAAAGTGATCCTGTTAGGGTTCCGTTATTACTTTTGAGGTGCGAAACCCGAAAAATTAACTTACGCCCGACCGAAGTTCCGCTGTACGCTATAACGCAACGTAATTTCGGCATAATGTGTCGCAATTCAAATAGCATTGCAGGCGTAATCATGCCGAACTTCGGTCGCGTATCCTCGGCATAGTGTGTTTAGACACTAATACCGCCTTGTGTGTAATGACCAACTTAGCAGACTTTTATCATCATCATCATATCAACCCATGGATGTCCACTGCTGAACATAGGCCTCCCCCATTGATTTCCACTTGGAACGGTTCTGGGCCACTTGCATCGAGCGACGCCCAGCGTCTCTGACCACGAGGTCGTCGGTCTACCGCGTGGGAGATCGTTCCGCTCGGCGTATCATAATGTACATACTATTGTATTTCATTGACAAGTAGTGCAAACACAAATATATGTTATTTACCACATGCCAAAAGATCCTTGTGTAGTTTAAGTATAAATGAGGAAAATTAGATGAGGAAATAGATATATCTACATAATTAAAAGTTCTGCCTATATATAAGTACCTACTTGAGAATATAGCCATAGGAGAAAAACTAGAAACATTATTCCAGCTGTTATCAACTGAAATAAAATTTTCAGGCTAAACTGAATCATCATCTGAAACAACATAGTCAGCATGGTGTGAAAGTGTTCCGACCAAAAACTAAAACTACAGGACGCCGGGAAAGGAAGGATAAAGGGGCTTTGAAAACATCAACTGCGCTCAAGTTAGCCGGACTGAGTAATGTGTTTGAAAACAAGAGTGAAATTGATGATTGTAAAGTTTGATTAAATAAATAACTTCTATTTTGTATTTAATTTTTATTGAGCTCCGCGAATTCACTCGCGTTCAATTCAAAAGCTTTATGTTACATCTTCAGGATACATGCTGGGGAAATGCCCCGGGAGAATTCCTATGCTGTAGGTACAAAGCACAACTGTTACTGAGAATATTCCGTCTAGCTAAATCCTTATTCCTAATTAGTTCCTAGTTTACAAGGTGTCCACTATCTATCTGGTAAGTCAGTACCCCGATAATAAAGAATTGACGTTAGTAAACGCTTACTAACGCGTTTGCGTTAACCATAAATTGGTACCATAAGTATTCCGCTAGAGGCGCTGTGCCAATTCCTATACAGAAATTTCGTAAACACAAACGTTTTAGTAAGCGTTTATTAACGTCAATTCTTTACATTCGGGGTACAGGAAATCTCAAGGTAGTCAATGAAAGTCAGTCAAATCGATCGACCGGCAAGTACTATTGTATCATCGATGTATCATAAAGTGCAAAGAAATACGCAAAGGAAAAAAAACTCTAATGTAAGCGCATAAGAGATATCCTGGTATCTCAACGTAGTACGTAGGTACTATAATACTCCTTCATTAATACAATTTATGTCCGACAGATATGAGAGATAATATGCAGATATAAAGTTTTTTATTTAGTTAATCAATTACATTTAATTTATTAATTATTTAATTGTTACACGACAGAACAAAATAATAATATTGTCATCTTACAAAACCATCAACTTACCTAGCAATAGATCACGAACACTGCGATCGTGATGAATCGTGATTATTGTGACATTTATTTTACACTGGCTGTCACCCGCGTTCCCAGGGTAAAAAGTATAATATAATACTCAGGGATTATGTAGCTTCCTATTAGTGAAATAATTTTTCGAATCTGACCGGTATATAGATCGTTTAAACAAACAAACAAAAACTATTTTACTTTATCATGGATATAATATAGATTATATTAGTATAGATAAAATATAGATTATATTAGTATAGATTTTACATTTCAACGTGAAAATAATAAATGCTCATTAATAGTTTTTATATACCAGATGTTTTTTTATTTAAATTGACGAAGAATCATACCTATACTGAATTCATTGTATAAGTTTTGCGTTACGATGTCACTTACAGGCTGTATACCTGGTTGCTTCTAGTTTGCCACTGATAATAACAAATTAAATATGGTACAAGTGGAATGAGAGGTAGGGGCAAACTTGAAGTAAATTGGTACCTAGAAAATAATAATGCATGTATGAGCCATAAATTCAATAAGATCAGAAATAGTACATAACAGTACATCTTTTCGCATGTCATGGTGCTCACAATTTTCACATCTCATGGGCACGACCATTTCCTTATCATATTTTCAGTCATAAAACAGTACATTGATATTTATATTATGTACAAAACATAAAGTCCTATATATACAAATCAAAATTATGTCACTTCATTTCTTTTAACAGAATCTGGACTGGAAGGTTCTGATATATCTTCTGGTTCAATTTTTATTTCAATACACTGTATGTGTGTTATTACATTTGCATCTGCATTTGCACATTCTTTCTCATCAGTTTCTTGTTTCACTTCAGATGGTATCATTTCTTGATTCTTCTGTTCAATTCCCCCATGTGGATTTATGTGGTCATTTAATTTAGCCTGAAAGAATTGGTTTTATAGTTACTAAAAAGACCGGTTAGGATACCACACACGCAGTTTCCTGTTTTGTACTCAGTATGATATGGTAGATTATAAAACCTAAGACAAGATTACCTCCTGTCTTAGGTCTTCTTCGAAAAGCAATAATTTCTTAAAAATTTGTATGTGAAATCATAGACGTTATAAATCTGGAATTTTATTTAATTGGAATTTACAAATGAAGCCCTTTCATATGCAAGGGCCGATCCAGCCTTCAGGTCAAGGGGGGTCACACACTTATATCCAGCTTGGATGGGTTTCAAAATACACAATACTATAGCTGTTACTCGCAGATTCACACGAAAATAGAGTAGGTACATTTGTAAGAATTTTAATCGGTCCATTAGTTCTAGAGATTACGTCCTACAGAAAAGAGGGGCCGCGGAACGCGAAAAAATCATACTTAAAACCATGTCAATCACATTTTCGTTACTCATGTGACTCAATCAAGGGTGTGATGCGTGCGAGTGATTTAGATTTTCAATTCAGGTTGACCTAGACGGCCGAGGCCCAGGGGGGGTCATGACCCCCATGACCGCCCCCCCGCCCCCCCCCCCCCCCCCCCCCCGGTTTCCGCCCTTGTTCATATGATACCCTATTTGAACTTGTAACCCTACATTGAAAATTCGGTCCCCGTTCGGCTCCCTTTGCATAGAAAATAAAATCATTTTTATATTTTTTTGCTATAAGATTGGGTAAGCAATATTTAAAACCATTCCAAATCAATAACAATAGTAGTTACTGAATTATACGGCTGTGACGGACGGACATTTAGATTTACATTTTTAGTTAGGATCCCTAAAAATCTATTCGGTGCGTCGCTTTTCCGAAACTGAGGTCTAGTATTAATATTTATCATTAATACTAGGCCTCATATACGTTTTAATTCACAACATAAAAGATGATCTAATGAATGAGCTACTTTTTTTTATTATTTAATTTTGATTCATAGACCTCTGACTGGCAGCTGTTTCTGATTTTTTGCTGTAAGAGGTTCAGAATCACATAACATATTTACGAGTAATTTTGATGCCTACACGGTATAGGCTTTAGGCGACTCTTTTCGTTACGCGTTTCTGAGTTATGTTATTACTATCGGTAAATTTTTTTTTTATTCTGTAAATGCTGATAGCAATACCTCAAAAATAAGGGAATACTAGGATAATATTGGCGTGGCAACCCTTAAGCCTTTACTGACCCTTTCAAATTACCACTATGTATATGCAAATAAAAATTATGTCACTTACATTTTTTATAGTATCTGGACTGGAAGGTGGTATATCTTCTGGTTCAATTTTTACTTCGACAAACAGTAAGTCTGTTGGTACATTTCCATCTTTATTTGCACATTCATCCTTATCAGTTTCTTGTTTTGGTTCTGATGGTTTCATTTCTTGATTCTTCTGGCCAATTCGATCATGCAGATTTAAGTAATAATTTAATTTAGCCTGTAACAATTGGTTTTATAGTTACTATAAAAACCGGTTAAGTGTCAGGACACACGCAGTGTCGGGTTCCATACTCAGTATGATGTGGTACATTATAAAACCTAAGACAAGAGGTAGGTAGGTTGTTACATCATATAATGCCTTCTGCGAAATGCAATCATTTCTGTAAAAAAGTGTTATGTAACATCAAAGCCGGCCGTGCGAGTCTGATTCTGACAAGCGTACCGAGGGTTCCAATTCCGACCTTGCTTAGACGTACATTTGTTACTATACAGAGTATATACAGAGAGACTATACAGAGGGCCGTAAGTATACGAATTTTTGCCAAATTCGCTGATTTACGTAATTTTACAGTTAAATACTGTACATAAAAGATCATTTCAATTATGATTTAATGAATGAGCTACTTTTTTATTTTTATAAATTAGTGCTACATTGGCCCCATACAGTATTTTTTTTTTCAAAAATCTCCATTTTCTCTTGCTCTATATTTTTTTTCCGAAATCAGTAATTACGATACCAATAACTCAAAAAGTAAGGGATAGTCTCCTGAGACCATATTCACGTGGCTTCACCCTTAAGGCAACTGCCCTTACCGACCCGTCTCAAATTTCCACCCTGTATATACGAATAAAAATTATGTTATTACATTTTTTATAGAATCTGGACTGGAAGGTGGTAGTATATCTTCTGGTTCAATTTTTACTTCGATAATCTGTGCATCTTCATTCGCACATTCATTCTCATCGGTTTCTTGTTGCACTTCCGATTCTGATGGTTTCATTTCTTGATTCTTCTGTCCAATTCGCACATGCAGATTTAAGTGATAATTTAATTTAGCCTGAAACAATTGGTTTTAAAGTTACTAAAAGACCGGTTAAGTAGGTGTCAGGACACACGCAATGTCGGGTTCCGTACTCAGTGTGATATGGTACATTATAAAACGAAAGCGTTTATTTAATGTCGAGGGACCCCGAAAGGGTAATCCCGACACGGGATTGCATTCCCTATAGTTGGGATATGTCGAGGGTATAAAGAATTCCGCATTACCTACATACAAAGATACGCGTGAAAAACATAACCCTGTCTTAGTTGTCACGTAGCCGGGTAAAAAGCGGTACAGTATTACCAGGGTGGACGCACTTGTCACGTGACCAGAAAAATATACCTACGCCGCGCGGCCGCTTGCAAGCGGCTAATTCATCAAGGTGTCACGCGCGCGCTCAACTAGACGCGCAACTTGCGCTAACAAAAAGTGCTTAATAAATCGCAAATTCTATCGAGTTTTTATTTAAGTATAGCCGCTCAAAAAGCCATACGGTATTGTCGATTTGAATTAAAAATAACATAATAAAATATAAATAGGTAGTATCTAGACAGACACTCAACAATAATGTACTTATTATCAGTAATGTCCTACATTACATTACACCTCAGTAAAATGTATTCTACTACCAATTAAGAGGAAACGCTGGTGGCGTTTGTTCCATACAAACGTAATCCTCAGTTTCCTCTCTGGATAATGACACTAGAGCAATGATTATTTTACCATGCAATCTGTAGGTACAACTGTATGTCCCTCGGTTGTGTTTTTCTCCATAAATTAATTATTATAAGAATTAGGAGCCATCTAAAATCACAAAAACTGACCATTTTTACTGCCCTTATCAGACGTCCAGCAAACAAATTTGACGAATATAACAAAACCGACAGACATAGCCAAAGCCCTTCTTATTACTATTCTCGAAAAAAAATATCGATCTAGTATTAGAGGAGGAAACTGGGGATTACGAAATAGCGATTTCGTCTATTTTAAATAGGTATAATCGATCCAAGCTGCAGTTGTCTCTATCGTCCCTCATACATTTATATCTCAGCAACAGCGCGACAGCAATTGATTTGTTAAATACCTATTTTTCAAATTTCTTGCAGACATCCTTTCCTCTTAATATCAAAGGATTCAATTTATTTTCACACTACACCTAACCCTACAGTAGAAGCGGCTATATCAAAGGGATAAATAATACAGACTCTCGCGGCGTGCATTTTGATTCAATACGAGCGCGGCAACGGTCGGTAGGTGATTATAATGAAGGTCGCATCGAGGCGTGCGAAGTATTGTGAACATAACTTACCTTGTAACTAGGTTTAAACTCGCATGTTTGCTATAAGAAAGTTATACTTCTGTACGTTAGTACTATTAATTATTCTGTGGTATTACCCAACTGATAAGGCGCGTCGTGAATCTTCGTTCGCGCAGAAAAGAAAGTATGGCTCCGAAGATTAACGAAAGAATGCTTAAAACTTACAATCAACCTTAGATCACTACTATAAGGTTCATAATACACTCCAGCTATTCGTTCCGTCTCAATCGCAAGTCACGACCCTCCGCACGGCGCGCGCTAACATGGCGGCAGCTGCCGACCAATAAGATTCCCGCGCTTCGAAAATGTATCTTCTGCGCAGGTACATCGGTAAGCCATATCAGTTGGGTACTACTGTAAGAACTTATGTAAAATCATAAACGTATAAAAAAAACTGGACGGTGCCTCGCCTTTTCCGAGAGTGAGCCAACATTAAAAATATGATTGACTCAAAAGAAACTATATTACTTTACAAATTAATTAATAAACCTCCTTAAACGGTGCACTTCATGCACTAACGAGGAGGTTTTTAATGATGTTTAAAAGTACAACGAGTAAAAATGTTGTAAAAAATAAAAGATATTATTACCTTCGTGGATAACTGTGCATTGCATAAGTTGCATACATGAAATATCTGCATATGTTTCACTGAGATATGTTGTTTCAGATTGCTTTTTGTGGTATAAACTCTGTAAAATAACATAAGTTTATCAAAATATTGTGAGATACAAAACAGCTTCTTCAAATTAAGTTAGGATAGACATGTGGTTGACTACAGTCTCGATATGTAGGATATAGCAGAAGGTGGTATTGACACAAAGCATTGAAAAGTAGTGGCACTCAAATGCAGCTCATATTGTTAGGCAAACAGGTGGATGCCACAAAATATCATACCATAATAAAAGAAAAAAAAAATTATTTACCTTTCACAATTTTCATGAGGGCATACAAAAATCTTGCTACAATATGGTTTAAAGTGAGTTCTGAGATGACGTAGAATATCACATCTTCGCTTGTACAGTTTTCCACACTCATTACAGATGTAGTCTTGAGCTAGACAAATAAGGGTCTCCATTTAGATAAAATTATTTAAAATATGAGCTTAAGGCTCAGTGCACACTAAGACATTTCTGAGAGAATTTGTGAATCGTGATCCATGACATCTTATGCTGCAAGTATTCAAATTCTCTCACTGAAATGTGTACCTTTTTGTGTAGTAAATAAAGTTCTATATTGTATCGCTATCTTAAAAAGTGCCCAATGTGTTGTGTCTCAATGTGAGCTAACCCTTAGGATAATTCAGGATTCCATTATAGAGACGACATTAGGTAGACAAACCTTTTCTTTTGTGTTCTGCTTTTCTGTGCGCTCTAAATTTGTTCCAGTGGTTAAACTGCACTCCACAATCATCACAGTTGTAAATCTTGTGGTAACTCAGGTGTCTCTTCTTCTCTTCATGAGTCATAAATCCTTGAGAACATAGTTCACAGCTAAAATAACATAAAGCACATATTAATAAGCCATATATCTGGCTCACTTCTTTTGGAATCAGATATCTGAGAGTGTTAATGTCCTAGAACATTCATTATTAATATCTGTTGTGAAAATTATATTTGTTCATACTAACATAAATGGTTTAACTCCTGTGTGTTGATACTTATGAGTGCTCAGCTGGTTGCTATTCCTGAATTCCATATTGCAAACGTCGCATGTAAAACACAACTTTGATATGTGTGATTTCATATGTCTTTTCAAATTTTGATGGTTGGCATACATTTTGAAGCATGATGGACATCTGAAATGATGGAAG
Source organism: Polyploca ridens (assembly GCA_951394255.1). Taxonomy (NCBI): domain Eukaryota; kingdom Metazoa; phylum Arthropoda; class Insecta; order Lepidoptera; family Drepanidae; genus Polyploca; species Polyploca ridens. The sequence goes on along the minus strand of OX596249.1, from coordinate 13,144,816 downwards.
AATAGGAATCATATTGTAAGAGATGTGGTGCAGCTTAATCTAAGATTGGGATGGCCTTAGCTCACTTCAGCAATTGTAGGGATGTGCTAGCTCACACAACCCGGGAGCGACCAGGACTCCGCATCGCACACGCTCGCGTAGTGACCCCCGTGGGAACCCGAGCGGCGGATCCTGGTCGACTTGATCGGTCGGAATCTCTCCCTGCCAGCAGTCGTGTCGGCAATGCTGAGCGGGGATACGGCGTTGAGGGCCGTAGCCTCCTTCTGCGAGACCGTAATGGTCCAGAAGGATACTGCTGAGCGGGATCGGGAGAGGGCCGATCCCACCCGGAGACGACGCCGCCGAGGCGCAGCAGCGCCTCGTGGCGGCCCTCCTGCTCTGTAGCTGGGGCTTAGAATCACAGCTATGGTGTTCCCCTGACTGTCGTAAAAGGCGACTAAACGGAGACCTTCGGGGTCGTGGGCAATGGGGGCGGGGGCCCTGAACGCCCAGAAGCGACCCTAAGGAGGACAATGGGTCGTTGTGGTCACGACTCATCGTGCGATAGCACTGCGAGGGTGCTGGGGGGAGGTATCACATTTCCCCCGGGACGAGCTATCACAGCGCCGCGCGTGGAGGGGCGAGCAGGTACGTGATCTGCACGACAGCCCGCCCCCCTCTGATGCGCAGGTGGCGACCACCGTGGGGTTTTAGCCGGTAAAACTCCGGTACAACCTGGCAGCTCCCCCCAGGGCGGTCGGGTATCCTAGGAGGATATCCCTACGCTAATAAAAAAAAACCTCTTTGCAACCTCGTGATTGACTACTAGTGGTGCAGCACTAGTTGTTTAATAATTTGTTTGTAGTAATTTGTCCTACAACTCAAGGCACAAGGTACATTTTCCTACTGCTCACATGATGTTACTATCACCTATCTACCTACTAACATTTTAATGAAATCATATAGATATATATAAGATAATACAATATACCAGATAATAACTTTGGTACTGAAAGTGAAAATAAAGTGAAAATCACCTGTTAACATCATCTCCACTCCTTAATCCAAAATGGGTACCATTAACATGTCGAAGTAAGTGACTTTTACTTGAATAGGATTTTTTACAGTTCTTTTCCGTGCAGGCAAAAGGCCTCTGTAAGAAATGATAACAATTTTGACTACATATTGATGTTTGCATATTTTTTATATGAGTTTCAATATGAAGCATAAATAAACAAAACTTACAAAATTAAAGTGTAGTAATATGTGTTGTTCTAATCTGTATGGTCTGTTGAAAGATGCTTCACAGCCTTCATGAGGACATTTGTGTAATTTCTTTTGTTTATCTTTAATTTCTTGGTTTTCTGAACACTTTACATGGTCTTTCGAATCTAACATTTCTTGGTCGCCCATAATTTCTTGATTTTGCCTGTTTACTAATTTAGGTAGGTATTAGACAAGTTTCATAGCTTACAAATACAGTAAGAGGCTATAAACATCAAACAACACAAGTCCAAGCTAATTTACCATAAAAATGGACAGCAGAAATTGTAGCTACGGAAATGAACCAAGCCGTAAGAAATACGTAGATTACGTATACTATCAAAAGACTTTCACTTTTTCTAGAATCAAGTTTAATCTGTATAAGTGCATTGCTGTAGTTTTGATAAGTTACAATAATTATAATAGATATCGAAAAACTGATCGAACTGGATCGAACGAAACATGAACGAAAGAAAACCGAGAAAACTCATAGAAAACCAACCATTTCTTTTTTTTTTATTTGTTCATGACCATGGATACATAATGGATACAAAGTCCTTCAGTCGCATACATTTTATGTATAATATCACTTTCATATAGTCCGCACATTAACTTTCACATAGTCCGCATGATCAGTCACCGTCCAGTCATGTTTTAGTAAAGTGGTGCTCATTGTATTAAAACTTTTCAAGGACTTTGAGACAGCTTGTAAAGCACGATAGACATAATTCATTTCATTTCACTTCACTGGTGCACATGGATTGATCTTCATTGAATAAAATACCACCGATAATATGCAATAAAACTCAAAATACAGGAATTTATGAAAATAAAAATGAACACGCTACGTCACTCTGCAAGTTCCCGCCAAAAAGTCCAAAATCGACCTACCAAACCAGTGCTAAAAACCTCGTACATACGAGGCCCACTGAACTACGGGAAATTCTTTAAATTGAACCTAATTTTTTTAAAACTATTTTATACCCAATGTTTGGAATAAAAAAAAAATTGAACGATTACAACTTTCTCGATATTTACAACTTGATCGAAAATACCATAATTTTACCTTTAGGTCGATTGCTACTGTTACTGGTTGAAATAAATTAAAAAATATTACTTTGATTACGAAATAAAGCTGTAATCGTTGTTGTAGTTGTAGTAAATCGCTCTTATGACTCCTGATACTTTCATGCGATGCTGTGAAAGAAAGTAAATGTACCTAAGATGGAATAAATTCAATAAATTTATTCCATCTGAGGACATGCTATGTCGTGTCAATGCCAAAGACGAAGTTCCGATTGACGAATTGGCTGAAATAAACATCTACTTGCCTAAATTTGGTTGATTTGTACAATAACAATAAAACCAAAATTTCCTTCCAAATGTATTTTTATTTAAATTCATAACAAACTGGACGAAAAACGCGAAACGTAGTATAATTTTCGACAAGTAGTATAATTTTATTTTCCATAGACAATATTTTTTTGGGGGTCTGAATCCAACCCTGCATAGCTGGTCAGTCAAAGAGCTGTCAGTCAAACAACAAAAAAAAAGGTAAAGGTACCTATTTCGCTTTTACTAGTGAGTTTAATAATTTTGTGCAAAAAAATTTATTAAAAAAATATGTGAAGTATAAGTTTAACTTCACTCAGCACTTTTTATACTGGTGTTTGATTTATCGTGTCCTGTCGTTGATTTCGATTGCAGCAAATTGACCCTCACTATTATATGAGTATGGAGTTTACATTGAATGTGTTTACTTTGAATTGCTGGTAAGTAGTTGGATTTTATAATTGAGTTGCCCGAATTTGGTGTTTCTGAGGATTGGATCAGGTAGGGGATAGTTTTCCCTACCCCATGGTACCCCGTTCCGCGGAAATCAAAATCAAATCAAATCAAAAACTCATTTATTCAGTTTAGGCCCTAGTAAGGCACTTATGAACGTTACATTGGTATGCATGTACTATTATAACGTACCTATATTTTTTAGGAGGCAGTGTAATGTAATCCAATAAAGCAGTGTTTTTCAATCTTATTGATTTCGCGACCCCCTTACAGGTTGAAAAATTCTGGCGACCCCCTTGTCAGACAGACAAAGAATTTATAAATTAAAAGACTATGATAATGATCTTCTTTATTTGATACCTTTACTTATTAGTCTGCAAGAAGCCGCGAGAGGTTTGCAACTAACTAAGTAAGTTGGATGCCTGCTTGCGTGAAGTCTACCTTGCCTTTTTCCTTCTGCCGGCGACCCCCCGACTAAGGTTTCGAGACCCCCCTATGGGTCGCGACCCACAGATTGAAAAATACTGCAATAAAGTATGTGGTCAGAGAATAGCAGTGTGGAAGCGGGTTTTTGGCCTATTCTGTAATCTGATTATATACAAATTCAAAGCCATTTATTGCTGCATAAAGTAAAAATGTTAACATGACATTAAATTCATATTAAAAATTTATATTTCATTTATTTGTTTCTATTTATTTATTCCGCGGCCCGAGTATGGGCAAAGGCCTCCCCCAACTCCTCCCATTCTTTCCTATTACTAGCTTTCCTGAGCATATAAAGTTTAAAAAAAGATTTATTTAGCCATGTAGGTAATGTAACAGAAATTCCATAAGACAGATCAAGTTGGGGTCTCGAACGAAATCTGTTTACCCTTACCCCCTTTTTCATAATCTTTTTGACTAAATTAGTGTAACAGTGTCCTCCGTCTCACTCTTTCGATCACCAAATGTCATGTGTCAGATAAAGTCTTCCGAATTTTAGCTAATCAATGTTTGATAACTTCATTATGAATAAGGGGGTTAGTGTTTTATAATGGCTGAAGCACTGAAGGAGAGTAGCCTCCACCAGCTGTAACACAGCAAGTATGAATGTCTGGCATTTTTGTTTGCAAGTGTTTTGCAGCTACTTTTCCTGAAGCACTGATTGAAATCCTTGTCACTATGAAAATAAAATCTTTTTATAGGTGTAGTATAAGTTAAAAAAAAAACCATTACTGGTTACTTGATGAAGTGGTATGTGCAATCTCAAATGTGAACTTTTAGCTGCCAAACTGTATGTTACTCATTTCTAATAAGGCCTTTAGATAAGATAGGATTTATTTACAATTATAACCACAGTAATAATCTTTTTCAGGGGGATTCCAGTTGTATCAAAACACCGCAAAGAGAGGATGGAAGCCATATCTAAATATCTTTTAGAGAGCTCTCATACTATAGTGTGCCTTCAGGAAGTATGGAGTGAAAATGATTACTTATATTTTAAGGATAACTTGAAAACTGTACTCCCATACTCACATTATTTTTATAGGTATGTCTCAGGATATTATTATTTACTGTTTGGCATCTTGCTTAGTCAATACTTATTATGGCTTATTTTATGACATCAATTCCCTTATTTTAGCATTTCTTGACTTGGTAATTGGATATTATTTTATTGCTTGAAGTAACTCTACTGGTATTTAAAAAACTTATTTCCACAGTGGTGTTCTTGGATCAGGCCTATGTGTATTCTCCAAATGGTTGATACAGGATGTATTCTTCCACCAGTGGCCTCTCAATGGTTACATTCATAAGATACATCATGGAGACTGGTTTGGAGGGAAGGGAGTTGGTCTTTGTCGCATCAAATGTGGACAGAGACTGGTCAATGTATATTGTACACATGTGAGTAGTTGATAAATATTTTTTACATTGCTGTTCCTCATTACCAACTGGTAAATTTTCTAAAACAATCATAATGTTAATGTGCAGTTGCATGCAGAGTATCATGAAGATGACATTTACCTAGCTCACAGAGTGCTTCAAGCCTACTCTACCGCTGAGTTTGTCAACCTGACCACCTCTCCTGCAGATGTGTCCATATTAGCTGGAGATTTAAATGCTGCACCAGGTGACATATCATTCAAGTAAGGAATGTTTTTAGATAGAGAAACATCAATTCATAAACATAAAACAACTCAAATGCCAAAAACATGCATTTAAAAAAAGTATCTACCTATGTCAAATAATGTTGAAGTGGTAAGGTATTTGAATGATAAACCAAGAATTATCTAATCTACAATGGATAGCTGATCTCGCCAAGTATTCAATATAAGCCAGATTACTATTACTTTTATGGAATCTTTATATTTGCCACCCAGATAAAATGTAGTTTTGAAACAATAGCATGGTTCTTGGTAGTACCTACCCACCTGCCTGGACGTCCCTCAAGTTAAAAATCTATCAAGTGTGATGCAATTGAAATCAATTCCCTTCTAGAGATCTAGGTCCATTCCTTCGGCAAAGATGGCGACATATTTTACATACAATCGAAATTAACTGTCTTGTTTATCATATACCTAAGTATATGGTTTGTTTCCTACAAATTATAATTCCCCACCCTGAACAATTACAACATAATTCTGAAAACCTTAATAGGTATCTTATTTTTTTAGAATACTGATGCAGTTACCGGCTTTGTTAGACCCATATGATATGAAATGTGAAGGGAATGATCCAACTGTTATCAAACAGTCTGGAACTAGCGACAATGCAAACAACAGTTATGCTGATCCTAAGCAAGTCAAGATTTTACCTGAAGGAAAACGAATTGATCATATTTTATTCCATATGAATCCTTCTTGGGAGGTAAGATTTATAGCAAAATATGTTTTTATGTTTTTGAAGTCTATTTTTAGGGTTTGTTTTTTTTAAACGGTTTGGTAGCTGGAGTTAAATAGTTCTTCTTTAATTTACAGGCTGACGTCATCAACTTTGGAAATCCATTAAAAGACAGAGTCCCAGGGGAAGAATTCTCTTATTCAGACCATAATGCTGTTTCTTTAGAATTACGTATAAAATCAGCCAGCAAGAAATTAAGTGAAAGACAAAACAGTAACAGCGATTCTTTGGACGAAACAATTGCGCAGACTATCAACATCTGTAAAGAAGCCACAAGGACTATATCCAAGTCGAAAAAGCTGTTCCTTACAACTGGTGGTTTATTATTTATGTTCTTATTGGGAACAGTTGGCTTCTGGCCTAACAAAATACTGTATGACGTTATCAAGCTTATACTGACCGGCCTGTGTTTCTATTACCTGATAATGGGGTCGCTGTGGAACAAAATTGAAATGAACAGTTTAAAAGCTACTCTCTCAGCCCTTGAAAATTTCAGCAGAGCCAGAAAGCAAAATCATCCTTAACTGAAAAACTAGAATGCTTGTTTCTGTTATTTAATTATGCTTTTAATATTTTATATAAATAAGAACACAGAATGGTGTTGTAGGCAAACAGCTGTACTTATTACATATCACATTTTTACATGGTATTTTTATACAGACATTCCTTAGGCTTAATTTTATTACCCAAGTAGAGATAATTAAGTAATTATTACAGGAAGGAAATTCAAGACAAGTCAGGAAACCTACCTTAAGGATTGAAGCCACGCCAATATGGTCTTAGGAGATCATCTTTTAATTTTTGAGTAACTGTATATCGGCATTTACAGGTACGGAGAGAATGCGATTTCCGATTTTCCCATAGGTACCTAAATTTTGTTAGGAAAATGAATGTGAAAAGTTGTTTTTTTTTTTTTTCAAAATCTGTAAATGTCGAAAGCAATATACAAAAAGTAATGTAATGTCGCCTAAGGCCAAATTCGCGTGGCTTGAATCCTTAAGGTAGCGTGTTCTTACTGACCCGTCTCAAATCACCTGTATCCTAATGATTTTTATTGTTTTCTATTGCCTCAAATTTGCTTATTGTAACTCATTAATTAATCATTGTAAAAAATGAATACGATTATAAACGTTCTGCTATTTAATTGTGAACAGGCTTATGTGCCGTGTAGTCTTACTAAGTATGATTAGATTATAGCTATATTTTACTTTGTAACGTAAACTATAACATCAGTATTTTTATACGTATATGTAGGCTAGTTATTGTATACAAGATTGAGCCAATGTTATTGCGGCAACGATAAACGAAGAATATGTAGTGGGATATATTTATGAAACTATTTTTAAGGAGAAAGTGATAATTAGAGCTGATAAAATGAAACTTGAAATAAAATATTGAATATATTTAAACTATACAGTAGGTATAGTTTAAATTAAATATGTACGCGTTTTAATCGAATGAAGCCTTGTTCACTTGACATTTAAATTAGTACCTACTTGTAGCTTAATTAATGCAGTTGACCGCTGCTGGTGCCTTCGCTGCGTCACCAAAAATAATATTAAAGCCTAAACGTTAGTCAATGCGCCAAGTGTAAGCACGTAATGCATCAAGTGTTAGCATGTAATGCACCAAGTGTAAGCACGTAATGCACCAAGTGTTAGCACGTAATGCACCAAGTATTAGCATGTAATGCACCAAGTCTAAGCACGTAATGCACTCAGTGTAAGCACGTGCGAAGTATCGTCATAAATTCGACCTATTTATATAAGATATAACTAACAAATTTTTTTTTTTGCAAAATTCGTAGTTGAAATCAAGGGGTAATTCTTTATAACAATTTTATAAATGAAATTCCTTAGTCCCTAAATTACTTATGTATTGCATTTTTTATGTTCTTGTTATGTTTAATAAAAGTTGTAAAAGTACTTAATATATTTTCATTTCTACTTAATTCTTCTCACACACTAATAATACAGTATAATATGCCTAATTCCACTACCTAAAGTCCAGTCTCACTCTTCACACTGATCACAACACAACACGTCACTCAACGTAATATGTCAGTATTGGAATACAATTTAATAGACGATGCCTAATGTAGTCATGTGCCCATCAAATGTGAAATGAAATTGAAGATTATGTTATAAAGCATTTATTTCTAAAACTTAACATATTTAATTACATTGACATCGTAAATAAATATCACAATTTATACATACAAATATCAAAACAATAGGTACAATAAAATATATTACAGATCATTTTATATTATTTTAATCTATGTATGTAAGTAGGTACTCGCGTTACTTTATGTAAGTTTAAACTACACCAATTACTTCAGCCAATTGTTCGAAGACTTCAGAATAAAAAACTGTACCAGATAATGTACATAGAACAGATACAAATACTTACATCATTTCTAAAGACTTAGTAGTTTTAAAAAATATAAAATTATAATTTAATGAATCAATATAATTATCCTATTATCACTTCAGTTGATGTTGCATCAATAATAATAAAAACATTAGCATAAGAATAATCAAGCTAATAAGTGTTATATTATCACAAGGTTTATACTTTTGGATCATTTGATATTGTATGATCTTCAGAATTGTCAAGTAGCGGTTCAGTTTCGGAGTTGATCGTTGCAGTGGTATCAACAGACCCATAAACAGAAGGTCGTATGTCCACAGTTGGAGGATTCGCTTCGACAATCATATTGGGAGCGGAGGTTGAAGGAGCGGGCTGGTCGCTCATTAGTCTAGAACTTTCGTCGTAGCCGCGCGTCATATGATACATCGATTTGCCTCGGAGCCTCCGGCTGAACGAGCTCCCTGTCATCATTAATTATTCATCTCATTAATTTCATAGACGGTTGGATAAATTTGCATAATTGGTATGCAAATAAGAAATCAAATTATATATCTGGTTCAGATTCCTATAATTAGAAGAGATGCCGCGGCTAAATACTTTTATTTGATATTCGACATTTTGTCATTATTACTCGAATAGCGAATCATATTCTACAAATACATACAAGTTTGTGTTACCACTCAGCTCCATAACGGCTGTACGGATTTGGATGAAACTTGGCACACAGATAGATCATACTCTGGAAGGAATAACATAGAGGATACAATTATCCTGGGGAAAACCATGTAGATAGTGTATTTTATGCGACAACGGCAAATAAATTGGCTACTTTCCTAAAAAAAAATATTTAGTCCGTCAGTTAGATTATCAAAAAATCATCATCATCATCATCATCAGCCTATAATGTCCCACTGCTGAGCACAGGCCTCCTTTCACAAATGAAGGTGAAAGGGAATGGGCAATACTCCACCACGCGTGCCCACTGCGGATCGGTGGAGGTAGGCTAGTGGTCAACCTACTGTTGGAATTTTTCAAGCCGCATATGAGGCATCCAACTAGCTTAACGACTATCACAATTAAATGATAACCGGGACCAACGGCTTTACGTGCCTTCCGAAGCACGGAAACGCTCGATTTGAAATACCACTAGGCGGTCACCCATCCAGGTACCGACCACGGCAGGCGTAGCTTAACTTTGCCGATCGATTAAGAACGGCTAATCATGCTACACCACGAGCGCTTCTCAAATATCAAAAAATATTGGACACGTATTTTTTTTCAATCGTCACATTTCAATAAAAAAATTATAGAAATGGTATGTAGGTACGTCACGCGAAACGTTAACGGGCTATATCTTCATAATTTTTTGATTGATTTACGACAAAAAAATACGTGGCCAATATTTTTTGATAATCTAACCGACGGACTAATAGAGTAAGAGCCCACGAAGATCTGACCTTCGTCATTTTATAAAACCTGAAAGTTTCTCTGTGTATGTCCCTAATAGAGGTAAAAACGATCCCCGAATATGAAGTTTGGATCGCGGTGGCTTTGGAAGTTATCAGGTAACAAAGGTGTCAAAAATTGCACCTCAAATTCGTTAAAGTATAAAGGTCAGTTTTTATATATTTTGTTTGGACTAATATTAGAAATCACGTCGTCCATTGTCAGACACTTTGAACGGTGGAAACTCCCTGTCAGACACCTTAAAGTATTAAAAAATATTATTCAACTTTCGTCATTTTATAAAAGCTGAAACTTATATATGTTACTTGACGAACTATCAAAAGATGATTTCTCAGTTGTCAGACACTTTCGATGGTGGCTTTGCCGTGTCAGACACATTAAAGGTCTACCGTAGGTGCCAGCGCGAGGTATATTCAATGTGATTTACTTTACAAACGAAAAGAGATAGACCCATAGTTATTTTGGAGAGTTTGTAGATTAAATCATGAAATTAATAAATCATGCAAAAAAAGTCTACATCAATGACCCAGTTTTAAAGTTACAGATCAAAAATCTAATAAAACACAATTTTTTTGAATATTTTTTTATATAATATCGTTATTTTTATTAGATTTTTGTTCCATATTTTTATTTTATTTCTACTTATCAATCAGATAAACTTTCTAGGTTTCAAATGATACTTACTTACTTACTTTTAATAAAATACACCGATTACTTAAAAAGAAACAAAGACAAAACTAAAAGATGAGCATTTCATTAAAAAATAAATTAAAGCGCCGTACGTACTATTAGTATTTATTTACTTGGAGTGTAATGAATTAACGTTAATTCTCCCATAACAAATAATTTATTGTAAACGCAAACGCGATAGGTAGTTTACTCACGTTAATTCTTTACACTCGGGGTACCTACTGAACCATATTTTCATTTACCACCATACCATATTTTCAAGAGTGTCAGTTTTTATACATTTTATTTGGAATAATAATAGAAATCACATCATCCATTGTCAGACACTTTGAACGGTGGAAACCCCCTGTCAGACACCCTTAAAGTATTAAAAAATACTAGCTGTCCCCCGCGGTTTCACTCGCGTTCCTGGGATAAAAAGTAGCATATGTCCTTCTCCATACCATAGGCTATCTGTATGTCAAATTTCATGATGATCCGTTGAGTAGTTGAGGCGTGAAGGCGTAACAAACAAACAAACAAACTCACTTTCGCATTTATAACATTATAGTAAGGATTATTCATATTCGTCATTTTATATAAGCTGAAATTTATATATGTTACTTGACGAACTATCAAAAGATGATTTCTCAGTTGTCAGACACTTTCCATGGTGGGTTTGCCGTGTCAGACACATGAAAGGTCTACTGTAGGTGCGAGCGCGAGGTATATTCAATGTGATTTTTTTTACTAACGAAAAGAGATAGACCCATAGTTATTTTGGAGAGTTAGTAGATTAAATCATGAAATTTAATAAATCATGCAAAAAATTCTACATCAATGACCCAGTTTTAGAGTTCCAGATCAAAAATCTAAAATTACACAATTATTTTGTTTTTTTTTATAATTGTCGTTATTTTTATTAAGTTTTTGTTCCATATTTTTATTTTATTTCATCTTATCAACTAGATAAACTTTCTAGCTTTCAAATGACACTACTTTGAACAAAATACACCGATTACGTAAAAAGAAACAAGGAAAAAAACGAATAGATGAGCATTATTATTTAAAACTTTAAGGGTGTCTGACGGGGGTTTCCACCGTTCAAAGTGTCTGACAATGGTCGACGTGATTTCTAATAGTATTCCAAATAAAATATATAAAAAATGACACCCTTGAAAATATGGTATGGTGGTAAATGAAAATATGGTTCAGTAGGTACCCTGAGTGTAAAGAATGAACGTGAGTAAACTACCTATCGCGTTTGCGTTTACAATAAATTTGTACTTATGGGAGAATTAACGTTAATTCATTATACTCCGAGTAAATAAATACTAATAGTACCTTAATAGTGCGTTCGGCGCTTTAATTTATTTTTTAATGAAAAGCTCATCTTTTAGTTTTGTCTTTGTTTCTTTTTAAGTAATCGGTGTATTTTGTTAAAAGTAGTGTCATTTGAAAGCTAGAAAGTTTATCTGATTGATAAGTAGAAATAAAATAAAATATGGAACAAAAATCTAATAAAAATAACGATATTATATAAAAAAATGTTCAAAAAAATAGTGTTTTTTTAGATTTTTGATCTGTAACTCTAAAACTGGGTCATTGATGTAGACTTTTTTGCATGATTTATTAATTTCATGATTTAATCTACAAACTCTCCAAAATAACTATGGGTCTATCTCTTTTCGTTTGTAAAATAAATCACATTGAATATACCTCGCGCTCGCACCTACGGTAGACCTTTAATGTGTCTGACACGGCAAAGCCACCATCGAAAGTGTCTGACAACTGAGAAATCATAGTTTGATAGTTCGTCAAGTAACATATATAAATTTCATCTTTTATAAAATGACGAAAGTTGAATAATATTTTTTAATACTTTAGGGTGTCTGACAGAGGGTTTCCACCATTCAAAGTGTCTGACAATGGACGACGTGATTTCTAATATTAGTCCAAATAAAATATATAAAAACTGACCTTTATACTTTAACGAATTTGAGGTGCAATTTTTTACACCTTTGCTACCTGATAACTTCCAAAGCCACCGCGATCCAAACTTCATAGTTGGGGATCGTTTATACCACTATTAGGGACATACACAGAGAAACTTTCAGGTTTTATAAAATGACGAAGGTCAGATCGTCGTGGGCTCTTGGGCTATAAATAGAATTATATATTTTTTACCCAATAAAGTACCCAATTGTGTCACACATTTTGGACGAAAAAAAACTAGATTTAGAAAGAATGATGGCTAGGTACTAACTAGGTATAATTATAGTGTTTTTTTCCACTCGACTATTCGATCGCTTACCGAGTATTCGCTAAAGCTACTATTCGCGGCATCTTATTATTAGATTTTCATCATTAACAACCACCGCCATACTACACTAGCTCTCAAAATTAAGTTTTTTTTTTTTATTTAGCTTTCCTATAAGGGTTTGGCAAAATTAAAGTTTGTTTAGATTGAATACCTTAATATAAAATACCTACCAACAACACCCAGGTGCTCGGATATGTCTCGCTTGACGTCAGAGACGTCCCACATGGCGAGGAAAGAGCCGAGACACGATGGCGACGGATTCAGGGGCGACACATACGGCTTGTAAGAAAAGCTGTAGTGATGAGCAATTGCCGCCAGAAACATCTCAATGCAAATAAGGAAGTCCTGAAAAAATACAATAAACATACTAATATGACTAATTGAATGCACACCTTCCTCAATTGACAGCGTCATATATCACATCACTGAATATGAGCTTTCAAATAATAAAACTTAAATATTGTAATTGTGACTAAAATTTTATTTAAATTCCCTATCCCTGCTAAAACTGAAGCTTACACTAAATACTCATATCCCCTATTACAATATGTGGCAAAGTTATTTTTTTAACTGCATTTTAAGCTGGTTTGTATGAGATTTGTTTTTTTTTTAAACTGATTTATTTTTAAGTGTCAATAGGCTACAGTAAAAAGCTAGGATTAATCAAATTAATTATTATTAATTATACATCTAGGTTGGCTATTTGTTTTGGGATGCAGTATCATCTGACTGCTGGGAGTGGTTGCATTTAGCTGTGCACTTCCCATTTCCATCACAATCTCACAAAAATGATTTCTCAAAGTCAGCCAAAAGAGGAGATATAAAGTCATTCCATTTCTATTTACCTGAAGTTCAGATGATATAATTTTTATCTTGTTAGAATCAGATATATCAAAAATTGTTGATATCACTCCACAATACACTAAAATGTTGATTATAACACCTTGGCTGTAAATGAAAAATAATATTATTTAAACCCTAAATAACTAATGTTATAAAATGACTTTGGTGCCGATTCTGTTGTAAAACCTTAACTAATTTTAATCACATCACCTCTTACTTGCAAACATTATTGAAAAAGGATAGAACATATTTAAAGCTGTCAAATTAAGACTTTGCCATTTTAATTTGCGGGTAAATAGACATACATTAATGATGCTGACTAAAATGTTGAAAATAAGCAATTGGACTAATTTGACAGGACTAAATTTATCCTTTTCTAATGTTATTTGTTAGAAAGAGATATAGTGAGACTAAAGTAGTTTAGTTGTAAACAACAGAAGCACTATTGTTTATTACTATTACTCTACAAAGATTGAATGGATTTAGATACCTTGGATTCACAGACCTACAGATAATCCAAGTTAAATACAAGAATGGTATTAACTATTTGCTATACTCACAAAAAAGAGAAGAATACAACAGCTTTAATACATAGAAACTTTCCGATAGGCTTCATTGGTTTCAATTCAGTTTTATTTGCTCTGTAGAAGAGCACCAAACAGTACATTGCTACAAATTGTGATAGATTATTAATTGCTATCATGTATGGGAAGGCTACATTAGGACTGAAGTCACTCTCTCCATATACCCCACATAATTCGCATATCATTGATATTACTGTTGTGATGGGCCTCACAAGTGTATACTGCAAGATTCCATGTTTGCAGTTGTGGACAAATTCACTGAAACAATTAATATTAACTGTCAATTAACAACATTTCACAATGATAATCAACATTCTTAATACACATTATTAGTCAATTAGGTTTCATAGTCTACAATGATAAAATATTGCATTAAATTTGCATTCATAAATTGATAAGTGTAAAGATAAAAATATTTTTATACTTTGTCCTTGAATTGACTAATGACAAGATATATTGGGTTGGGGAAAAAGTAATTTCGGTTTTTCCTAATAGATAACTTTGAAGTCGCACATCTCTAGTAATACTTATTCAACGAAGCTATGCTATAGCGCGTTTGAAAGGTAACACTCATAGAACATTCTACATTTATAAAGATAGCGTCATAAGTTTACACAGTCAAAAGTTATTGTGCTCTGAAAATGGAGATACCAAAAGTTCATTTTCGACATATTTTGCTTTTTTACTTCCGAAAAGGGAAAAATGCAGCGCAGGCTCATCGAAAATTGTGTGGTGTTTATGGTGATGAGTGCTTAAGTGAACGCCAGTGTCAGAATTGGTTTGCTCGTTTTCGTTCCGGAAATTTCGATGTTGAAGATGAATCTCGCCCTGGCCGGCCAATTGTTGAAAAAATCGATGAAATTCTTAAAAAAATCGAAGTAGACCGACACATTTCATCTCGTGACATCGCTACGGAACTAAACATCGATCATAAAACAGTTTTGAACCATTTACATAAGACTGGATACCAAAAGAAGCTCGATAATTGGATTCCACATGAATTAACAGTGAACAATTTAATGAATCGTGTTTCCATTTGTGAATCGCTGCTGAAAAGAAACGAAATCGAGCCATTTTTGAAACGAATGATTACGGGCGATGAAAAGTGGATCACGTATGATAATAATGTGCGAAAAAGATCTTGGTCGAAGTCCGGGGAAGCTTCACAGACAGTTGCTAAGCCCGTATTAACGCCAAGAAAAGTGATGCTGAGTGTTTGGTGGGATAGGAAAGGAATTGTTTATCATGAACTGCTCGAACCTGGCCAAACTATTAATTCGACTCTCTACTGTCAACAACTAATGCGATTGAAGCAGGCGATTGAAAAAAAACGGCCGGAATTGATTAATAGGAAAGGCGTTGTCTTCCATCATGACAACGCTAGACCACACATCTCCTTAGTGACTCGGCAAAAATTGAGAGAATTTGGCTGGGAAGTTTTGATGCATCCACCGTATAGCCCGGACCTTGCCCCGTCCGACTACCATTTATTCCGGTCTTTACAAAATTCTCTTAATGGTGTAAAGCTGGATTCAAAAGAGGCTTGTGAAAATCATTTGGTTCAGTTTTTCGCCCAGAAAACTCAGAACTTCTACAGTGACGGTATTATGGTTTTACCAGAAAAGTGGCAAAAGGTCATCGATCAAAACGGCACATATATCATTGATTAGAGTTTAAAATTTATATGAATAAATTCGCTTTGAAAAACATGAAAAAAACCGAAATTACTTTTTCCCCAACCTATTATTAAATTGGCTTATTGTAGATATGTTATACATTATTGCATAATGCATAAATAAGATTTACCTCCCCATTTCCCATGGTGTCAAACAACATAAAGGGAATATATGATACACTTGAGGTTTAGTCTCTAGAAATGCTTCAAGGTCCCGATCCTCATTCAAATAGTTAAGCAGGTACTTCATAAAGTTGTAAATAACATAAGCTTCATAGCATTCCCTCAATGAGTCTACATAAATTGATTGTTCTGGGAATTCTAACCCAATCCATGCATTCAAAGCATATATTGGCACCATCCACAATATTCTGAAAGTTGAGAAAAGAAAAATAAGAAAAGCTAGTACAATCCAAACCAAACTTAATGGCGGCTGTGAAGTGCGCTGCAAGCCATATTTGCGCAGGTACAGTAATCTCGAATGTACCGCATATCTTCGTTTTCACTACTGCCCAGCATTCTGTGCCTAATATCACAGCCGCCAATAAGTTTAACTCAGTCTGTACGATAATTAATTCCTATATTTGTTACTTATTTACTTAAATCATTCACATTTAAACAAACAAAATGAATATAAAACTATGAAAAAAGATAAGTTGAAGGGCACTTCATCAAAGTTATTATTTTAACTATCTCAAAACAGTGTAATTCACTTGGATGTTTAGATTTTTTTACATGTCCAGTGTATTTAATTCTTAATTTTATAAGTTGTGTCAAATTAAGTTAGGTACTTAGATAGTATTATCTTACAACATAAATACTGATGGGTACAAACCTTATGATGTGTTTCTGTAACGATGGTTTGGTGTAATGTACAATGTGTTGGATTATTTGCCATATGGAAATAGGGAGCGCAAGCAAAACAAACCCTCCTCCCACCAGAGCACCCTGATCAGACTTCTTAAAACCATTGTTTATAGAATGCGCGATAAGTATTGGTACCAAAACAATTATCAATATCACGTAAAGTGCTATCAGTACAGGCCTAATCCATAGCCTCCATTGGCTAAAGAAGGCAGTTAAATTGGAAGAACACATTTTTCTGTAAAACTACAAAGTCTTCACCCACTTCTGCTTTCTTTTCGATAGCCGCCCATTACACTTTCTCCACTTCTATTACTACAAACTTTTTGTTGGATACTATACAAGTAATCGCCAACAATGTTCATATTATAACTAGCAACATGAATAACTAAAACAGTTGCTGGAAAGCAGATACAATAATATTTTAAAATTAGTTTCTTAAATTTTCTCTCTTTCGAGTTTCGACCACAGAGTGCTTTAAAAATAATAATACAACTTTAGTTCTCTTGGTAGTCTTGGTAGTTTGTGACTATTACACAGTGTTCACAACCAGTGTTGCCAACAGCGCAGGGCCTGATGTCGCCATTTTTGATAGCTTAAGTAGCCTAAAGTAGCCCAATACATTCGGGGCCAAAAGCCACTATAAAACTATGAATAAAATTATAATGTTGTCATCAATACATTTTTATATATTTACTTTAACATTTAAAAATGTATGTGTTAAATCAAAGACTCAATTGAGGCCCTAGGGAACTTATGAAGGTCAAACTGCTGAATAACTTCGGTAGTTTGACTTGAACCAAATGGAGCTATAACAATACAATACAATATAATAGGTACAATAAAGAATAGTGTTCATAGATAGGGCGTCCGCTACATTAGGCGTGTACCCGATTCGTTTGTGGGCTTTTTAGATTCTTCAAGTCCGTATAGTACGTGGCATAAGACAAATTCATGGTATTCCCCGAAACTCACATACCACAAACATATAGGATGGCCGTTTTTTGTTAGTTAATATCACTGAACTTTACATTTTGTTTGTGCATAGATTATTTATTCTTACGATGATGCTTGCTTGTGATTCGGCTTATATTAAATATCTTGTCGTTGAAGTAGCCTAAAAGGCGACCAGTCGCCATTCAGATTTATACCTCGCCGATTTTCGTCCTGAGTAGCCTAAATGGCGATAAATCGCCTACGTTGGCAACACTGTTCACAACTCGAATTTATAAAGAAGAAAATAATGTTAAGGATAGAGACACAAAAAACAAGTATATTTTTTAAAATTTTAACTGAATAGATTCTATATTTGCGAGAACACAAATATTAATGAAACTTAATATTTTATATACAAATTCGAAAAGACAATAACTGCTAATACTCCACCACATCGAACGACGATATGGATATTGATCGCTAATTGGAAGACAGTAGCAAGATTGCGCCATGAAGCAACAGCATGTGATCCTAATATGTTCCTAAGAAAGAAATGAGCCAATAGATGGTACTGACACTAAAAAACAACTGTAATTGTTATTGGGCTATTGGCTATCTGTGTAATCATCAAATTTTTCATCAGAATGGAAATTATCGTACAATCTGCGTACGATAGTCGTGTACCATCGTACATCGTACGTAGTTATGAAATTATCGCACATGTACGATAATTATCGTACGGTTGCAAACACTGCTATTACATGACTATTACTCATTGTCTACGACTCATGGCTATAAAACTTCAAAACATTAGCTCGTTCGTTCCATGGGTTCGTTCATAGCAAAAAGGATGCAAACGATAAATCACGACTTTTGGCGGGAACTTGCAGAGAAACGTTGCGTTTTCGTGTTTATTTTTTAAAAAATCGTGTATTTTGAGTTTTTTTGCATATCGGTGGTATTTTATCCAATAAAGATCAATCCGTATGTATTATGTGTATCGCTGTGGTGTATTGTGACTTTTCAAGTTGTCTCAAAAATTCTGTCAAGAGTTTTAGTACAATGACCACACCATGGATGTAATATACAAAACGTCCATGGACCACACAGACATGAAATGACCACCATTGTAGTAAAACATGACTTTTATGGATGGTGACTGACTGAGGACTACTGACTGTGAAAGTGATTTATTGTGACTGGAAATTAACACATAACTCGACACTGGCAGAAATAAATCCTAATTAGGATTTGGTTGCCAAAACTAAAACTAAGAAGAAGAAGACAAGGAATTTTTATACTAGTTATAGTAATCGCCACGAGACAACATAATCTATATGATTTGTGGCCACGAGTCGCGAGCACAGATTGACAGCTGCGCAGTAGTTAATTATCGGCGTAGATTATCGGTCTGTTTGGCGCGTAGATTGAGGATTAGGATCCTAATCCTGAATCTGAAGTTTGGCGGATTGAAGATTTGCTCCCCCTTGGGAGCGCCGAGCTGCACACGATTGGTTCGTCAGTCGATGCTCGTCGTCTATTGGATTCTCGCGTGTCATTTGGCTACTGTGATTTGGCCAAAAGTGTACATGCGCGAACTTGCCCCCACTACTGCCTATCTGTGCTGATGATGCGTGGCGCTTGCTATACGTAGTATACAATATCCTTGGAAGAAGATAAATCACAATTCACAGATGATAAAGTTGGGTATTTTCATAAGATGTAAAAAGTTACATCGATATCTTTTATTTCATAAATTTTTATCTGACTGACCCGGAAGGAGGGTTATGTTTTTCCAGTGTATGTATGTATGTATATTACTTTGGCACGCTCAGCAGACTAAACGGCTTGACGGATTTAGATTTACACACTGATCATATGATACATATGATGTGTCGTTAGATTCGTCTTAGCTGTGGGAGTGACATAGGCTAGGGTATATTATTTTTATATGGCGTCTATATACGAATAAAATAAAAGAAGCGGTATAAAAAACAAAAATTGTTATTAAAACAACATGGGTGTCAAATGAAAGCTTGTAAACAGCCCATTCCATATATGTATATATTATAAACAACGTTTAATGCAAAGACAGTACAAGGAACTGAGCGGTTACCGTACGTAACTCACAGAGTTGCGATGGTTGTTTTAGCCTCATTTTACCGTTCCCCTAATTTACTTACTAATTCCTACTATACTTAGTGATACCACATCTAGTTTTTTAAATTTGCTGCGCTTTTTCAGGTTCTACTTTCGTATGCCAGACTATATGTATATATACAACGTAGACAGAGAAAGCTATAGACCTTGAGATATCTTCTGACTCATTCACACAGAAAGAGAAAGACCTATTGGAAATACACGTTAAGAAACGAGACAGCGCGCTAGCATTTTTTATCCTACTCGAATGTCGGTATTTCAAGGTCATTACATCGTTTGCGCACTGGTTTGCAAAATAAATAATGACATTCCAAGGACGTTTCGGTATTGCCAACTTTTCTCAAATCTGTGTTGCCAACATAAAATTTCAGTCTCCCACTCTAGTGAATGAATGAATGATTTTTATTTCGCTCGAATTGTGGTACATACAAGGTCATAATAATAAACGTTCTCACTCTTCACCAGCAAGTGGTATGCAAAATTGATTAATACAATATAAAAAAATTGATACAATAGAAAATAAAATTATAATATATTGAGTTTTAACATTCACAAAATAAATCAAGCAATAAAACAGATTTAAGATTCACATAACATAAACTATATCTATAAGATTTTTAAATTTTTATTCATACCTAAATTTATAATTGAAATAATCGTTTTTTTTTTTATTTCGGTGGGCTTGCGTTTGGCCTCTGACCCGCCCATAAGGGGCGATGACGAAGCCTAAGATGAAACACGCTTACCCAGAAGAAACCTATCAATAAAAATAAAATAAAATATAATTTGTTTATTGAATAAAAACATGCACATGATAACATTTTTTTTAATATAATTTTAAATTTATTTAATGGTAAATTACTAATACTTACAGGCAATTTATTGTAATTTTTTACAGCCATTGGATAACAGTTGTTACCTACTATAAAGAGTTGTTCTTATGTTTGATGGTCTCAATCTGTTTGACAATCTACTATAGGACTACATTCATCATTAAATCGATTAAATAGCTGCATATGCATTTTAACAAAACAACACATTTCAAAAATGTATGAACAAGGGACCGTCAGCAAATTTAATTTTTTGAATAATGGTTTGCAAGAAGTCAAACTATCTACATTGCAGATTGCTCGTACGCATTGCTTTTGCGCAATAAATACTCTATTGAAATGGCATGAATTTCCCCACTCGATTATACCATATCTAATGACAGAACATACATAACCGTGGTTTGCCTGTATGGCCGTATGTTCACCTGCAATCTTCACCAAACGCCATAAGGCATAAAAAATGGATTAACTTTCTTACATATCCTACTTTATCATCTAACTTTATGCCATGAAATATTGTTTCATCACATTCATTTATGCTGAAGTTAATTTAGTTGAAACTTGGTAAGTAGATGTATTCTGTGAACCGCATTAAGATTTTCACACAAAAATAGAAAAAAAAAACGATACATTTTGGGGGTTCCCCATACTTAGAACTGAAACTCCAAATTTACGTGTGGTTTTATCAAACCTTTACGTGTGGGTTATCTATGCATAGGTCTTCAAAAATGATATTGAGGTTGCAAAAATAGTTTTTTTCTAATGTGAATAGTTTGCGCGATAGACACTTCCAAAACGGTAAAATGTGTGTCCCCCCCACTGTAACTTCTAAAATAAGAGAACAATAAAACTAAAAAAAATATATGATTTACATTACCATGCAAACTTCCACTGAAAATTGGTTTGAAAGAGATCTAGTAAGTAGCTTTTTTTATTACGTTATAAATCGTAAATATGAAATCCCAAATCAATGGCCATCAAAGTTAAACTAAACCTGGCCATGGGGCCAGATAAGTTTGTGGGGCTACACGAAAGAGATTACAAATCAATTTTTTTTTTTACTTCCCTACCCAAAGTCTGCCAATAGGACCCTATTTCTAAGCGTCCGCTGTCAGTCCGTCTGTCTGACAGTGAGGTTCTCATGAACCGTAATAAGTAGACAGTTGAAATTTTCTATTGCCGCTATAATAACAAATAATACTTATCACGAAATAATACGATTTATTTGACGTATTATATGTGTGAACCCAGGATATTTATTATTCTAAATTTATGTCAAATTTTAAATAAGCTTTTTATAGAACTCAAATAATAATTTCCCAAAAGCCGAGTAAAAATAATTATATGGTAACACCAGTTCTATACATGTATAAAAATCGTATAACTACATATAGCTCATTCTCTATCTCAAACTGACCACGACAAAACGGACTCTAGGCATATTCACTCTAGAATATACAAGATCATTTTGAAGTACTCTGTGTAATTGATGCCGACTCTGTGTTGTAAATCGCACTAAACCATGAATTTAA
Source organism: Polyploca ridens (assembly GCA_951394255.1). Lineage (NCBI taxonomy): Eukaryota > Metazoa > Arthropoda > Insecta > Lepidoptera > Drepanidae > Polyploca > Polyploca ridens. Next base: position 13,122,653 of record OX596249.1, on the reverse strand, counting down.
TATACAAACAGGATTGAGCTCTTGGGCCAAAAACGCGAGCAGAGAGAGATAACGCATACCGAGGCTGTTTATCCCATTCTAATAGGGTGACCAAACATTTTTATAACGAACAGGAAAGTTGGATTTGAGAGATAATTTGTGTCCGGTTGACACTTCTTCTTCCTAGTCGTGCACTCTTGGCAGAGTGGTCGTGGTCATTGTTAGTCCCTTTCGCGCACAATCGCTGCATTGCAAAGTTCCTCCAATTTTGTCTGTTTGTGGCGTTTTGACACTAGTTGATTTCAAATTATTGTTTGTATTACAAAAATATTAACATTATGTTACTTAAAATAGTGAAATAATAATTTATAGAAAAAATAAGAGATAAAACCATAATGAAAAACTATAGATATCGAGATACTTTTTCGCGAAAACCCATTATTTGAAACTGAACATTGTTATGTTCTATGTGGGTGTTGAATCGTGTACGCACGATTAATCAAGATATAAATTTCCAATATTAGCTGACCTCTCATTGTACAGAAATCCTATACAATGCGAGATCAGTTTATACTGGAAATGTATAGCTTGATGTGTAGCCGTGTATACCCATGTTTTTGAGAAAAGTTATGATTAATTTTTGAGTTACGTTTTGTGTCGAATCATCAAATATTACGTATGAATAGGCAAGGGTGCATGCAGAATTTCGTTCTGGGACCACGGCTTTTCCCCTTGCTCTTTTTTCAGTTTGCTCTACAGAGCTGTTATTTGGGAATTAAAATAAAGGCAAAGGGAAATAAAACTCAATGTGCTTGACAAAGTAGGTATTTATTAAAATTAAACACGGCTTAACAAAATCGTTTTATTTAGTTTCTGCCTTAGGCCAATCTCACTGCCTAAGTTTCTGAATGCATTACATTTCGCGTGGTGAATAGGTACGAATTATTAGCCAATGCTTTTACTAGTTACAGTTTTTGCGGTTCTTCATCTGTTATGCATTGGAAAGGATGCGGTGGAATAATAAGATGTTTCAATCTTGTGGAAAACATTTGTTCGCATCAAAATTGCATTTTTGCTTCATTTCTTCTTTCGATGGAAAGCTGTAACAAACATAAAAAATAATGCTATTTCAATTATGCGATACATAGGTACAAATAATTTATACAATAGGTACACATTACAACACACAATAAACATTATACTTAGTTTTAAAAAGAATTACACTAACTTTAGTGTCTTCCGTCTACAATTTTTTTTAATAAACCATGGTCAAACTACTTATGACTCACCATTGTTAGTAAATAAAATCATCGTTATTCCTTACTTGTGAAATAAAATCCCACAACCAGCACATGATTCACTTTTACATGTCTTGATACAATTTTTTTTCACCATTTTCACGATAAAAAGTATAAACAAAATGCGTTTCCACAAAACAACAGAAAAAGTCGCCATGTTGCCATGACACCACTGATTTTTTTTTTTTTTTTGGGATTTTATGGCCTGGTTACTAAGACCTTTAAGCCACGACTTTATTATTCCGGAACCACTTTTCAGATTTTGTATTTTCAGTTTTATAATTTTACCACCGTATTTTTAATGTATTTAAATATTGGTTTATAAGTTTTAATGTCTTTTAATAGTTCTTTAAGCGGCGGCGGGCGGGAAGAAAAATCACTATAATTATTTTGCCACACTTCACTTAGTTCACTCGCGAGTACCAATCTGTCAATAAGGAACTTTTGACAGCTGAATATAATGTGGTCCACTGTTCCTTCTTCAACTCCGCAAAATGTACAGACATTGCTTTGAATTATATTTAACTTTGCTAGGTGTGATGGTGCTTTATTATGTCCATAACGTAGTCGGTTTATGGTGGTAATAAAATCACGACTGGCTCTTTGCAGGCTATCATACCATGGCTTTACTGGTAAGTTTTCTTGAATGCTACCGTACCACCGTCCTTTCGTTTCTTGGTCTTTCTTCCACATTTGCTCCCATAACATACTTATAGCTAGCCTTACATTACTCAAATAATCAGTCATAGGTACATACATAGTATCGGAGACATCGAGTGCATTTACTCCTCCGTAAGCGGCTTTGTCGGCCATTTCATTTCCAGTGATTCCTCTATGAGAGGGCACCCACATAAATGAAATTAGTTTCCCTGTATGATAATATTTGTATAACAATTCTTTAATTATGTACAGAATGAAATTAGTTTTAAAGTGAATCTTTAAATAGCTCAATCCTCTTATAAAACTTAAAGAATCTGTTACAATTAGAAAATATTTACAATTATCTACATTTCCAATTTGCAGAAGAGCCTGATATACTGCATAGGCTTCTGCGGTGAATATTGTACAAACATTCTGCAAAAGAAAACTCTGAGAAGAATTTTTTTGAGGATCATACACAGCACAGCGCACATAATCCTTACCCTTACTACCATCTGTATATAAAGTGTAGTAATTATTTTCTGATAAAAATTGCAACATCTCTGAATTATTTGTAATTGAATCTATTACTGTAATTGGGTGCATTATGCTTTTGAACTGGGAAGAATAGCAGGGCCAAGGGCACTGTTTTTTGAGTTTATAGCTGTTGTTTTCAATTTCCAGAAAAATGTGATACAACATTGGGGAGTTACCAATAAGGAGGCTCTCACCAGTTGCTAAAGGACCTGACACATTGATTCTACAAGGTATAATCTTGTTAATAATTTGCATGTTATCAGAGTACAGTAGTTTAAGGCAATACCGTTCGGCAAGTAGGAGACGTCTCAAGATCAGTGGCATAATTTTAGTCTCTACTTCCATGGCCCTTATGGGAGTTGAGCACATTGCACCCGATATTATTCTCAGAGATTTATTCTGCAGGATATCTAATTTTTTGGCATGGTAGCTATTCATATATGCCAAAGAACTATAGTCAAAATGACTTCTCACAATAGCTTTATATAGAATAGACAATATTTTGGGGTCAGCACCCCATGACACTCCAGCCAGACATCTTATTATGTTAATAGCTCTTAAAGCATTTTTAGAAATATACCGAACATGTTCTTCGAAAGTCAGTTTTTGGTCTATGATGATTCCTAAGAATTTCTTTGAATGTACTCTGTTTATAGATTCTCCACAATACGAAATAACACTAGATGGATCATCATCACCAAAAATCATTAAACTGCTTTTTGTAGCATTGATCTTTAAACGTAATCTATCATTATAGTATAGACTCAACTGATTTAATGCTCTATTCATATTATCTATAGCAACTTGCAAGTTCTGACTGCTACTATACAAAACAATGTCATCTGCGAATTGCAAAATATTTACTTCACTAGTATTTACAAATTTACATATTTCACATGTGTACAAATTATATAGTAATGGTGAAAGAGTGGCGCCTTGCATTGTGCCTTTCGATGCACTTCTAGGACCATGTAAGATGTTATTATACTTAACATATAAGGTTCTATCATTTAAATAATTATAGATCCACTGACATAGTAGACCAGGTATACCCACATTAGACATAATGTTGACCAAAATACCTGGGTCGACATTATCAAAAGCTCCTTGGACATCTAAAAATACACAAACAGTGTGTGATTTTAAATTATTTGCACGTTTCAGGTCTGAGATGAGTGACATGAAGCTGTCAGCGCAACTACGCCCACGACGGAAACCATACTGCACATGTGGGATGATACCATTAGCCTCTACAAACCAGTCCAGACGGACTTTAATCATATTTTCGAATAGTTTACCGAGACATGAGGACAAAGATATAGGACGATACGAACTGGACTGTTCTGGAGATTTATCAGGCTTCAGTATGGGGATAACACACTGTGTTTTCCATGATTCAGGGATAATTTGTTTGAGCCATAAAGCATTAAGAATGTCAAGAAAGAGGTGCTGAACAGATGTATGGAGTTCTTTAATTACAATATATGGAAAGTTATCTAGACCTGGACTTGAGTTACGCCTAGATTGTAGACTTGATGTGAATTCATTCCATGTAAATGGTTCCAATAAAAATTTTGAATTGCTATTATTATTGTTACTGTTAAAATAGTTGATTAAGTTACTAGTCTCTTTTAAACCACTATTATCAGACAGTTTATCTAAAAAGGTAGGTATGAACTCATCTTTATGGGATCTAATGCTAGACTTAACACCCTTAAAAATCTTAATCATGTTCCATATTTTGCTTATAGGGGTAGTTCTATTAAAAGTATTGCACAAATCATTCCATCCAGTTGACTTCTGCTCAGAAATGGTTCTCTTTTTTAATGCATCAAGTCTCTTATAATTTATATAGTTATCTATTGTAGAATCATTTCTGTACAGTTTCAAAGCATTATAGGATGCTATTACACTTTGTTCGCAAACCTCATTCCACCAAGGTGCTGGAGGTCTGCTAGCAAAGTGGGCAGACTTAGTGAACTTTGGAACAACTATTTGCATAAGGGACTCAAGACGTATACAAAAATCGGTATAGGAAGAGAGTGGGTCTACTTGATTAATTGTAAAATCGCCAAACGCATTTTTTGAAAGTTCATTATATTGGCGCCAATCAGCTCTTTTGTACAAAAATTTATCAATGGGAGGGTTAATTTGGTATTTTTGTATGGATAGGGATATTTCGGTTATAGTTGGATAATGGTAACTTCCCATACAATCATCATGCACAGACCACTCGCATAACGGTGCTAAGCATGCGCTAGCAAAGGTGACGTCAATGGCTGAAGCGTTGGTTCTAGGACGGTTCACTGTAGTGAAACTGCCATCATTTAAGATGCACAAATCACACTCATCTATAACATCATATAAATCTTGTCCGCGGCCCTTAGTAGATAGGCAACCAAATGCAATATGGTGAGCATTAAAATCACCACTTATAAAAATAGGTTTAGGTAGGTCTCGAATTATATTGCGCAGTCTATGCAATCTTATGTGCCCACTGGAAGGAGGACAATATACGCAGAGTATAGTCACACTGCCACGCTCGGTAGATATTGACATAGCTATAGTTTGAATGTCCTCATAGAATGTTGTGTTTAAAATATTATATTTAGTCTCTGGTTTAATTAATATTGCTACACCATTGTGAGGATTCTTAGATGTTCTGGAATGGAGATTATAACCGGGGATTCTAAAATTGTGATGGTCTTTAAACCAAGTTTCATTAAGCAAGCATACATCAATATTTTGTTCTAGCATAAACTTAGTTAATAAGGGCTTTTTACTATTGGCACTTTGGATGTTAAACTGCGCAATCCGTAATTGGGACGTTTTAGGGGGACTTAAATCCATTATGGGGATAAATTTTTAACTAATATTTCTTCAATGAATAATGAAGTAATTGGGGTGGGATCAGACTTATTACCAATCTCTACCAATGTTTTTACTAGGGCCGCTCGTACTTCTTTATTAGCTATAACCTGGGCAATGAAGTCCATAGGGTGATCTTGTGGGTTCAGCGCCTGTGCAGCAGGCTTGTTATTAACATTTTTTTTAACATTTTTCTTTTCAGTATTTACTGGAATATTTACATTATTTACAGGGGGATTTACAAGTTGACTCTTAGACAATGGCAATGCAGGGTATTCGATCGACTTTGTTTGTGCGATACTCGCGTATGTTATTTTACTTTTCTTTTCTTCTATTTTTCTTAATTTAATGGGACATTCTCTTGCTATTGCTAGGTGTGGGCCTTGGCAATTAGCGCAACATATCTCTTTAGGTTTATCACAATCTTTGTAAAAGTGTTCACCAGAGCAGATCGAACACTTCTGTTTGCCATTACATATTTTAGCCGAGTGATTAAATTTCATACATTTGTAACATTGTTGCAGCGGTGGGATATATTCAAATACCCTGTATGAGAATAGATCATATTGTACATTGTCAGGTAAGATATTGGATAAGAAAGTGATACTGACTGTTTGCAGAGGAACTCTGTCCCGTCCTACTTTTTTTGTGAATCGTCGTATACAGATAATTTCGTAAATGGAACTCAACTTAGTGTATAAGTCCTTATTTGAGATATTTGCTGGGACAAATCTTATGATGCCAGTTTTTTCTATTTGGGTAGCCGGTATGTAAGCCTTTACGTTGTACTTTTCTAAGAATGCAGTGTTATTTAGAAAGTTGTTTGCTGTATTATATTGTTTGAACATTACTGCTATTTTATTTGCATTCAATCGCTGTATTGCCATCACACCTTTAACATCCGTCGTGAAAATATGATTGAGATATATAGGACTTTTGTTGCCCAATCTCTCTTTGTGGTTGATATGCTCAACAAAAACTTTAAACTCTGTTTTATTTGAGTTTTCTGGATACTGTCTTTTATAATTAGGTTTAAAATAAGGCACATAAAGTACATCAGAACGCTCACCGCCACCGCTATCATCATTCACTTCATCAGTCCGAAGCCGCTTGGAGGAGTTGGGCGGGTTGTCCCCGCCCCCCTCATTCCCATCCATTTTATTTTTTTGGTATTAATTAAAAGTGAATTTATTCTTTTACACAATAAAAAAAAAAATTACAAAATGTAATTTCAAATTTTTCCGCGTGCGCTTTTTTCAATTTCCCGCCAAGGAATCATCTGACACCACTGATATCAGATTTCAGTGCTACCAGAATAATTTTATGATAGCTACCAAACAATCATATTATTTTGATTATTTTACTTAAATACAATTATTTATTATTATGTACAGATGTAAACCTACAAAATAAAATGATTTAAAACTAGTTTAATAGCAAAAAAATATTTATACGTAATATATTTTACTTGTTGTGGTGAAATATTTTCTACCATCTTTAACATTTTTATCTTTTGGCAATTGAGGAAAAGGGACAAACGGCCTCGGTTCGGGCTATCTCTCTCGGCTCGTTTTGCCTCGGCTAAGATAACTAACAAAAGTAAACCCTAACGTGCATGACTTATGGTTTATTTTTGTATGATAAAATTTTTGGAGAGTTCAATCCTGTTTGTATATTAAATCCATGCACTAAACTTGGTCACGTCACATATTTTTTTTATTTGTTGGCGTCACTCGGCTTGTGTATTTTGCCATTTTCCAGTTATATTATAAGTTCTTGTCACAATAAATCACGTTCACATAGTCCTCAGTCAGTCACTGTCCATAAAAGTCATGTTTTAGTACAATGGTGGTTGTACTAAAACTTTTCACGGACTTCTTGAGACAACTTGAAAAGGCACGATACACATGATTCATTTCATTTCACTTCACTGGTGCACATGGATTGATCTTTATTGGATAAAATACCACCGATAATATGCAATAAAATACAAAATACACGAATTCATGAAAATAAAAATGAAAACGCTATGTCACTCTGCAAGTTCCCGCCAAAAAGTCCGTCACATTTATTTCTTACGAACATTATTGAAAAAGGATAGAACATGTTTAAAGCTGTCAAATTAGTCTTTGCCGTCATCATTTGCGGGTATTTAGACGTAACCGCGATAGATGTCGACTAAAATATTGAAAACAAGCATTGGACTAATTTGACAGGACTAAATTTTTTACATCCTTTTCTTATGTTCTTTGTTAGAAAGAGACATAGTGAGACTAAAATTGCATGAGTAAACTAATTTATCAATAAAAACAACCGGTAAATTGGTCGAAGGGTCTTCTTCTTATTAGTTTTAAGTTTGGCAACCAAATCCAAATTAGGATTTATTTCAGTGTCGAGTTATATTATAGTTTCCACTCACAGTAAATCACTTTCATATTAAGTCCTCAGTCAGTCACCGTCCATAAAAATCTTGTTTTAAACTAATAATCTTCACGGACTTTTTGAGACAACTTGAAAAGCCACGATACACATAATTAATTTCCTTTCACTTCACTGGTGCACATGGCTTGATCTTTATTGGATAAAATACCATCGATAATATACAATAAAACTCAAATTCACACAGAATTTATGAAAATATAAATGAAATCGCAAGGTTACTCTACAAGTTCCCGCCAAAAAGTCCGGTAAGGGTCGAAGCTGTGGGTCGAAGTTGGGTCGAAGGTGGGTCGAAGTGACCAAAGTTACTAATGGCTTGAGCCACTTACTATCTTGAGAAGGAAATACGTTAATTTACAAGAGTGAAAGGGATGTAGTTTAAATGTAAAGTGCATAGTGAGGTTCATTTTTTTTTTTTTGTAAATTTGTTCGTGACCATGGATACTAAGTCCTTCAGTCGCATACATTTTATTTATAATATCACTATAATATAGTCCGCACATTCACTTTCACATAGTCTGCATGTTCAGTCACCATCCAGTCATGTTTTAGTAAAATGGTGGTCATTGTACTAAAACTTATCACGGACTTTTTGAGACAACTTGTTAAGTCACGATACACATATTCATTTCATTTCACTTCACTGCTGCACATGTATTGATCTTTATTGAATAAAATACCACCGATAATATGCAATAAAACTCAAAATACACGAATTTATGAAAATAAAAATGAAAATGCTACGTCACTCTGCAAGTTCCCGCCAAAAAGTCCAGTGACGTTCAAAATGCCATGATATTGCCATATGAAAATATTAATAAAAAATGTTATTCATGAAGAAAAAACACTTTACAGGTGTGTGGTTTTTTTTATCAAAATGGTTTTGGTTAAAAACTTTTAATTTTTCCTGAGAACAATATTCAACATATCCTTGTTTAAAACAAAATCGTGTCTTACAGAGCAGTCAATATTATAAAGTGGGATTCCACTTATTTGTGCATTTACAGTTACGCGTAACACGTATTTTGTGCATCAAGCTCGAGCATTGAATTAGGCCACATAGCGATCTCTCCCTAAAATACCGCTGTTCTGGCTGTCGACGTATCAAGCTAACGTGAGTTTGTAATTTAATACTGCGTTTAATAGTTATAAATCTTCGTCTAAAATGTATCTGATGCGGAATACCCATCAGATACGACAGATAACGTTTAGAAAGAAATTTAACGCGAGTCGATAATTCGTAAGTTTTTGTAAATGGGTCACCTCGCCATTCTTACGAGAAACAAGTTGTTTTGTGATTTTGTCCTCTACGGAGCAGTATTAAGCGGATATTACGTTGTGTGTGGTTTATTTACTGTTGGCTATAATTGTTTTGACGTGTTTGTGTTTTCGTAGTACTGGGAGGCGGGAGAGTGATGATCTGAAAGGCCGCGACCTGGTTATGTGATGTCATCTAAAGGGGAAACAGAGGCCGATTCTGGCACCGTGTCACCAAATTTAGCAGCAGTCAAAAATGAACCGGTTAGTGGTTAAAGTTTCCTATCTCAAACAATTTTGTAGGTCTCTTCTTACAACTTGTTAGACTTTTTTGTTTTGTTCAATGAAGCACACAAGTACACAGTACAATACACAAATATGATTAAAATACCTTGAACTGCTTAATTTTAGTTCTTGGGAAGTTCTCAGTTTGTTTAATCTTCATACCCAATTAAAATGTGACCATTTTTTTTTTTTATTTATATCAAGCTACTATACTATAATAACTGCAACTAGGTATTGGTTACTTTAATTAGGTATATACATATTATAAAAAGTTACCTACCACATATTGTATATCAGCCTGTACATATTTTATTTTTATTTTGAAATTACCATTAGATTATTTTATTAGGATGGCTTAGATACATAATTGTTGATAAAGAATGGTCTGGATAAAAATGACAAATGAATTAAACTATTACTTGACAGCAGCAGCACCTGTATTAATAGTTTATAGGTGTATTAAATAACAAGTGTATATGGAAGGTCAATTTGCTACTTCTAATTATATTTTACATGTGATAAGTATATGAATAATTGATAATTGAAACAATTTCATAAATAAAAAGCCCTTAAAATAATAATAATGGCAATAAACACTGTTGAAAACGTGAGGTGATATTAAAATAGTGTGAAAAGGAGCATGCATATGGTGGTGCAAAGCATCACACTTAAATGTGACTATTTTACCTTTGCTTAAAATGGAACAACATTTTGTAAAAAAAAAACTTCACGAAAAATGGGTAATGAATGTAATGTCTTAAACTATTAAATGTCGGCAGTGTTAAAAGTTAGATTCCTGCAACTGCATTAACTGAGAGCACTTTTCTTGTGATTGTGAACCTCAAGTATTCCTATATTCTATATCATATAACAGACGTTCACCTGAATTCCATTAAAGACTAATGATTTTATTGAAGTGACCTCAATTAATAAATTTTTGGGTTCATTCAATTATTCATTATTATTATCATATTATATTAATGATATGGGATATTGATTGAGACTTGTCCCATTTAAAACAAATTAAGCAAATGCTTCCCATTTAGTATAAAATTAAGTTTAAATTCTAGGAGTGTGATTAGCTTTCTTGCATAATTTTACATCATTCAAAATGTATATAAATATCAAATAACACACAAAAATGTTTATAAATACATACTGGGCATATCAAAACTTAACATAGTGTGGCTGTGTGTGCCACAGAAGTCAATAATAATAAACTTCATTAAACTCGTCTTCACTGAAATCCCATCAACAGATCGGAAGCCTTTGAGAACACTGCGGCGAATTTTGTTGTGTCGGAAGGAACATGAAAATTGACATACATGGTAGCTGAGGACTTACACCAATACATTTTGATTTATTAAATGTCAACATGATCTAAGTGGCTATATTTTTGTAAGAGATGTTTTAGTCCGAACTGGTGGTAACTTCAGTAAATGTGACCTTCATAAGTGCCCTTCTGGGTCCTAAATTGAATAAATGGCTTCGACTTTGACTGAGTCAAAAAGTCAACCTGATGTTAAGTGGTCACCACTGCCTATTCAACACTTGCAATGCCAGGGAGATTTTATTTGTGGACTTATGGCCTATGACTATATTGCAACATTGCCAAATTGATTGTTATCTCATTTGGACTTATTTTTGTGAATTACGCTTGAAGCGTATGGCAATAGATTTATGTATGTATTAACTTGGCATTCACCACAGAGGTTATTTAAAAAAAACTGCTTTTTATTAATTGTTACAATGGAATTAATAATATTTCAGGTGGCGACAGCCAGTAAAGAAACACCGAAGAGGGGTGGTACATTATTGAAATGTACCACCTGCAACAGTTTCAGTACATTAAGTAGTCGTGCCTTAACCACACATATGGCACAGTGCTCGCCAGACAACAATAATGTGGCCGCAGCACAAAATGCTGATGCTCGGCCGCATCGGAAGCTGTTTGAATGCGACGTATGCAACATGAAGTTCTCGAACGGAGCTAACATGCGTAGACACAAAATGCGCCACACAGGAGTCAAACCCTACGAATGTCGCGTCTGCCAAAAAAGATTCTTCAGGAAAGATCATTTAGCTGAACATTTCACAACCCACACAAAGAGCTTGCCGTATCATTGCCCAATTTGCAACAGAGGATTCCAGCGTCAAATCGCAATGCGTGCGCATTTCCAAAACGAGCACGTTGGACAGCATGACCTCGTCAAAACTTGCCCCCTGTGCAGCTATCGTGCACCCACCATGAAAAGTCTCCGAGTTCATTTCTTTAATAGGTAATTTACGATAACATTTGTTTCTGTATTATTCTTTGCACCTTGTCAGTATGTACTGAGTTTATTTTACGTGACAGACACGGCATCGACTTGGACAACCCGGGTCCAGGGAATAATCCTGTATCACTGCTGGCTGCTGGCATCGCTAACGCTGCATATGCTGATGGCACGATGGATCCAAGTGCTATAAACGCCCTGGGTGCATTGGGTTCCGGACTCTCAGTGTCAGTTGCGGCCGCCTATTCAGACAGTGGCGACAGCAATGGTGAACGATCCGTAGACAATGCCACTCCGCCCATGCACTATTTGACTCCACACGTCGAGATATCTATGGCCGATAACAACGAGACCTTCTCACCTGGACAGAATCACTTGGGAAATTCAGGTACGTAAATTTCCATAATCAATTCGTAGCGCATTTTCCTGATGCGTGGTTGATTGTGTTACGTCGATTTGTGGGTGTAATATTCAAAGTATAAAACAAGCATTGCGTTATTTTATCAGAGACATTTTGTTTAGCGCACATGACACATTTTTAAGGAAAGAATTTTTTTAAACCTAATTTTAGATAATTTTAAATGTTAGTTTAAAAGCACAATTTGTAGGGATTTCAGTACAATCTAGCTAGACTGTGCTAATACCAAACTGCTCTTGTACTATCGTAATTATAGTTGCAAGACACGTAGTAAATAGTTATTATGAACAAAAAAAACCGGCCAAGAGTGTGTAATCTGACTCACGCACCGCGGGTTCCGACCTTCCTAAGACGTATACTTTCTTGGTTTGGGCCATAACTGTAGAAAAAATCTGGACCGCTTAACTAAATCTGTTTGTGAAGGAACTTTGATGATTACAACAAAACAGTGGTAAAAAAAAAACTATTTTCCAATGTCTATTTACTGTAATTATTTCAGATGCCGATCTCTTGGCCGGCTTTGCGAACTTCGGAGATAAGGGGGGGATGGTACTTTTTGTGTAATTTTTCATCATAAGTAAAAAGATATTTGTAGCCCCACTATTTAAATTTCGGTCCCCCATTTCGGCTTCTTTCGCATATTAACTAAAAATATATTTTTACATTTTCATTTGCAATAAGATTGGGTAAGGAATATTTCGACGGTCCCTACGTATAAACGGACATGTCAAAAACCATGGTTTACAGGAGAGCGAAATAAAGATTCAATTCAATCTAGAAATAATACTATGTAATAATGTTATATTTTTGTTGTTGTAATGTTATACCGAGTTTAGAAAGTTTATTATAATATTATGTACTTTCCAAATTTTTCAGATTTTCATTGAAAAACTGACAGATGACTGTTTATACATCGCCTTTAAAATAAATCTTTAACAGTCAAGTCTTACATATCTGTTTATACGTAGAAGACAACATAACACTAATTTATGGAAGAATTTAAGAAAATATTAAAGAAAATATGGCATTATATTTCCATCTTCAAAAAAGTTACCTTAAAAATCATTAGTTTATATCCGTGAATATATAAAATACACAGATGTAGACATATCTGTTTATACATGGTCATTACAAACTGACTTATGACTATTACTTTGCAATTAAAACAAAGACATGTTGCTGAAAACTAAAATATCGGAGAGGGTTGAGGGAGATATTTGTTAATTAAAAAGGGTTTCCAATTAAATTATTATTTTTTAAGAGTCAATCAACAATTCTTTTTATTTTTATAAGACTTAATAAATTAAGAACTTAAAAATATAAAATCATAGGGTCACGTAAATAACGTCACTCTATTGTCATTGTCAAATATGTGAATGTAACATTATTTACGTGACCATTTAATCAGTATATTAGCTTTATGAGTAAGGGGGTAAATGGTCAAATAAATAACGCCCCCTTTCAGGCATTGACAAAAAAAATTACCTTATTTGGGTGGCAGATTAGTTAAATAACGTTTCATGAGTAAGGGGTTTAATTCTAGTCAGATCAATTATTAAAAAACCGAGCAAGTTCGAGTCGGACTCGCTCATGGAGGGTTCCTTACAATAATAATAATAATATTAACTAACTCAACTTTGCTATGAAATTATTTATTATTAGTTATTTATTATAGACGGACGGACAACGGAGGCCTAACTCCTGCTATCCATCCGTCCGTCTGTCTGTCCGTATGTAAGTTAACAAGATGGTTGCCCAGCGCATTAAGCTTGTCCTGTACAGGAAACATTATTTAAACACATATTTGATGACCTCCTAGTAGTATTTCAACTCAAGGGTCTTCCGAGTTTTGGGAAGGCACGTAAAATCGTTGGTCCCGGCTATCGCTTAATTGTGATTATCAATACATTAAGGGTTACATGATGATGATGATACCGAAAATGGATGGCGGGTGCCTTAGCTCAATTTCGTGGGCTCCTCATTCTCGGTACTCTAGATATCTTTTACTGGAGCTGCATACAAGAAAAAGTGTGTTGTTGAAAACCAATATAAATTCTAGGTAAACTGCGCTATAAAATTGTGGTTCTCGCTTTATGGAATAAAAAGTGTCAAGTATTGTACTGTTTTGAAATTGTAAATAAATGGGTCTTCTTTTGAAACTACTTGCCGGGTTAGCGTAGTACTTTTTTAAACTATGACGTGTCAAAGTTCGCTAGTATATTTTTTCTAAAACATGACTATCAAATATCATTATTTTTGACTAAATTATCAATGTTCGTTGTTAGATTTGTAACTACGTATTGATAGCATGGTTATTTAGAAATACGTTAATAAAAAAAACACTGCAAAATTGGGAAATTTGTAATCACAGTGCCCAAAATATGGTCTAGGGTGTCGATTTTCAACTCATTTATCATTAAACTACTCGTAGTTTAATGATAAAAGAGTTAAAATTAAAAGAAAAACAATCCATGTCTCGATATGGATTGTTTTTCTTTTGATTACCATGCCGGTATAGACTACTCTTTCGCCCAGTACCCACTTGACCTCAAGTATCGGGACATGATAATGTTGCTTTTATAGATGAAATATTTTTTTTATAAATTATGTACCTAATACTAATTATTACTTGATACTTCCCCATAAATCCATACTTAAATTTAACATGACCGCATTCACACCGTGTGGCGCGCATTTTAAGACACAGTACAAAACGACAAGTCTGATATGTCCGCATCTACGACACAAATTCTTCGATTTTAACATAGTTGTTCTCTTATACGTTTTTAATTTCCAGTAAACTACTTTATATTTTACTAAATATTTTATATGGGTAGTTGCGTATCGATTGTCTGAAACCAATTACGCAATAAAAAAAAATTGCATTTTTTGACATGTCTGTTTATACGTAGGGACCGTCGATTTAGGCGCCGATCCCACAGAGAGTTCTAGAGTTCCGAGTTCTGCATTCCTTGTTGACTATTGTGCACACAGCAAGCAGTCTAGAGTACTACTTTCAAAGGCCCCACATAGCTTACAGTCAACGCGGAATGTAAAACTCGGAACGCAGAACTCTTCTCTGCGGGATCGGCGCCTTATAACTGCTTGTATTCCAAATTTCAAATAGCGCTTGTGTGTGAAAGACGGACGGAGTGTGAGTTTAAAAATAGACTTTATGGTCATTGAAATAAGGTTTACTTTTACATTGATTGCTGGAGAGCCGTACTAACGCCAACTATATAAGTTCAATTGACTAACTCCTATCCGAGCCGGTCTGTGCGAACGGACCCTTAGGGTTCCTTTTACCTTTTTGTTTTGGTAACCTAAAAGCCCATATTTATGTCAATTATGAGTAAAATGGTTTCTGAATAGTCTTAAATAAATAAATGAAAATTTATTTGTCTCTAACATAAAAATAACATAATAAAACAAAAGAAAAAAGTAATAAATTAAAGCAGAGACAAAAAGGTCTAGTGCTCAGCCATGGCTGTGGATAGGCATATCGCACAAACACTGATATTCTGCACTATACTCTATTTCACATAGGATGAGTCGTCAAGGTCAAGGGTTTTTTACCAATATCTAGTGAAATTCCATTTGATTACTCTGAAATAATATTCACAATATTTCGTGAAACCTAGCTCTATCATAGTATTCCTTTATTATATCGAAATCAACATTAACCACTGAGAAATTTAATAAAATACCATGTGTCACCGAACTCATGTTATTTGAAATAGACTATAGCCTGACATTAAATGATGAGTCTGCTTTAAATTATACGATAAGCACCATATTGAAACGGATTTAACCGCACCGTAACTGTCGATAGTGGACTGTATAAATACTTCGTCGTAACAAGTATTCAGGGGTCCAAAATAATTATCGCTATATCACGGTATTGAAGTCATTGTAAAACGGAGCCACAATGTCTATTACAAAATACGAGATCTAATTGTTAGTGCGAGCAAGGGCGGATCCAGCCTTCGTGTCAGGGGGGGGGGTCACACACTTATATTCAACTTGAATGGGTTTCAAAATACACTATACTATAGCTGTTACCCGCAGATTCACTGAAACGGCCGAGCCCCGGGGGGGGTCATGACCCTCATGACCCCCCCCCCCCCCTGAATCCGCCCTTGAGTGCGAGACAGGGAGTCGTGCATGCGCGAAACTGTCCAACTCTGTAAAGTCTTCAAGCTCTTCTGAAAAGGATATGTTTGTGATATTTTCTGAAGACATGGTAATGACGTAATCGTTGAATAATTTGAATTTCATGCTTTATGACCATTACGTTTATGACCTCTTAATCTTTTACCGTACGTGTGCACCAGGACTCAATAATATACAAGTGGTGCAAAACTTTTCTCCATTAGAACAAAATCCACAAGTTCTTTTTAATACTGAAGGAGACATTTATGTTGGGAAATATAATCGACTGAGGCCTATATTTTTTTGGCTATTACGTTTTTCTTATAGACTAGAAAACCCATAACTTCCCTAAACGACACAACAGAACGCAGCAAAGTTGTTTAACAATCAGATAGAAGTGAGGTAATATGTATGTAACAGATTCACGTATGAACGGCGAGGGCCCGAGCTCCCCGCAGTCCGGCGACAGTAGCGGCGCCATCGCCAGCAGCTCGCTGTCGGCTGGACTACCCACCAACATTACTCCCTCCATTACCCTCATACCCATCAAACAGGTAACCAAATTACATTTTGTACACTTTTTTTGTACTTTATTTCATATTATGTGTAACATTTTGCCTGGTGAAGATTCGTCTGATGTCATAGGCTATCTATGAACAGTACGTTAGATACAGTTTAAATTAAGCATTATGGAAATTATGAAGCATTATGTATGAATTTACATAGTTGACTAAATGTTCACCCGCTATATGATTAAACATCGGACTATAAGGATGGAACACCAATAATTTGGTAGGTTATGGTTGCATTTGCATACCATTTGGAGCACTCATTACAATCACTTTTTGATGACATTAAAAAATTTGGGTCCCGCACTGCTCGTACCACTTCGGCCACCGATTGCCTTATGGTAATTTAAAATACCAATATTATTGAAGTTTAGGCAAGTCATTGTAGAGACCAAATAATATATTCTGATAAATATTGTGTATCGCAAGAAGTGAACCAACCGAACATCCAAGTAAAAGGGTTAACTACAAAATTGTTACAGTATCCAGCGAATGTTGAAATGTTTTCAGGAACCCAATGCTCAAGACGACTCCAGTGGTGAAGTGCGCGATGGCGAAGCGAATGGCGGCGATAAGCGCGGCGTCTCGTCGAGTCTATCTTCTCTGATCAAAGTGTCTCCGCTTAAAAGCTTACTGCGCGAAGACCTGCGCCGGCGCATATCGGCCCGCGGACGCGCCCGCGGCTCTAACGTATGTTCATGTCTTACTAGTATGTTTATATCGGCGATATGCATGGATCGGTTGGGTCGCCGCTTGCGAGATGCAATACAACAGTAGTTTGTGTGAGCCAGTAGTCATTACTTCTTATTTAGATAAAGAACGGTGACAATTCAAATGAAATAAACTAGACTAAAGTACATAAAAAGACAAGACCTATTTTACAGTGTCATAAATGTATAATAAAAACAAATATTATTAATGACCTGGTGTAAAATAGAAAACTTACTACAAATATAATTGAGAATAAAACTTATAAATACACACATGAAATTTTAGTGGCTTAATCCTTAAATGAGCTGAGGTTTTCGTGGAACATGTCAATTTCGTCAAGTTTATTATTATATTATTATTTTAGGTTAGGACTATGAATAAAGAATCTGTATTTGGCGTAGCTAGTTCGGATGAACTTAGTGAAGAAGTGACACATTTAAATACCTTTGCTAGGAGATCGGGACAATTAAATGATTAACAATAAGTTTAATAAGGAAAGTAGCATCAATAAGAGCGCTTGCACTCCAAATGAGTGGTTGGTTTGGGTAGTACTAGTAATGTAATGTAATGATATGTTCCAGGCATCTCGGTCGTCTCCATCAGAAGGAGGAGTGATCACGTCGACGCTGGGCGAGGCTGGAGCAGTTCCGTGTTCCCTGGTGTGCACGTTCTGCTCCATCACGTTCCCGGACTCGACGCTGTACTTCCTGCACAAGGGCTGCCACTGCGACTCCAACCCGTGGAAGTGCAACATCTGCGGAG
Source organism: Polyploca ridens (assembly GCA_951394255.1). Lineage (NCBI taxonomy): Eukaryota > Metazoa > Arthropoda > Insecta > Lepidoptera > Drepanidae > Polyploca > Polyploca ridens. Next base: position 13,104,463 of record OX596249.1, on the reverse strand, counting down.
AGCAGTGCTGCAACGTGTACGAGTTCAACTCCCACCTGCTCAGCAAGAGCCATCAATGACTGTTTGCTGGGGGGCCGTTCGATCACTGACCTTAGGTTTGATGATGCACTTCTCGTAAATGTGTGCATACTCCGTAAGCGCTTCGAAGATACTTCACGTTTTACTTTCCATTTTTTATCGTTTTCGGTCTTTCACTATTTGGAACTCGTATCGTTCTTCGTTTCTTATCTTTTTTATCAGGCACTGTTGAGTTGAAGTGCTTCGAATATGCTATACGCTGAACGTCCCCCCGAAGCTGTTTTATTTTTAAAAGTGCAAATTACGTCAAGGTATAATTATAGTGGTTATTGTAGTTAAATGAGCGAGGATATTTATATGGATATTTTAGTACTTAAATAAAAATGGGTATGATGAGAGGTGGTTAATCAGTAATTCAAATATCATGTCGTGTCTAACAATTTGAATTATATGATAGGAGTTATAAAAATAAGCTGAGTTGAGGTCAGCAGAAATTATATTTACATTCCAAATTGAATTGTATGCATTCCGTTATATGAGATTGATGGAAGATGTCGATCGAGTCTTTGGTGGGGAATAAGGTGACTAGGTGACTACCTACTTAAATTATCTTGACAGAAGATATTTTTATTTATTGTTCGTCTACAGTACTTAAGTGTATATTACCGTGATTTTAAAGAAATAAAATTTTAGAGTATTTTGGTGCGATAGTGAATTTTACAAATGTTTATTGAAACTTATCGTGAAGAGTGTACAAATTAATATATTTTTACATTTCGCTGTTGACAAGTTGTATAAAAGGCAAAGCCTATGTTTCCGTGATCGTTTAATTATTGTGATTGTGTAGAGACAGGAATTATAAATTCTACATTCCGTTTTTATTTACGTTTCCTTTTATAAAATGCATGTGATGCAAGTCCACGACTAATACTTATTGTACAAGTTATATTTTATTTTATTGTTATTATTTATTTTGTCTAAAATATTCTTAATATTCTATTATATATTTCTAGGATTATAAATTTTCATTTGTACTTAAACAGTAGATCCATTGAAGTGTTTTGAAGTGATGAGTGTCGAAGATAGCAGTTTCTGTTTGATGTTCCGCTGTAGGTGATGTTGTTAGTTGAATTGTAAATATTTTATTCTATGAAATGTATCAAGTGACTTGTACAAGCACATCTTGCTCAATCAAGCTCAAGCATGGAGCATGTTGGGCGTCTCGCACAAAAGCATAGTAGCGTTTGTTCCACATCATGTTCACTGTATAAATGCCTCACAAACATGGGGCTAGTGCTTATATTGGTGCCTAATAACCACTTATGTTCAATTGTTTCATCAAAGCAAAATAATACAGATTAATTAGTAAATAATTTATTCACCTTCGAGGACTCGCCATTGTCTTGGTTTCATGATGTGCTCCTCTTTTTGACGAAATTAAATTTAGATAATTTACTTCCTTAAGAAAAACTAAGTGCTCAACGTTTTGGTGAATAATTTTTGTCTACTTGTCCTCTTATGGAACTTAAAATGACACGAAAGCTAAACATAAATTTTAAGTTAACAAATCCGTAATGATGCAATTTAAAATTAAGTTTAGGTTATTATTTTAAATAGGTATTAGTTTCATTTAACACATTCCTTGTACTTACTAAATTGGTCAGTCCGTTCCATTTGTTAATTTAATTTGAGATTTACATTCCTTTAGCAATTAAGTAGGTACTTAATATCGGTTGTGGTCTTGCCTGATAAGTTTACGAAATTGACTTAGATGGAACTGAAATTACGTTTACCAACGAAGTTTGTATTTTGTTTTGTTTGTTACATTACTACATTGGTATTAGATTAGTGGTTGGCGTGAGCGGTATGCGGTAGTCCGTCCGGGAGTTTGTGGACCTAGTGAGTTACCTGAATCGAGAAACACGTATTTATTTATAGAGATTCTTTTATTATACTGTTTCATTGTTGGTTATGTAAAACATGAATGTTTAATTGTTAAAATATATATTTTGGTCCCTACCGTTGCGCCACATTTTACCTTAAGCGTAGTTTTACATAAGAGCTATTAATATTATTAATCGGTAACCCCACTGGGCGCCTTTACTTAATCCGTCCATATCTAATGATAGATATTGCCTTTAATATTTAATAGAGTAATATATTTTATAGATTTTAGATGTAATTAAGAACAGATCTTAAGTATAAAGTGTTTTCAGAATGAAGAGTTTTAAAGATGTAGATATATTTATTTATCGTATATCGGAGCGTGTATTGCCAACAAATCAATGCGTAATATAGTAATGAATAAAAAGCACGAGTGTAGTGACTCGCTTCGCTTGATTTGTTCGTAATGCACTGAGAATATTGTTGATTGTTGCAGTTTGAAATTAATATTTTATTTTTGCGTGGTAGTACAGTACTACATACTGTAAACTGTAAAGTATTGGACATTGTTGAAATACTGTGAATAAAAATTATAACATCAATTTTAACGTAGTAAAACCAGTATTTGTTAAAGTAATCCTTTTTAATGTGTTTGTTCCCAATCATACATACATTTTTCATAGAATATTATCATCTGTATAATGTGTACGATATAATATGTACGATGGATTCCTTCTGGGATTGAAGGCGGCTGTATCAACGATCACGAAACTTATCTCAAACGGCCACTGGGAACCATAATCGTAACAACAGAAATGTTTAGCATAGCAATCCTCACCTTAATACCAAAACACAGCTTACCAACAATATAATTATATTTTAAGTTGTTATGTATGTAAGATAGGTAAATTAACATGGTTAAAAGCAATTATTTGTAATTGTAAGCAGATTGATGTGTCGTTAATATTTTGCTGTTACATTTATTATGTTATATCATTAATGAGAGGAATAATAACATATTCTTATATTTATACTGTAATGAAACAATCTATTACCTATTGAGGAACCTGTTTGGAATCATGAGTGATAGTTACTATATCAAATATTAGCGATTGTGCCTTAGATCAATAATTGTAATTAATATGTGAAGAACATTTTTTAAAAGTTTAGATGTGTGCATTTCAAACTATAGTCACATTAAATTAAAGTAACTTATATATACACAGTCTGTCAAATCAATCAAATGTTATTTATTTATTTATCTAAATACATTTTACGCAATATGGCTGTTTGCTTGTTTTTATAAATAAAGTTTATTTGCAGTTGATATGAAAAATTGTTCTTGTCGTCTTGTTGCGATGTTCTAGGATTATAAACAAATGGTACTTATTACCGAGTATGTAGTTCTATTTATTTACTTTATATTAATTTGGTAAAGGGTCTAATGAAATATTAATAAACTATGACATATAACATGTGGATTATTATTTCTACAGAAGGACTACTTTTATTTAACAGAAGTTCAAGAAAAATCACTCAATCGACATCGACTGAGCTAACGTAACGAGCTTGCTCTTGACTTCACTTTTTGCCTCAAAGTGGTGCCGATTCTGTTGTAAATCGCACTAAACTAATTTTAGTCACATCACATCTCTTTCTTACAAACATTGAAAAAGGATAGAACATTTAAAGCTGTCAAATTAGTCTTTGCCGTCTTCATTTGCGTGTATTTAGACCTTAGATTAAGGATATGCTTTCTTTGATTTAGACGTAACCGTGATAGATGCTGACTAAATTTATATTAAAAAGAAGCATTGGCCTAATTTGACAGGACTAAATTTCTTATGTTCTTTGTTAGAAAGAGACATAGTGAGATTAAAATTAGTTGTAAACGACAGAACCAGGACCAATTATCTACCATTAAATTAGTAGGTAGATAGTGGGTAGTTCAATGACTAGAGGTTTGCTTGAGAGAAACCCTCAATTTGTTATCGCCTATAAGTATAAAATAGTAGTCATTGGCCTATAACTTGATCAGTGTTTTTAAGTGATCACTATAGAGTGAAATATTCTTTTCTATCTACGCCACATATGTCCTATTAAATATTCCGTGGTTCGACCCGCGTTCCCGGGATAAAAGTAGATAGCCTATGCTAGGCTATCTGCGCGCCAAATTTCATTGTGATCGGTTGAGTAGTTAATTAAGGCGTGAAAGCGTAACAAGCTATTTTCATTCGCATTTATAACATTAGTAGGTAAGGATTTTTTCGGAAAATAACACTATATTTTAAGAGGGTTTGTAACGTGATACACGCACAATGACGCAATATTCCAGGTTTTCGGTGTCCCTACCCTACTCAGTTATATTGATAGTTATGCATTTGCGTTGTCGTAAATCCAGTAGGTTTTGTCGAGGATGACCACAAAAATATATCAAAAATATGAAAAATACATTATTGTAGACTCAACAAGTCAATAAATAATTTTAACTGTAATTTTACTGTAGAAAACTACATACTGTATTTTTCGACTGTATTCTTTAGCTGAAAGTCAATGAAAGTACTGTAATTTTACTTTCGCGGTCTGGAAGCACTGACTGGTGTTATTCGTTCATTCTATGGTTCATTCCATTCACTCATCCACCACTCATCGGGTACATTCCGAAATGGATAATATCGATCACAGCGATCACAGCAATAATTTGCGTACCGAATTAGATATCACGCTTATGACAGCTGAGAACTATCAACAATTCGGAACGCCCGTTATCGCGCTCACAGTATTCAAAACAGAACATTTGAGAATTTAATTAAAATCTGAATTATCAGTGCACTAGGACTCCTTATATCTTTTATAAGTTGACTTGCAAAAAGGAATATCCGCTTTTATTATTATTTTTCTCTCATAAAATCATAAAAAGTATCTTTGCCAAATAGAAAACCAAGAATCTTATTAGATTTTTGCCGTCACTTTTGACAGCGCTCACGGTGATATCAGTTTAGGGCATGGTCGATGTGAGCGCAAGATGGCGGATGTCATGACGTCATCTATGACGTTTCACGGGACATCGTGAACTGTCATTATTCAATTCGGTACGGGTTTAAGCACGCTCAAATCGATTACAGCGATTACAGCGGTAATTCGGAATGCAGCCATCGTTATGTCAAATTGTCAAAGTTTTGTTGACAAAAAGTTAACTTTTCACTTTTCTTGTACTTTTCCTAAATTAAACGGGAGTTACTTTTATTGTATTTATTTTATATTGTCTACAAGAAGACTTAAAGAGTTATAAGTATTAAAAAAAGATAGAAGTGCATTATTTTCTAAGTGTGATGGGCAGAACGACAGAAGTTGATGGGGACAACAATCCAACACTATCCGACTCCGATCCTGCGAAGTTATTGGAAGCTGCTCTGCTGCAGATGGATGGCATTATAGCTGGTTAGTTCATTTAACCCTATAGATTTCAGTGTTTAGTTGGTTAACTTTGTGTTTGATAGTTTATACTTATAACCATGAACGTTTATGAAATGGTTATGAACTAACATTCACTTTGATAACTTCATGGGCTAGTGAGTATTGGGGTCTTCAGTTCCTTATTTACCTCTCACGTCCTGTGGTATGGTACCTCTATTCTATCTATTAATTTATAACTTAGAGATTGTCTCATAACTTTATAGAACCAATAAATGCTAAAATCATGATTTAGACATAATATTTGGCTATCTATTAACCTTCATCTGCTGTTGTTCGGGATCTTAAGTTTTTCGGGCATAAAAGTATTCTATAAATTATTCCAGGATATGATTTCTGTTTATGCCAAGTTTCATCCAAATCCGTTCAGCCATCATCAACCCGAGTGTAATAAACAGACACATGCACAGGTAAAGTATAGAATAGTAAGTAACAAGCAGAATATAGAATAGTTTAAACTATTGGCTTATGGATGGGATGTCGATCATACAACTAGGTACATATGTAAAAAAAAAAATCCATGAATTGCGAGTTAACAGATTATCCATTTTTTAAAACTATTTGTATATAAATTTAACTTCCTATTATTATTAGTTATTATGCATGACAGAGTGACCATACACTGATCTGGAATCAAAGCTTCATAATTTACTTTGTATAGGCCTGTGTTTGATTGACCACAATATGTCACCATGGTAAGTGATGATAGATAGGCCAAAGGTAATAAACAATCAAAGTCTGCAAAGAATTGGCACTCACATGCAGGTATGGACACATACTGGAAGGTCCTTGATGACAGATTTTTAATGTGATGGTGGACTACATGGTTACCCACCATAGCATAGTATGAGTTCCTAAAATTGTTTTCCTTAACAGTGAGCTCAAGCTCATTATAGGATTCCACCCCATAAGCTTCATCGCACACCATAGGATGCTCATCCTATCTCCAAGCCAATTTTATTAATCTTGTTCCACCTAAGTCCATCTGTCATCAATTCTGGTGAAATTAAATGTGCTTTAATATCATAGTGCAAAAAAATAGATTTTAAAATATTGTAAATTTACTTTAATATGGCTTGGTATTTGTATTTATATATGGTAAAAGCTGTAACTTTCATTATTTGATTTTTTTATGCATTTAAAAAACCGTCCTTACCAAGTTAATAAATACATGCTATATTAATAATATTAGTATAGATTTTTTCAATGAGGATAGTGTCTGGTTTAGTAGAAGTAAATCTCAGTTGACATAGAACCATATTGGTGCCACATTATTTGGTGTCCAGTTATATAATTTAAATGGGGTATAACACTCCATGAAAGATAAATTCCACATCGACATTAGAATGCCGTGCAGAGGCTGTGTAGCTAATAAGGGTGTCGTTTTTGTGGGAGAGGGGTGCAAACTGTTGAACGGAGGGTGGCGCGGCGCGCCGGCAGTTCACCGCCGCACGCAGCCCGTCCGGACGCCTCGTCGTTTTCGAGACCAATGCGCACGCGTCAATTCGTCTCCGCGTTTGACACACGTTGTCACCATTCTATAATATTTATTTTTTTATACACCTCAGGAACGATTTCTTGTGTACCTTGTTCCATCGTGAACATACTAAAAATATTATACTTCTAACAGTCTTAAATAAAATGTTACACAAAGAAGAACAGCTCGTGGTGACTCAGTTCGCAATATACTCTCCTACAATTACGACGGTGTGAGTACGATCTCGGACCCGTCAACGAGGCCCGTGTCTCTGAGTGCATTTTAATATGGTTTACCATCCATATGCTTTTGGTAGATGGAAAAATCACCATGTAACCAGAATGCTCACGAAATTTCATGCATGCTAACAAGGTGTACCTCACTCAACTCTCATTTTTGTCAGGTGGTTTGTGTCCCCCGAATCAAGGCTGACATAAATATCAAACCACTAGCTGTGCCCTGCAACTTTCCCCGCGTAGAAATGACAATACCTATAACTCCTTACTAAACAGCCTATCTAACGCAAAAAATGTTTTTGACTGATAGTTCCTAAGATAGCGCGTACAAAAATACATACAAACTCTTCATCTTTATAATACAAATGTACATTATATTTGGAGATTCTCTTAACTATATTTTGATTGTATGCACTACAGTGCGGCCTCCGAGAATGCGAGACACCTGTTAATATTGGCTAAATTACGAAAACGGCTAATCTGCTTATGACGGGACTTTCACTAAGCTAAACCTAAGAAAATACTCTATGCCTGTCAAGACCATTTTGCTGTCGAAATCCAAGGGGTACGCTATGTTCAGCAGCGGGCATTTTTGGTGATAATGATGGATATGGTTTTAGTATGAAATAACTTTTACCATAAATATACTTTTCCAGTTTTATCATAGTCGGTACGTAGACACGCGCTCGGCATTGCAGCGTAACATTTTTATAAAATAATGTACCTACGAGAAAGAATTTAATCTCAGTTGGGTCGTGTCAAGATTAAATTTTTAGGCGTTTCTTATCGCTGGCATTCTCTTTCTTCAAATATTTGCTCGAAGGCATTTGTGCCTGATTGCTTTTTACTGTCTACACAATACATTTATTTCCATTATTAGAAAGTGCCGATTTATTTTTGGACTTTTTAGGATTCCCAAAGGGGAAAATGGAGCCCTATTGCTGTTACTCTGCTGTCATGGGTCTCTAGCTGGTAAATGGATATCTGGATACCTGAAATCTGGATATTTTGTGTCAAATATAATTTTGTGTAGAATGCTGACCCAAAACTGAATATTATCATCATCAATCAATCTTCAACCATTAAATAGAAGCCGATTTTAATTTTTTACCCCTTGGAATTTGTGATCTCATTGTCTATAAAGCTGTATGTAGTTGTAGAGTAGGTACAAATATTTATATTATTTTTACCTTCAATAATAAATAAATGGGGACCTTCAAACATGTCCGTGTTATTAGGGTATTTCTCAAAAACTAAACTAGTTAGGAATTTGGAATTTTTGTATAATCATTTACGGTATTTAATCAACAAATATTGAAAATGCCGATTTATAACGTAATTAGTAATGGAGCAGGCTCGACTCGCACTTGGCAGGTTTTTAGCTTTTTCATTTCGTAATCCTTGAAATATCTGTAGGGTATCAAACAGTAATGCAAGTAAATAATATTGTGTATGAATCCTCGCTTCCGACAGTGTCTTCTGTACACTAAAGTACCTACCTTATAATTTTCTGCATCACAAAATTCTCTAATTATTATATTTTCACAAATGTCTTTCATTGCAGGTGTGATTTTAATAATGTTGAACGTACATATCACTCGTTTAAAATAATTATAGACCGGAAATGTTTCTTGGTGTAACAAATGAGCTTTCCGGCGAGGTGGTGCTTCGACATTTCCCATTTATTTTTGTACGAACGTACAGCGAGAAAAGTTTCGTAATTACCATTCTGGTTGTGTATTTAGTTATCTACGCGCATAGTTGTGTAGCTTAGCTACTCTACGCTGTGTGTGTACCTACGCTGTTGTGTGCTCAACAGGTACCTATTTTTCACTCGGTATTCTCATCAGTCCTGTCCTCGCCTGACCCCTGCCTCTCACCCCTCTGCCCACTAGATTCCACTACAAAGCGGATAATCCCGATGTACTCCCTCCCACTGTAGGTACATATGTTTTGTATTCGCACACAATAGCGTTATATTAGACTAGTCTTTCCGGCGGATCCATTCACGTAGGCCTAAATTGAATGAATGATGGAATGTTTGGTCTACGAACTGTGTCACTATCCTGGAAGTCGGAAAGTAACTAATGTTGGCATGTTTATTATTACTGAATGCAATATTTATTATACAATATTTTTTTATATTACATAGGTACTATACATAATTATAACCGATTAAGTGCGTAGCATGTTCCTACTATAGCAAGTTAATTTTACCGTCCGCAAAAATAAGTTAGTGTTTTTTAATCTCAAAATTTCAAACTCAAAATAGCGTTCAAAGTATAGCTTTTATTACCTTCAAAGTACTGACTAAGTAGGGTCATTGCGCCGGTTAGCGACCAGTTAGCTGGGTTGCCCACATAAGATGAGGAAAAAAAAATGTTGTCTACACGCAAAATAGTATATGTTAATGTGAATTTGTCCCAAATATAATCTAGTTTGGATACAAAAACATAAAATAAAATACATTCATACAAAAATATGTATAAAATGCAGAAAAAGTGAAAATATAGCGAAAACGTCGGTTTACGACCATTTTTATCAGTTTGTGACCACCAGTGACCTGGTTTGCGACCGCTATTTTAATATGAAAAATTTTCCATTAAAACAATTATAATCGCTTTAAAAATATTTTAATTTTTGCCTCTTAATAAAAACAAATATGGTAATCATTTGGTGTAATGTCTTCTTATAATTAAAAAATAACAATCTTACATTTCGTAGGAACTGAGTAATAGTTGTAATAGAATTAAACAATATACTAAATATTAAGTAATATAACATTTAAAAAATTATCAACATCAATATTTGCTCGTTGTGGTGGATCAGGTATAAACAAATGTTTGCTGAAAGCCCCAGTATCCAACATTGCCATATTTTTCGCTAGCAACGCTTTCCTAGACACCACCAGCCAACCTCCACCTTGTATTCCTCACTGCGGCTCCGAAATGTCAGATGTCCGCATTCACCAAAAAGAGGTTCTCAAAGTGCTGCGTGAACTAGACGTGAGTAAGGCTAGTGGCCCCGACGAGATCCCGGCGGTAGTATTGAAGACCTGTGCCCCTGAGTTGTCTCCTATTCTCACACGCCTATTCAGACTCTTTGAAAACAAGACGTGTCCCTAAATCCTGGAAACTTGCAAACGTCCAACCTATACCCAAAAAGGGTAGCCGTACAGATCCGTCGAACTATAGACCTGTCGCAATCGCCTCCATACTCTTCAAGATTATGGAGCGTGTATTGAACGCCAAACTTCTTGGCTACCTGGAAAACAATGATCTCCTGAGTGATCGCCAATTCGGCTTTCGTCCTGATCGATCTACAGGAGATCTCCTAGTGCTAGCCACCCACCTGTGCAGCGAGGCCATTGAGAAACACGGTGAAGCGCTAGCAGTTTCACTGGACATCTCGAAGGCTTTCGACAGGGTCTGGCATGATATTCTGCTCAGCAAGCTTCCCTCATATGGACTGCCCTCTAGTTTATGCGCCTGGATCTCCGATTTCCTGAGTGAACGGTCTATTCGAGTGGTAATCGATGGCTGCTCGTCGGAAGTAAAGGCGATCAAGGCTGGTGTTCCTCAGGGATCTGTTCTCTCTGCTACGCGTTTTTTTGCTGCATATTAACGACATCCTGAAACCCGGAATTTACGGGTACGCAGATGACAGCACCGTCACAGAGAGTTATATATCCGATCCGCCACAACAGAGTCTCTCAGAGAGGATATGGTTACGAGGTTGAACTCGGCTCTGCAAATTGTTGCCGAGTGGGGTACCGCCAATAGGGTCGAGTTCAATGCCTCTAAAACACAGGCCTGTCTTTTTTCTGCCAAGAGGAGCTCCTTCAAGCTGACTCCCGCATTTCGTGATGTATCTGTACCGATATCCAAAAACCTAGATCTTTTGGGTCTCAATTTATCCTCTGACCTTAATTTCGGATGGTCCATCGAGGCAAAGGCTAAGACTGTTGCCAAAAAACTTGGTATCCTGAACAAGGTGAGACGGTACTTCACAAAGGAACAGCTTCTATACCCATTACAGGATCTGGTCCCTTTGTCTCGATTGTATCACACCTCTTCCTCTAACTCATTTGCATATTCACGCCCAATTACAGATTTCTAGTACTAAGAGTCTTTGAGACATAGTGCGGACGGACGGACAGACAGACAGACAGACAGACAGACAGACAGACGGACATGGCGAAACTATAAAGGTTCCATGTTGACTACGGAACCCTAAAAATCAGACTTGGTCGCATACTCAATGAACTTTCATACCGATTTCTGTTAGCGGCCGTTATTTTTCTCATACTAAATTATGGTGGCCGGAAACCAATGTCTTTATTTCGATTATTTTGGTTTACGACCACCTGTTTAGCACCCAATTTCGTACGTAAATTAAACAAAGTTCTTTCAAAGAAACTGGTGGTCGTTTACCAAAGAACCACAAAGAAAAGCTTTTACAATGCTACATTCAAAATTGTAACAGTCCTGTATGAAGTATTAGGATCATATTGATCATAACAAAATAATGCGATTCTCGTCGATTGGCGACCACGTGGTCGCTATCTAACGTTTTTGATAAGTAAGCATTTCGGTTACCGGCCACTTGATTTTATCTTAATAATAAGTTTAAAAATAGCAAAATACAACAAAATAATAACCAAAACTTATCGGTTGTACAATTTAACATCTAACTTGTGTGTAAAACATGAAATAAGTAATAAAACTTACCTTTGAGCACCGCGCGCCGTGTTATTTTTTTTCCAACTTGCGGTATTTCCACTCACCACTGAATCAAGACGCGCACTGAGCAATATTTTTTCGGCTCTGGGTTAACCCATTTGTTTCAAACTGTGTTAATTCTTATTTCATAATTATTTATAAAGCACGTTAGATTTATTTTTTATTTATGTTACCTCTACAAATACTATTATCTTGATTTAAAGAAAAGTAGTACGTCAAATGGTCGCCTACTGAAGGTGGTCGCGTTACCGGATACATCTTGTTCAAAATATTTTCGTTTCCCTGCCTGCCAGTCAAAAATTTATAATAGTGAGACCTCAGTTCATATAAATAGTAAAGAGTTGTAAGAAAAAACAAATAGTAGATTATTAACCAAGGGGATAAAGCAGAGCCTTGGGTCGCGGGTGACGATTTAAATATTTTTTTTTTTTTAATTAAATGGTCTTGCGTTTGTCGACTGACCCGCCCATAAGGGGCGATGACGAAGCCTAAGATGAAACACGCTTATGGTGCCTTCTCACGGCGCGTTGTAGCCCGAGCCGCGCCGCGCCCCGCGCCGTGTGAAGGCAACGGCTCGGCGCGACTTGGGCATGCGCGTCCAATGCTCGGCGCGACTCGGCCTGGCGCGTCCAATTTGGTCGCTTCACACGGCGCGTGGTGGGACGAGCCGCGCCGCGCCGCGCCGCGCCTCGCCTCGCGCCGTGTGAAGGCAATGCTCGGCGCGACTTGGGCTGGCGCGTCCGATCCGCTAAATGTCGGTAACTTCAAAGGCGCGGCGCGGGCAGGGTTGGATTTCGTAGTATAATAAATATAAATATAGTACTTATGTAGTATCGTAATGCCAGGATACTTACTACCTACGAGAAAATACCATAATTTTACCTTCAGGTCGATTAATTCTGTTATTTTTTGAAATAAATTAAAAATATTACTTTAATTATGAAATAAAATTGTAATAGTTGTTTTAGTTGTAGTAAATCGGCCTATTTACTCCTGATTCTTTCATGCGATGCTGTGAAAGAAAGTAAATTTAATTTGTATTGAATGTATTCCATCTGACGACATGCTATGTCGTGTCAATGCCAAAGACGAAGTTTCGATTGACGGATTGGCTGAGATAAACATCTACTTGCCTAAATTTGGTCAATTTGTACCTACAATAACAATAAAACTAAAATGTCCTTACAATAAATACATTTTTATTTCAGTTAAATAACAAAATGGACGATAAGCAAAATGCAGTATTATTTTCGACAAGTACCTAGTATAATTTTATTTTCCATATAAGTACAATAATATTTTGAGGGTCTGAATGCAGCCCTGGGCGCGGGCGCGCACGTGGGTGGCTCGGTTTTGTGCGGAGTTGTGTGTGCGTTTGAACACGTTCATTTCATCTCGAAGCGTTCGAACGTGAGGTACTCTGCGAGCTTAAATATGGAGTGGTCGAATGACACGATTGCCGAATTTTTACATTATTACGAGAACGAACCATCTTTGTTGAACTCGAAAAATGCGGAGCACAAAAATAAGAATGACCAGCACGATGCCTGGATCAGAATAGTTTAGTTAAGGACAAAAAAAACCCGACTGCGTAAAACAAAAAATAACTGAATAGAGTATAACAGCTTGCAATTTGAAAATATAGTATTATATTAAAGTAATTAATTATAGTAACAGCAATTTTGAAAATATGGTATCTTAATATATAAAATGATAAACTGATTGTTGATATATCAGCCCACAGCCCAAACCGCTGGACCTAGAGATTTGAAATTTTGCACAAAGATACCTTATACAGTGTAGGCATCCACTAAGGAAGGATTTTTGGAAATTCCACCCCTAAGAGGGTAAAATAGGGGATGACAGTTTGTATGCAAGTCCGTCAGTTTTGAAGTTAGGATCTTCAAATTTTGTGTTTAGGCTGACGATTGAAAATGAATGTGTAGTTATCTCAGCGTTTGTGATAATTCCACCACCGAAGGGAGGAAAAGGGGGATGAAGTTGGGTATGCAAGTCCTTCAATTTCAAAGTAAACTTAACTAAATGTATTATTATACGGTGTAGGCATCCAGTAAGGAAGGATTATTGGAAATTCCACCCCTAACAGGGTAAAATAAGGGATGAAAGTTTGTATGCAAGTCCGTCAGTTTTGAAGTTAGGATCTTAAAATTTTGTGTTTAGGCTGACGATTGAAAATTAATATATAGTTATCTCAGCGTTTGTAATTATTCCACCACCGAAGGGAGGAAAAGGGGGATGAAGTTGTGTATGCAAGTCCTTCAATTTCAAAGTAAACTTCACTAAATGTATTATTATACGGTGTAAGCATCCACTAAGGAAGGATTTTTGGAAACTCCACCCCTAACAGGGTAAAATAAGGGATGAAAGTTTGTATGCAAGTCCGTCAGTTTTGAAGTTAGGATCTTCAAATTTTGTGTTTAGGCTGACGATTGAAAATTAATGTATAGCTATCTCAGCGTTTATGATTATTCCACCACCGAAGGGAGGAAAAGGGGGATGAAGTTGTGTTAGAAAGTCCTTCAATTTCAAATTAAACTTCACTAAATTTAATATTATACAGTGTAGGTATTCAGTAAGGAAGGATTTTTGGAAATTCCACTCCTAGGGGGGTAAAATAGGGGATGAAAGTTTGTATGAAAGTTCGTCAGTTTTGAAGTTAGGATCTTCAAGTTTTTTATTTATGCTAACGATTTAAAATTAATTTATACATGTTTCAGCTTTTTTGACAATTCCACCCCCGACAGGGTGAAAAGGTATGGGATGTATGTAAGTCATTCAGTTTCAAAGTAAACGTCACTTAATATATTATTACACAGTGTAGGCAACTACTAAGGATTTTTGGATATTCCATCCTTAAGGGGGTAAAATAGGGGATGCAAGTTTATATGAAAGTCCATCAGTTTCGAAGTTAGGACCTTCAAATTTTGTGTTTAGGTTGACAATTGAAAATTAATTTATATGTGCCTCAACGTTTTTGATAATTCCGATCCCGAAAGGGTAAAAAGGGGGATGAATTTGTGTATGGAAGTACACTAAATTTATTATTTAAGCTTATGGTTATAAACTAACGCAACGAATATCGGTGTTGTTGGAATTTGAACCCTTAAGGAGTGAAAAGGGGGATTAAATTTAGTATATGTTCATATTTTCGGAGTGAAAAATTCAAAATTTATTATTTCGGCTTATGGTATTGGCGTATTGAAATGACTCGCCGAAAAGAGAGGAATCGGTATTAAAACAAAGATCCGGTTAATACGAGCATTGGTATTCCTCATTTTCATGTATGGAGTGGAAGCGTGGACTATACTGGCCCGAGAAAGAAAAAGGATTGATGCATTCGAGATGTGGTGCTGGAGACGGATGTTGTATTTTTTCGTATTTCGGCCACATGGTGCGCAAAGGCGATGAAAGTTTGGAAATCTGATCATAGTTGGGAACACGGAAGGAAAACTACTAAATGGTCGTTCACCAACAAGATGGTCCCATCAAGTAAAAGACTCATCGTCCTCCAAGTTTTACAGAAACCAGAAGACAGAAACCAGTGGAGGCAGATCATTCGCTCTAGAAGCAAACCCGATGTTGACCACGATCCTCAGACATGAGGATAAGGCCTCCAAAATTGTGCTGTGGAACTAGACTACAAGTAACAGCTCTCCGCCGCAATGTTATTGAGGCCAAAATATTTACTGGTTCTGCCAGAGGAGAAACAGTCTTCTTGCCGCGTATACCATTGATCCCAAATCACCTTCCGTTTGAATTTAAAAGATAACAGTTCCTAATTAAGGTTTGTAGTCACAGGGAAAAACTCTGAAATTTGCTAGAGTTGATTTGCGGCAGGACTGTTTCAATTTTATGTGGCATCCTCGCATATGATCTACCTGAACTATTGTCAATATCACACGTAGTGGCGGACAATAGCCATGAACAAAGCTCTATATTGTTACAATGATTAATATCTAGAAAAAAGAAATAATCTACGCGGACGAAGTCGCGGGCTATAAAGCTAGTTATAATATATACAGGGTGTAACGGAAAGGTCATATACATCCGAAAGGGGTGAAAACTACATCAGATATAGAGTCTCTATAAAAACTTTCAGCTTTCAGCAGAGCAAAATAAATTACTCAAAGAATTCATACCAAATTTTTGGTTTCATAAGTTTATTGAATTCAAATCATACCAAAGTGTCACTGCACTACGAGGGTTATTATCCTTGCAAATAATATTATTAAAATCTCTTTCGTGATCTGTGCGCCTAGTACAAGATGTGCCGTCGCCGCCTCGTGCCGCCGCGGCTTCTCTTTGACGGCGCGAACTAACAGGGATCAAACGAGCCGATAAGCGGTAGTTAGCACCGACATGACGAGCACGTGTCATCTTAACATACTTTAGCCCCATGCTTTAGCCAAATAATTGTTAACCATTACTTTAGGTAGTATTGAGTAGTTTAGTGTATTAAGTAATAATGCGTTATAATTTAATTACACGTTAACATCGAGCCAGAATTAAAAATTATGTAAAAAATCGGTTTAGATAGGTACCCTAGCTACTTAGCTATTTTTATTTTATTCCTTAATCCTACCTAGTAAACTGTAAAATCTAAAGCCATGCTTAATCTTGTAAATTAACTTACATTTTTAAAGATAGGGTTCGATGTGGTGGCCTTGGTATTGTATGCACAAGGCCACTCGCTTGTTCATGCACATCTGAACATTCCGCAGCATTTCTGGGGTAATTGTCCTAAAGGCGGCTTCGATCCGGACTCTCATTTCATGCACTGTATCGCACTGCACTGCGTAGGTACACCACATTTTTAATGTAACCCCATAAAAAAAAGTCTAAAGGAGTTAGGTCTGGGGATCGCGGAGGCCAAGCCACGTTCCTACTACCGCGCCCGATCCATTGAGAACTAGGTGTAGTAGAAGTAGGTGCGTGGAAGGAACCGGTTTGGTGCAGACGATGTATCATCCGATGGAAACTGGCAACCGAAGGCAGCTGCCGATCAGCAGCGATCAGCATCTGGTCTGCCTTCGATAAATCTTTGACGATACAACCAAATCAAATCAAAATACTTTATTTGTAACACAACACAACCACAGATTTATAATACAATCCTCTGTGACACAACTCTCGGGCAGCGCGCACATTGCCATCCTCGGCCCCGACACACAACATCATTTCCTAATATTCGCTATTATTGAACGACATTTTACGTAGGTAACGAAATCAAAGCGGATGGAGAGAGCGACACAAAGCACAACAAACTCGAGGATAGCCTACGTACGACTGACGACTTCTGTGAATCAAAAATATTCGACCCTAAAAATTTCTTCCCTCCTGGTACTAGGGTAGCTAGGCCAATTTCGTATTATTCAATCATTTTTCTAATCAACTAACTCGGCCACTGTTGGATGGACATCACTCGGTACTTACCACATCTAGTCAACCTAGCTACCTTCTTCAGGTCGTGGCTGAGTACTACCTAATAATAATAATTTAATGAAAACTCTGAATTTAATAGGTTCATCGACGCACACTAGGGCGCAGATTGAAGAAGAGCTAGGTCAGGATACTAGTTAAGTAAAACCCATGAGCTGATCAGATGAGTTGACAAACGATACCGATTAGATCACTTGTTGTTGACTGTGCTGGGGGTACCTACATAAGTCCGTCGTTGTATTAATTTTTAAGTACGGAATAATCACATAAGTTGAGGTTCGATTCAATCTGGGGCACGGTTAAGTGCCCCCGCCCCGCGCTAAGACGAGCCATTTTGCATGGTTTTACTTTAAACCATATTTTGTAAGGGGGATAAAGTTTCAATTGCATAGTTTTATTGTTATCTAAAAAAAACCCGATTTCGTCACTGACTCACTGATATGGTCTCGTCTTGGAAACATTTTACATGGAAATGTTTTTGGTAGGATTTATTTATTGATCAAAATCAAAAGTTGTACCAGGAGTAAGTTATCTCCACCTTCGTAACTGCAACTGGCCTATTTACCCTATCGTTGTATTGTATGTATGCATCATCGAAATTAGGGTTCATTCAGTAATTTTGTTATTATTGTGCGCAAACTCTATTCGTAAAACTCTCGTTGCTCATGAGGTCCTAGTACTTTTAATAATTATTTCCTTAATTTGATTAGCAGAATATTAAGGAGAGACTTTTGCCTACTTAATGTGACTTCTTATACCACCTTTCACTACGAACAGGACCGTGTTCGGAAGAATTGTTTGACCTGATGCCCACAGCTACATACCTTATAAAAGCCTTATACCACCGCAACTCTCGCCATCGACACGGCGCCGGCGCCGGCAGCGACGCGACGTCCATTCTCCTTCATACCAAATAATAAATAATAGTACAAGTGCTCATACATTGGAACCGAAATGGTTTCGTACTGTTGGTACTGTGCGGTTTCAACGGAGCTTCCTACCGCGGACGCACGCTCAGGCTAGTGTGCATTCCCCGCCCGTAGTTTTCCCAAGTGAGTACAGCATGGGGTTCTTCAAAAAGGCTGTAAAGAGATTTTTGCAGGGTCGGCAACGCGCGAATGATATCCCTGTAGTTAAAAAGCTACTACCTACCAACTTATAAAAAATACATGGCAAAAGCTACCAACTAGTACCAACATATTCATAATACAACATACCATATCAACATATCATGTGATATCATATTTAAATTAAAAGCGGAACCCACTTAAATTATTGTTACCAGGAGATACATAAGTTACATAGGAAAGTCATTCAGGGTTCATTTTGATATAAATTTATGTTACAAAATCCTTTTTCGGTTCTGTTCCATACATACGGTACAGCTTTCGCAAAACTTACCTACAAAACGTCTTTTTTCTGTATTAAATAATTTCTAATTCCAATCTTTACCAAAACAATAAAATTCTGATACTATGGGTATCAAAAATTCAAGATTCAGAAGGAAAGAAAATTAAAATTAAAAAAAAAATGTACTTTGTACTATGTACTTCCCCGATGGCGCCCGTTTTGTACTACAACACGACTGTGACGTCTCACCACCCCTCAGATCACAACGTATCGCGCACGGGTAGTATGTACACAATTAATAGGCACCTACATTTAAACGTTCATCGAAAGTCGCATAGTCGTGAGCTATTACTCCGTTATGTTCAACAATCCTAGCTTTCTTAAATCTAATTTAAACTAAAAACGGAACCCTTTAGCATTATTTTTGTACCAGGACACACATAAGTTGCGTAGGAAAGATATTCAGGGTTCATTTGAACATAAATTTGTGTTACAAAACCTTTTTCTGTTCTAAGTTCCATAATTTACTTTCGCAGTACCTACCTTTACCTAGTTATCTAAGCAATTAATTTCTGGTACAGTATGTATTGCCAATGGCAACCAATAAAAGATTAGATACTTATTTGATGATTTACTATGTTGAACTTACCTAAATTGTGTGGTAGAAGATTACTGTGGATAATAGTGCGTTTACTTATTTACATTACTTACTACGTTATGTTTATTATTTTACGTAGGTACGTTAACGTGTTAGGTGTTTTATCTAAGGAGGTACCTTTTATTCCGTAGTCCCTACTAATTCGCTACAATATTTGTATTTTAACTTCTTCACAAACATAATGGTCGCTTTTGTAAGAGAAAGTAAGAACTTATTAATAATAAAATAAAAATCCGGAACCCATTAAAAAAATATCCAAAAATACCAGGAGTAAGAAGTTTGTTTTCACGTTTGAATAGGTCAATAACACCGACCAGCTGATTTGTGCTAGTGATGTGTTTAATTTCAATTTGAAATTTTTGGTTTCTTGGTATCATTGGATTGGAATTTCTCATCTTCCTAACAGTTAGACATAGGATTTAAAAAAAATTATAGTATGGTTTATTATCATCCAAAGAAGTCGTGCACTTTATATGTATATGACCTTTCCGTTACACACTGTATATATACAGGGTGTTGTTTTGGTCGGCGACAAGCGACCCAGGAGCGGTAGTACAAAATATATATCCCCAAAAATGGACTTAATTCCATTAAATACTGTAAATATGTTGAGAAATACCTTATTCAATTTGAAATAAAATTACCGCAAAGTATGGTTACTAGGCACGTGCACAGACTAGAGCTAGGCGCAAGCCGCCATCGCCCCACCCCTTTACTCCCTCGTACTCTCGTTGAGTATTATGAGTACTTTAGCTTATTACATGATTTTCAAAATTTTTATTATTTTATTTTTATTATAAAAAAAAAGTATTTTTTAAATATTTTTTTAGCACCAGTATCATTTGTATTATCGACCCTGAGTCGCTCGTCGCTGACCAAAACAACGACCTGTATATGTATGGAATGGGCTGTTTACAAGCTTTCATTTGATACCCATATTTTTGTAATAACGACATTTTTGTTTTAATTCCCCTCCTCTGTTTTTATTCGAAGACGCCATATAAAAATAATATAACCTATGTTACTCCCATAGTTAAGACGAATCTAACGACACCTCATGTTTAACTCCATCAAGCCGTTTAGGCTGCAGAGCATGCCAAAGAAAGACATACATACACTCGAAAAACATAACCCTCCTCCCGGTTCAGTCGGGTAAAAATAGAAATTGTTATTTAAGGGGGCCAACGCAACTTCAACGCAAGCATAGCCTAAAAGCGTGTACCTTTCATCCAACATAATGTTTGACTGCGAAAAAAGAGAGACAGTATCAGGAGCCTTCGGTTATCAGTCGGTAAATTCCGCTTATCACTCGCGGCCGCTTCGCTAGGTCGTCATTCATGATTTCGCATATCATAAAATTTGTTCCAGGAGTATACTTCTTGTGAAACAATCTTACAAGTTTGTGAAAAAAAGTTAGTTATTTAGAATCTCCAATATATTTGCAAGCCTGGTATCTAGATATTTCGTTACTTTTTCAATTTATAAGTACATTAGATATGGCCAAAGTTCAGGTAAAAATTGTGCAAAAACGCTGTTTTTCGGAGGCTTTTACTGAATTTCTTTCACACTTTTTTTTATTTTTGCCTAGATACACGGCTAGATATAGTGCACAAGATACCAATTTGTTTAAAACATCTAACGAAAAATGTTTAACAACGCCATCATCAGTACAAAGCTTTTGTATGAAAAGTATGGGCGGATTGACTGCTCTTAATTGTCGTTTTAAATTTCTCCATGGCTGGACGTGCGACATTGTGCGTTGCGTGTCTCGATATGCGGCAAATTCCAATCAAACGAGCACCGCGCCGCGCCGCGCCCGTGAGAAGGGGTGACTCGGGCTCGCGCGTGGCGCGTGCTTGCTCGTAGAAATCGGCGCGGCGCGGCGCGGCTCGGCCTACGACGCGCCGTGAGAAGCCACCATTTTACCCAGAAGAAACCTATTCACTCTGGCCTTGAAAGTACCTAGATTATAAGCGTCAGGAAACAGACGCCGGAAGCAAGTTCCACTCCCTTGCTGTCCGCATTATAAATGAGGATGCAAAACGCTGTGTCCGTATATTCGGTATGTCAACAACGTACGGGTGAAAATTTTCCCGGCGTCTTGTGGTTCGGTGTAAAAATGGGGATGGTGGAATAAGGTTGAACAATTCCTGCGCACACTCCAAAATATATCCTGTAGAAAACCGATAAGCAAGCAACTTTCCTTCGATGGTCAAGGCTCGTGAGTTCAGACTCATCTCCAATTAGTCTCCTGGCTCGGCGGTCTATTGAGTCTCACTAATTAATAATTAATAGGTAATTAATAGGTAATTAAAATCAAGAGCGTAACGAAGGACTCGAGGTTTACTCCCGAGCGTAGCGAGGGTGTTAAAAACTGAAATCACGAGCGAAGCGAGGGATTTAAGACAAGTCCTGAGTGTAGCGAGGGATTTAAGTTCACCTAAGACTAAGACAGCTTTATCACCGAGGAAAATACTCTACTTTTCGTACCATTTGCGAAAAAATTAACACAATAATAATATGAGATAAGCATTCATTAAAAATAATGACAATTAAAAGTAAAAGTTAACATTCGAAACATTGGTCCAATTATTGATAGAGAGAGTTACATTTTTGTTCGGTACATTTATTGTTGATGAGTTGATTAGCGTATTTTTTTTCAAAAAGATGTATATAATGCTTTATATACAAACTCAATGGTGTAAACACAGATGTAGTTCAGTATATTAATTTCGGTAAGTATTCCAAATTTAAATCACATTCTCCCCCTAGAGGATGAATGAAATTCAGTACAATTTTCTTTCCCTGTTTTTAACAGATTAAAAATAACTATTATGTTCGCTTTTTGTGGCATAGACTGTCACTTTTTTGAGCAAGTGGTACGAAAAGATTATTTTGTTACGCCTAAGAATAATTGCATTGCTAAATTGGACAGTAAAATTGGTTGAACCCAAAGATCACGAGATTGAAACCGACTCGCAATTTGCCGATTTTTTAAAAAATAGTCTTGTATGCAGCGTTGCCAGACGTCCCGATTTTTAGCCCAAAATTAAATGTCCCGCGCGGGACAGGCTCTGTCCCGCTTTTCGAGGATTACCTACTCGACGTTGAAATCATCGTTGGACGTGGAAGTGGAAATAAAGACACCACTGCACAGAAATGGCACCCGCTTTTCCGTGACGAGTCTTAAACACCGCAGTGTTATGGTTGGTTATGTAGTAGCTATTTAGTATTCTGAGGCAGTGGTGTGGAGAACCGCGCCAAAGTGCGCTAAATGTCACTGTGACATAAAATCAAACCAACGCTATCAAAAGATACGGCCGTATATGCCGCATATTTTGAAGCTCGCAAGGGAATCAAAACCTAGGGTACTTCCCGTTGACCTAGAATCATAAAATTTGGCATGAAGAAATTCCATGTAGCACAAGTAATGGAAGAAATCCGGAAAGAGTTTTGTAGTTACAACACAAAAAAAACATGCCATTATATTAGAACATAATCGAAAAAAGGTGAAAAATCTTCGAGACTCGATTCCCGTGATTAATTAACTATTTAAATACAAGTTACACACAACTACAAGTTTTATATGGAACCCTCGGTACGCGAGCAGGAATCGCACTTGGCAAAAACCGGCCAAAAAAAACTTGGAAAAAAAAATGTAGGTATGTCCCGCTTTCGGCGATAGAATCCCGCTTTTTTTACTCAAGAGGTTACAAAATCCCGATTTGCCCGAAAAAATATCTGGCAACGCTGCTTGTATGTTAATAGTTATTGTCAAGTCTAATCATATGAGCCCAAAATCTCATGAAGAGTATCCTGTCTCCTTCTCTTACGTCCATCATCAGACCAGACACTGATGATTTATCAAAAGACAGAAAAGCTGAAACTCGATGCATCTGCAGTTATTCGTTGAGGGGTTCCCCTATCCGTCTTGGGGCTCATGATGATTTTCTTACTGTATTGTTCAAATACTATAGAGTCTAATCCAATAAGCCTAGTTTTGGTCTGTTCGACCACAATCTCACCATGGTACACGATAGCCTAAAAAGAGCTGTTGAAAGTCACTGCAAAATAAAAGCGGACAGAAACCTACCCACCTGAATTAAAATGTTAACAAATAATTATGTTACTTTTTGTTACCAGGAGAGGCCTGTGGTTAAACCATGTTATACCTATTTATGTTGCTCTCCGACGGCAGAAGAGAGAAACGCTCATTTTATTTAAATAAATACCAACATTTTCTTTTGAATCAAATTCCAACATTTGATAGGGGTTTACTCATCATTAGTGGTTATTTTATCACTAATGTCCGGTCTTTGTTTATTCTTCGTACCTAATTATTTTTCAATCTATGCCTACTGAACTGAAGTGTTGAAATAAGTGCAATTGAATGACGTTATAAAAGCAAAGTGAACTGCAACTTGTTATACCAATAATAGTGTAAACATGTTTTGCCAAATGGTAGTGTCGTGATCGCCATGCCGGGGTGTTGGCACCTCCCCGAGCACGTCACCCGCTGGTGGCTGCTCGACATCTGCACCCAGAGGTTGTTTGGAGACGTTGATAACGCGGACTCACAGATTCCACAACGTATGTTATGTTACTTATTTTTACCTAGGTACTATTACAAAAATTATCATTAAATATTTCCGAAGCCACGCAAGATAGCTTTCATGAAGTGAAAACAACATTCCATCTTGCTTCGGAAATTTGAAAAAACCCGAAACTTTGCATTCAACATTGGAAAATCGAAATTATTTCTTATGATATACCTAAACCAAGATACCAAGATCTATAAGAATCAAAAAGAATAACTTCGATTTTCTAACGTGGGGTGCTAGGTTTTTTTTCCAATTTTTTTTTTGTAGCTACTTCATTCTGAATTGTTTTATCTACAATCAACCACATACGAAAATCTATAAGAATTTAAATAATAAGTTAGATTTTCCAAATAAAAGTCGGGTGCGAAGTTCACACAGCCCCGTCGCGTGGAGATATGTGATACCTTTAAAAATGTTTGTGTTAATTTAAAAGTATAGTGGTATTAATGTATAAGATACCATAGCTTGTAGATATTGCTATTTCGTAGAAACTTTTATAACGAAGGATGAAATGATGATTTTTTTCTTTCTTTTTGTGCTCGAAGCAAAAGCGTCATTGTTCCTAGGCGGATGCAATTCACTCGGTCTCCGCGCAATTTGCGCGAGTGGAGTAATTTCGAAGAGATTTGTGTCGTTTCCTTCGTGGAGGCTATGTGCGGGATAATGAATGAAGAGTCTAAATTTTAGCTCATAAATTATGTAGATATGTATCTATGTAAAAGCGCAACATGCGACCTACTATTAATTATATGTTCATCGAAGCATTTCAGATCAAATAACAGTGTTCATTTCCGTAAATTAACACCTGCTATTGATACGGGTGCCTCATTAAAAATTGAACGTAGACTAGCATGTACGTGCATGACGTATTTACTTGATTTTGTATCTCCAATCAGTGAATTTTCGCATCTAATGATACGGACAATCAATCGTGCGCGATGCTAAGTGTGTACCAGTGGCATTTAGGTTAGTGGAATGGGAACGAACCGACTTTGGCAATGTGCATAGGCGATGATGAGGTCTACAATGTCCGTATACCCATACGGACATTGTAGACCTCATCATTGCAATCATGCAGTTGCACAACGTAGTTTGAATATGGCCAAGCTAGGTATTTTTACTAATTGCAATAATGCAGAAGGCCATTCATTCAGCAGCTTTTAAAATACCTACAGTGATATTTTTACTACGGAGACACCGCATTTCTTCACGTCATCTGTTTTCAACCATCCCTTACAAGGCATTACCTAGATGGCTAGACTTTCTGATCCCACTTCCTTCTTCCAAAATCGAAACTCATGCTTAACAGAACGATGACATTCAATTGCCCCATTTGTACTCTATGGTTTTCTCTGAATTCGAAGGCAGCTGGTCCGCTACTTTTAAATAAATTGCCTTTCATAATTTTTCCGCAGAAACTGTTTTTTCACAATGAAAATATTCAAAGCGAGTCTGAAGATTAATTATGTTAGATTAATTCATATTTCTTTTAAGCACTTAACTAAATGGTTTTGTTCATTAATATTGTTTATGTAAGAGTTATAGTGAATATTTTATCTAAAACTGTTATCTTAGATCTGGTGAAGAGGAACATCTAAAAGTAAATATCTGAGATTATAATAAACGGTTGATGTTACAGAGGCAGGCGGTAATGGGTCAAGCGGGACGACAACAAGCGGGCCGGGCCGAGCGGCGCGCGCCCGGGCCCTCGAGCTGGCGCAGCAGCTGGCGTCCTCCCTGCAGCACGCCGTGCCGCCGCCCCCGCGCCCTGACTTCACTACCGCCAGCGCTATACTGAGGTGGCTGCAGCAAAACAACAACTCCGTTGCGCTTGTGAGTATCTTGTTGATTTGTTTTATGGATCTGTAAGCACCAAATATTGCACCCGATTATTTATTATGTCGACTTGACCAGCCGAAAGACTTTGGTTACCCACTCATAGTAGGGTAAGAACACTCCGGCTGGAGTTTCTGATTCGGCTGTTATATCCGTCTTACAATAAGAAATAAGCGTACATTTGGATTTTGGACGTTTGCAACGTACGTATACTAAAACTATGAATTTAAAAGAAACAGCAGTCAGTTTCTTTGTTTAGACATGGAAATCAGATTACCTACTTTAACAACTAAGGAGTAGAGATATAGGTAAGACATAAAACTGAGGAGCACGGCACTGCACAGTGTCACAAACACAGGTCACAAAGCTCAATAATGTTTGTAGTATTCTCTGGATGATAAACTTGAAATGTAACTGAATGGAACCGTGGAATGGGACTTAACCACGATCGCAAAACGAAATTATATTTAGACATGTTTGAGTACGGATTCAATTTTGTTTTTATGCCTGCTTCCATATCGCTAGAAAATAATCTGTATGTAATAAGTTTACTACATTACTACAGGTTGACATCTACCCAATATGTCCAACAAAAATACTACTGCTACTAATATAGAGAAAACAATATAAAAGATATTTCAGCAACAGATTCTATGCAGAAAAAAATTCTATCTCGCATTTATTTCAAATTGATGTCAACTTGAATAGTTTTTTATGATTTTTAAGCCAAACTATACTTTAAAAAGAGTACAATTTTTTTTTTACATAATACATTTATATTATCTTGACTTAATTATTGAACGTATTGTGTCAGGTCGACCAACCCAGGTGTACACGCAAGCCGCAACAAGGCAAGGCTTATGTTTTAAACTCGAGCGCTCGTAAAAGTCTTTAGAAGCTGTGTACGGAAGGGAAATAATTGCACACCCTTGGTACGTTTGCTCGCTGACGTGAATTCATTCGCAACAAGCCTTCCTATGTTACTGACATCTATATTATACCACTCTATGCTACGCTTTACGACTAAAAGATGTAGACTAGCGACCTACAGGTCATGCATATACCTTCAGATAGGTACAAAATGGAATGTGATAATGTTGTACGAGTATGTGCTATCAAGCACCGCTGAATATATTAAATTTTCAGGGAAAATAATTTGCGCATCTGCACCACAATATTGAATATACAAAGCATATCTGAAACAGTCACGGCACGGTTCACGGAACAAACTTGGCGGGACACCTATCAAGTAGAAGTTTGAACCGAAGTCAACCACAAGTTCAATTAATAGAATTTCACGTGCTCGCCGTTTCACCAATCTATAATGCTAAGCAGATGCTTTGTATATATAGATAGATAGATAGATAATACTTTATTGTTACACCAAAAACATATTATTACAAAAATAACTTAAAACTAACAGTGAAAGTGCTACAATGGGCGGCCTTATCACTAAAAGTGATCTCTACCAGGCAACCTTTGGATGGAGAGGAATTGAAATAAACATCAAAATACGGGGGTGTACAATAAAACCTAAACAAAGAATAAATTAATAGTAATAAACATTAAGACATAATAATATAAACTAAATAAAATAAACTAATATAAACAGAAATATGCATATAAATACATATATACATACAGATATATAATATATACCTACTTAGAATATACAATGCAAATACTATATAATATATATAACAAATACATATATATACAAAACTATAAACAAACATATAAACAGCTAGTGGGACAGATAAAACTTCTTGACCTGGTCTTTAAAAATATTTATGGATTGTGCACGTCTGACTGAAACTGGCAAAGAGTTCCATAGACGAACAGCTTTAACAGTAAAGGATTTGTCATAAAAAGTGCTGGTATGTGCAGGCATTCTAAGAACTAAGTTTACTGATGACCTTAGCGAGTGAGAACAGTGGAGGAAATCAAAGCGTTCCTTGAGGTAGCGCGGGGACGAGGGATTGAACAATATATTGTAAAGTAAGGAGAGTATATAAGTATTCCGGCGAAGTCTAATAGGAAGCCACTTGAGTTGAGAACGAAAATGGGAAACGTGATCATATTTGCGCAAGCCAAATATGAATCTTATGCAGAAATTTTGAAGTCGCTCAAGCTTATTTAATTGGTCCTCTGTGAGATCGAGATAGCAGGCGTCGGCGTAGTCAAGAACAGGAAGCAGAAGAGTTTGAGCTAAGGCAATTTTAGTGGCAGTAGGAAGAAAGTTACGCAGTTTCTTTAATGAAGCTGCGGACGCATACAATTTGCAACAAGTGATTTGCAACTGCGGGCCCCAACTCATACAACGGTCCATTATCAGGCCCAGATTTTTAACTTTCACACTGTATGGAATAATAATTCCATCAAGACTGACCTGAGGAAGTGAGTGCCAGTCTATCTTACATAATAATCTCGAGCTCCCTACGATCATTACCTGAGTCTTGCTAGGATTGACTTTCATATTTCATATACTTTAATATATTGTAACGCTTAGTTGCTATTTTAACATTTAAATATTTTATTCTGGGCATTCTCTCTACCATTGTTCTTGTTAGGTAATTGTCTGTCATCTAACTGATGCTAAAATGATCAAATATTTCATCTTTAGAAGATGAAAGTTTATTTCAGTTTATAATCATCGTAACATTATGTATAATTTGTAACACAAGACAGTTAACCATTTTATGTTATTGATCCCCTATCGCATCTGGTTGAATAACAGCTGTCGTCCAAACAAGGAACTTTTCTTCGTCATCGGTGAAGTGGGTAGGAGGTGGCTGTCTATCTGCGAGTACCTAAGTGTCTTTTCGACCCATTGAACATGCCATGACGCGCGATAAATTATAAAGTGACGAACTGCGTAGCTTAGTAACTAAATGCATGTATAATGATCTCTGAGCTCTACCGGGAAATCTCATTTCAGGGATACAATTTTGATGAATATGAATGCTTGTAACAAATTGCTTTAAAGTTTTATTAGTACTGCATGTATGTTAGAAGATACGTTTTAAATTGATATGCAGATGTATTGGTGAGAGTCGCGAGTGCGCACTGGGGTACCAGGTGACACGTATGCGATGAAAGCGTCTTGTTT
Source organism: Polyploca ridens (assembly GCA_951394255.1). Classification (NCBI taxonomy): domain Eukaryota; kingdom Metazoa; phylum Arthropoda; class Insecta; order Lepidoptera; family Drepanidae; genus Polyploca; species Polyploca ridens. The sequence continues at coordinate 13,075,618 of OX596249.1, read as the reverse complement.
ACTGACCAGCATTGAACGCCGAGCCTGAATGGATCCCATGTGCAGTATGCGCCACTCAGGCATTCATTGCCGGTTGCCTCTCAGAGTAGGGGTAACTAACCTCGCTCAGTCTGAATACTCTGTGAACCATCTAGCATAGTACCTACAACTAGACTAATTGTGACATTGGTTAGAATTCGCTGCAATTCGAATACTGCCACTGCCGGTTCCCAATACAATTTAGCTTCGGAAGGGACATTCCCGTTGGATAACATTGAAATAATGTATGAGGAAGTTAAATAAGTATTGTACCTATTCAATAACATCTTCACCATAGATTACTTGATGTTTTACCTAGTGTTTGATATTTATGAACAGTACCTACCTAAGTTCACAAGAACAGTGATGCATATAAGTATGGACCTAAGTGTTTTATCCTGAATTAGCGCGCTAGTTTTTATTAAATTATAGTAGGTAAAATTAATTTTGCTAGGCACGGCATGTGCACGCCGCAAACTAGTTTCAGGTGAACGCGCGTTCCATTAGCGCTAATTAAAATTTCTCTAGGCCCCTGCGCTGCACCCTCCACTCTAATACTTCATTTCGCAAATGTCAACTAGAATATTGAAAATTCCTATTCTTAACTAGATGAGTTTTTGTTGAATATCAATTTCCTGTAGCAAACGAACTTGTTACAACAACCACAGTGGAGAATAGACGTAAAAAACAATATTATAAATTAAAGGATGAACGAGAATTATTTGATTATAAACTGACAGACAGCACGCTGGCTTTGTAATAATAGATTTTAACCATGAGGGAGAGCAAGCTCCTTCCGCAACACTCGTAGCAATAGTGTGTCTACGAGATATCACTATTTGCTACAAAACAAGCTGTTTTGATGAAAAGCTTATAAATAAATTATTAATTCAAACTGGATTGTTGTTTGCTTGGTTCACGAGTGGGCTGACATCGACAGAATTTCAATTAAAATATCGGATGCGATGGGTTTGATGGAAAATATTGGATGGTAAAAAATGAGTTGGGAATATTATTATTAGCGGAAAAGATAAATCGTGAATAAGCATATTATAATAATTTTACATACATTTTTGATAATGACCGAATAATACTAATGCAAATAAGGCATCAAAATTGTAATTTAATTTTGATACCGCAGTTGGTAATATTGGCTAGTCGATGGAACAGTGGCTAACCGCAATATCGCCCAGCAAATGCTTCGTGTCTGGCTCTGTTCACATTATTGGTCATTGATAAAGACAGCTTATAGGTAGTTGTTGCAATCAGTGGCTACTCTACATTAAGCCGTAAGCCGGATTTTGGTCACTATCTATTTGTTGCCTAATATAGGTTGTGGCTAATCGAATTTGGGAACATTGTAAATATTTTGTTATAAGACCATGATAAGAATGTCGAATTACCGACATAATAAGCATAAACTTTTGACCTCTGCTTACAGACTCCAAATAGTGCAAGGTTCATTTTTAGGACTGAGTGTACAATTTTATAAAAAGATCCCTAATGAAATTTTATATTTACCGTCACTAAAGTTTAAGGAACGTATAATGGCCGCTTTAGTACAGAAGGTTTACTACAATATTAACGAATATTTAAATGATAAAAATGCGTGGTTGTAGCGCAGGAAACATCTGATGTAATAAATTTAAGTTTGTTTTTGAAAAGAGTGATTGCTCAATTTTTTGCCGGCTCTTCTCAGCAAAATCAACCTTCCGAACCGTGCATTAGTGCATTAGAGTATTAGAGTTTGACTATTCATAAGTGCCTGTGAAGGCCTATTTGAATGAGTAAATTATTTCATTTCATTTCATTTCATTATTTCATATATTCGAATTCTAAATCCTACAATATATAATATAATACTATGCGAATGTGATGTCGTGCTACTAAAGATAATTTCAGCCCGCCCTCGGCAATAGCCTCATCAACGCGACAGGCGCGAAAGTAGGCTCCGTCGTACTTCCGCTGCCTGCCACCCAACAGGAAACCCAAAGAAATTTCTCAACGCAACTACCATCTGACTGACAGATTCTTGTATCGTCTCGCAAATAATGTTTTGTAAATGTCTCCTCTAAGTTCCTCTTCGAACTTCACGGCAACGAAACGACTTTCATAAAAAATATCAGAGCTACTGAAATTGTTTGTGCGAATGGAATTCACGTAGCAAGTAAATTCTATCCCCGCCTCACCTTTTTATTATGACTATAGCCAAGTTAGTTTATTAAAGGCTTTTATGAAAAAGACACCTGTAACACTCCATATAGTTTTGAAATGCATCGATGTATTAATTTTCGTATACAGTAGTACAATATGCGATATGCTGAGCTGCTGAATCAATACGGTGGAAATATGTATGTTCACGAGAAAATGGAATTTGAATTGTTATTGCATACTCTGCTGATTTCCCGATCGAACAGAGCAATTGTTTCCAAGCTTAATGTTGGCTGTAAGTTCCCGTCCAACACCGTACTGAAAATTAATAGTTTCATGATGACTTTGGATTCATCATAAAAATATTCTATGTAGTAAATATTACGGACTACTTCAGATTGAATTTCTTCACGTAAACGAGGTTCGAATTCCTTCAAAACATCTAGCAACAATGCAATCGTCTGCGAAGTTAAGCGAAAACTTTCTTTTCATTAAACCTTCATAGAATTTCTGGAAAAGACTCTATTTGGGTAGATACAGGGCTGAGTTTCATACAAATCGCAACTGATTTAATATTTAAAGATTCTCGTTGCATTCAGTGTTCAAATGCACAATCTGAGAAGTCTCCTAAAGATATTCCATCAATATTAATACATATCTTCGTTACTGGGTAAAGCGGCAATAGTGTGCATGAATTATGCTGCTCAAATGTTAGATAATTTACTTTTCGTTTTCTCTATCCCACATTACACATAGTTTTAAAATAAATTGTGTTTGTATTCCTTCTTAATTGATTGTTAAGTTTAAATTAAAGGTAGAACACGTCTTCCTAAGAATAATGTTTATAGATAAGTAGGTACATACATTGCGCAATCATCGACGTAGCCTGCTGTTTACAGGCTGACTCAGCGAATTCGCCTGTGCAAAGAGTAATTTAAAATTCAGAGCGCTACAGTCGCGCGGAGCCGCTCATTATTGCCTCATTGTTGTGTATGTACATGTAAGTTTATGCAAATGTATGTAAAGTTATGTCGATTACACACATCAAAATAATTTTCTGAACCTTTTGCAGATATTTTTGAAACTTTTGGGAGCAATATCAGAAAAGCGTTAAACCAGGATCAGTGAACACCAAACCAGGAGTTAGAAATAATAATGTAATGGTTCTTACTTCTTTTTATCTCCATGTACAGTTTAGTATCCATATAGTTCTCAGTGTTGGGATAAAAATATTGCTGAGGAGAATTTTGGGGATTTGGATTGGATTACGGAAATGATGAAGATGTCTATAAATTCTTTCATTCAACTTTGGTTCAAAAACAAATATTATCAATTCTATGTATCTTTCGCCCATTTCACAAGAAGGGCGAAAAGGTTATTGTTATTCATAGCGAGCTAAACAGGAACGCATTTCCTTATAGCATTTTATTGTTACGAAACGAAGAAAAGTAAACAATGTGAATTCTACCCAAATTTCTTACGATCTCGAGGAAAACTTTATGGTTTCCCTAATTCAGCAGGCAATAATTAAATGGAGCAGTGTATTATTATCGTTAACAAGTTATATTTATAGAGCCGCCCGCCCGAGAGCCCATTTGCCGCCCACCAGGCCGCAAGGGTGTCGACCTGGGCGTTTTGCACAATGTGTTTATTGCTTGTATTTGTTGTGAAAACAAACATTAAAATGTTTTCTAACAAGATTCATAAAAAAAAATAAGTAAATAATTTTATTGGAATGTTCTATTTCATCACATAATCTCTTGTGTACTGTTTACATAACATATCGATTGTCCTATTTATATATGACTCATGTTTTTATATATTTATAGACCTATTTACTAATAGGAAAATAATATTGTGAGTACATTTTATTACCACTTTCCACATTTACGAACATAAGTTTTGTGTTTTTGTTTCTCGATAATCATAAAATTGTGTGTCGACTACACACAATCTAATTGGTCGCTCTCGTCGCTAACAATATGATGCGACGATTGTTGGGCGGCAGTTAGCAACATCCACTCGTAACGTTCGTAGGTAGCCAGCAAAAAATATATTGAGTGTGGCCTGTACATTGTGAAAAGCGGGTACGTGAATCATTATTGGTTTTTCATCCCTGAAATATTTACAAGAAATATTGCCTCCTGTGAGTACGTATCATATTTTATGTAAAAACGAAATGTAGTCGATAAAAATGTGACTCATTCAAACAATTGCTAGACGGGGAAAATCGATTGTATTGCCTAAGTGTATAAAAGAAGCATTAAACTTGTGTCGCTTAGGAGGAACTAGGAAGCTAGCCGGCCGATACCGCGACAGGCAGTCAGTCGCTGTCAACTTCAGGGTAAACTTGCTATTGTGTTTTGTATTTTCTTTATACTCATGCGACATCGAGTTTTTCCTAAAGCACTTAGCTTGGATATACGTGTTCACTTATAATATTGCGCTACAAACAAATAGGTACATCTCTAGTCTTCTAAAGCTCTGAAAATATTTGCTTGCTATTTTAGGCACTTTTTACTAGGTATTGATGATTATTCGTTTATTTTATTTTATCAGCAATAGCAACATGAATATTAGAAACTAGCGAATAGTGAAATTCAATTACATGTAGCTAGGATATAAATTTCGTGAGTGTAGCTCGCTTGACTGAGCCTTTGTTTCGATGTTACGATGTCGACTCGGGGGAAGTGCTGTGGTGCATCGTCTACACACTACAATCCTATAAGATTGAAGGATACAAGTTTTATATTCGATACCAATAGTTTCTGTGGTATAGTACGTTACTATCTTTAATACCTACATGCCAAATAAATCGCTTTATAACTACTATATCTACACTATTTAACCCGTGACTTTTTTCCCGTCTACCGATTTCGATATAACAAAGCCTATTATATATTAATAGTCTAAGCCTATGTTGCCCTAAGCAAACACAAATTCAAACATAATAACCCTTCAGCTTTATTTTATTAGTATACTATATACGCTGGTTCTACAGTTTTATAATTATTTATTTTGAGATTAAGTTTGCGCCCATTATTTCCAACTTTACGGTTTTTCCTATGAACTGATTAGGATTAAAATTGTCACATAAAAAGAAAATACTCATAGACAAAAGATTCCTTAGGAAGGCAGGTAAAACCGCGGGACAGAAGCAAGTTACGAATAAATATAAATTTGTATGAAACAAAGTTAACTTTAATTTGTGCCAAAATAAAGACTTTGGTTACTGCTTTAGGGAAAGACGAAGTTTAATTAAGAGCGAAGCAATATTAATGATGTTGTGATGCGGAACAAAGCTCTACCAACTTGGTCAATTTACGTATTTGAGCAGAATAATTGTAGCGAATGAATCACCTAAGTTGTTTCGCAATTTCTGTTAAGTTTTGTTATCAAGTAGGCCACCGAACGGACTTTAATTTTCATTTCAACTAAGTATCATATAAGTTTAATTTGTATTATAAATTAGTCGGTGCTATTTTCTTACGCGTTTAATCTTTCTTGTCTATGACTATGATAAACAGGTATCTGAAACGGCCAAGCCACATATTTTGACTACGGTGTGTAGAGTTTGTGAAGTTAGGGCTTGTAGAGTAAGTGCATGTAGAGTTATAAGCTTGGCTCTACATGAGATCTGATAACTTTTTGACAGTGCGAACCATATGTCTTGGCAACATTTTACATAAAAATGTTTTTGGTGGGATTAAACATTTCTTAATAAAAAACTAATAATGTTTCTCTTGTTGATCTCGATTATGTTTAATGCATTAGATTCTTTTCAAATGGCCAATTAAATGACTTATTGGATGATGTAATTACTTGTCAAACGTATCACGTTGTGCTGCGGTGCGTGCTGATTCGATTATCGGATTCGCAAAACCACTCGTGTTGATTGCTAACTGTTATTTGAGTTCGAGGTTCATGCTACCGTTCTAAAACCACTTTAGTCTTTTATATTTAGGAATTCTGTTTTAAATTTTTCCCGAAGCGATATATTTTGATCTCAAATATATTAAAATACTAGCTGGCCGGGCACGACATAAAATATCCTGTTATGGTCTTAAATCATAGCCTAGTTGATGATTTTGGTGGAACATTATGATAATTGCGTATGCCATTGGGAATCCAACGACCATAGTGTACCTATCTATATCATCGTTTGAACTTTATAAGCACCTTACAACTCGTAACTTGCAATCGTGCAACGTCCCTTATGTTTTCATGCCTAATTTTAGGCTCGTATAACACGTGCTCACCCTCCCTCAGTTGAACATTTAAGTGTCACTTTTGTCTAATATTCCCAACGGAACAGCTGTCGATCTATTTCTAAACAGAAGCACAGCACAGATCGAGGTATTTGTTATTTTTTTTTTTTTACGATGAGTTTATTCACAACATGATAGTGTAACTTATTGTAGTATTTTTTTCATATAAATTAAATCATCATTAATAAATTGTCTGATATTTAAAATTAACTGTACTAGTTACGTTATTTTATGGACTGAACTCAAATTTTTACCTCATTGAATAGTTTTATTTAATTGTCGATATACAGATTTAGAAGAAATGAATTGTTTGGGAACAGGCAGGGGAAAATATGAATTTGACGTATCCGAGCCTAGTGCTCCACCCTACTATGCGAGACAGCCTCCATTCAATCCTGAATTTACAAATAATCTGATGGAAGTGATCCAAACGGCAAATAATTCGGCTTTTTCATGGGAAGATATTGATACTGAAATGATCGCTACGAATACTTTGGAAAATGGTGATAAGTACGATGAGTGGGGGCGTCAACGGCGCTCCCTGTACGAAGGCGTCAACTGGATGCCGGTGAGTGCGTTAGCTTGCGTTCATTGCGTTGCACGCTACCATGTCATCGTGGTTACGCATTACAGACTCGTGCTATTTAACAGTATAACCAAGACGTGATTTAAATTATCTGTGTGTGATACTTACTTTTGATTAATATAGCATAAAACATGATCAAATATGAGTTGTTTATATGATCAAAGTTTGCTTTTTTGTTTTGCCTTCTAAACACGGATCAAAGCGGGAAGGGTGTCCGGAATGCATCAGGCGCATGTTGCGCGTTCTATTTCCGGGCGTTAGCGTCGGCCGGCCCTAACCGTGTAAGCTACGTTCATTTTGGACTAAAACATGCGCGAGCTCGGCCGCGAGGGCTCACTCGTGGCAGCCACCATAGCGGCATTGCGCAATCGAACCGTGGTCGAGGATAAACCTCGAAAAATTAATTCGCGAGCAAGCTCTGCAGAGAAAAGAAATGTGCTGAAGATTAGAGAAGAAACCCTGATAGACGATAGGTCGAGACGTGCCTCTGCCGCCAGCGAACGCCCCCTGTCCACTGCATCGGAGACCTCGGAACGGGATTCTGCTTCCGTTCAATCTAGCGAGGAGCCGCCCCCACAAGAGAGTACGTAATGCATAGCCCGCGGACGAGTCACTGACGTAGCATATAACTGGAACACAGCCAAACTGTAAATAGCGACACGTAGGTGACTCGTACCGAGAGTTTGTCCCGCAGTGTCGCATGTGAAGAGCCTCATGTCCGACTGCGAATACTTGACGGAACCCTTCGATGAGGAAGAGGAGCGTGCAGCGGCGGGCTTCGTGCACCCCGCTGTGCGCTCTTACATGTACTCACCTATGGGTTAGTAAACGCCGTCGTTCATGAGGCCCTTCTGTTATTGATGTACCCTTGACCGATTGCATTTCGTGACAGGCGGTGACTCGGATAGCCCCGAAGAGGCGACTGTGAAGTGTACGAATTGGTCGGACAGTGCTGTTCCTGCAAAACGAGCTGTATCCTCGGAAACGGAGTCGAGCTCTTCCAGCGACGACGATTCTGATGAACGGGAGTATGATACTCGAGGTGGAGATGATTATCGAACTCTGACACCCAGTCGTCGGCTGGACAATTCGACCAGACGCGACGATGATTTTAAATGGTTGCCAACTGGAAGTATAGTTGATGATTTAGAGGAACCGACTACTATGGAAGCTAGGGCTGAAGAGTATTCAGTAAAGAGTTTAGATAGACGCCGACGAGCACCAGGTGAACGCAGTGACCGTGATCGTAAATCCAGGTCGTCGTTGACATCAAAACCGCCGCAACACCCGTCAAGTGTTCGAGCGTCTCCGCGTCCAAGACATCCTCGAAATGAAGAAACTCCTCCCGACCTACAGAGGCGATGGAACTCTTACGAGCATTTCCGATGGCCGGAAGGTGGTTGGTGGCCTCCTATGTGCTGGTGTCACGGACCTCCGGCTCCACCACCGTGCTGTATGCATGACCGCTCTTGGCCTTCGCACCCATCATTACCACCAATACCTTCAAGATCTTACAAGGTATGGGTAGTGATATGACCTGTATACAATAAATATTTGTCCTGCAAATCGTAGGCATAATGCAGTTATTATATGTGAAGTAATGTCATCATAAGTGGAGTTTGCTGTAGTAATAATTTTGAATAATGGCCGACGCCCAAATCACGGAAACAGATACTTGACTTTTCTATCTTACTTGAATAAGACTTGAGTTCTACTAATGATTGTATTTGTGATTATTAACTAATCAAAAGATACCTTCATACTTCAAACTTAAAACAGTATCAATCATGTATCTAAGTAACAAAAATTCAAAGCCCAAATTTTTTAATGGTTACAGTTGATGATATTTATTTTTGTGAGAATTTCTTTATTTTGTTTGATTGTGTTATTTAAGAAATCAAGTTATTAGTATTATAGCATAAGTAAGAATAGAATACATAATTGAAACTCAATATTAATTTAATTTCAGAGCGATGCAGAAGACAGAGTGCGGAGGTTGGAAGCAGATAAGGAGAGCTTACAACTCCAAGTTCAGGTGTTATCGGAGCAGATTGCCGCACAAACAGAGAAGATGGCTGATCTGGAACGTGCTTTGCTAGACACGCGCCAGAGGCTCGATGATGCCGACCAAAGATTACAAAAGGTATGTCTATGTATTTCATGTTGTTACAATTATAATTTCGGTTAAAGCGGTGAACTTTAGTATAGTTAAATGACTGCAAAAAGTTCATTACATTGCCTTCTAGATGGGTATCTAAATTGTTTGTTCATAACTTTGACACAATCTCGTCTCATTTAAAGTTACTAGCTGCCGGGAAGTCAAACAAACAAGATGTTTCTAAATATAAAATAGTACAGTTAAACAAGGTGGTAAACTCTTTAACATTCAGTGCGGCCTAGTTCCCGGTGGAATGGTGCTATTGAATAATCATGATCGGTGTGGGCCGTACAATTTCTAGCGCGGGCCTCTGACACCGCTTGGTCTTTATAACGATTCATGTCATGCAATCACTCTCAAGCTATGATTAAATACTTAATTTGGTATGTCGCTAAAACACTTGAACGTGACCAATTGAGCATAAATACTTACATATTTTTTTTAAGTTAATGGTTGAGTTATCGAAAGTTTCGCTTTGATGCTGAAATTTTTAACGTAATTATCATTTCACTAAGGGCTGTTCATTGTTTTCACGAAACAAACTGTACTCCTTATGATCCTTTGTAAAAGTAGCGTGACATTGTCGTAATTAATTTCGAACAAAGGGTAATGAAACTTATACCATGTCGCGTGCGCGGTTGATGCAAATCATTGCAGTGATTAGCGGTGTTGGTTACACAAACACATAACTTCTTCATTATATAATGAACGTAAACTTCTCGTAATATATATAGGTACATATATATATATTTAAAACTTTCGATCCGACGGAATATTTCAGAAAAGAAATATTGTTAAATATTTGGACATTCATGATTGGAAATTGAAAATATTTGGACAGCCATGTCTATTTATTTTGGTTATCTTTGCCTTAATTTTGATTGATTCAACATGAACGAATGTAATGCGCCGTACCGTGTGTAAGAAGTAATGGTGAGTCATACTGTCTGGACTAGTGAACTAATAAAATTGGGTGCGGGCTTTAAAATATATTTCATTTCTCACTTGCTGGGCGCTTCCGAACGTTAATGGACGTTGAAGATATATCCATCATCTTGCACATGTATTAAGACGTGTCTAATGCGATTGAATACATGTATATATAGTTAAACAGGATGAATATTTTTTATAATATCGAATGCAGATTAAGTTTTTATCAATATCGACCACGGGCATTGTTTGCATTTCTTAGTAGTTTAGGATTTACCCTTCTACATATACCTACGCTCTTCTACATTCGGTACACATTTCTATTAACCACAAAGGCCTAGACAAAACTAGAAATAAATGAGAATTCACTGAATATACTTACATATCCTAGTTATGCTGAGAATTTAGATTAAACAAAGATACGTCGAATTTGGAATGGGCAAAAAAACAACACTACCGAGCGTTCTAATTTTGTAGTCCATTTACGTTCTGCGTAATGCGTAGAAAGCCGAGCTATGCCAGATGCGTTTTTTTTATTAAAGCAACTGAGATAGGAACTAAAACAGCCAATACCAAATGCCTGTGCGTCGGAGGATGTTTTATTTCTCGCAAGACGATGTTGTTTATCTTATGTGAGAGAATAGGTTTATTAATAGGCAACCTGCCTTCATGTAAAAACATTTTCATCTATACCGTACCGACCAAGGTGAAAAGTTGTTACTACATACTGTGCTAATATTTTGATGCTACTAAAATTGTTTCTAGTTAGTGTATTTGTAAGATTTCATTTATATTGTATCAACTTAGAAGCTACAAGCTTTATAGATACACTAAGTTTAATCACTTTAAGTGCCACAAATTGGATTCGCTGTGCTGCCTAAAGCTACGCCTAGCTTTATCTACTTTTTCAGTTAACTATAATTATAAGGTTACAGAGACCTAATAATTACTCGGAAAGTAATTCAGTACTTGTGTTATTATTATTTTACTTACTGCATATGTGATAATGTAAGTGTTTGTGAATTAATTGATGTTGTGTACATCTTGAGAAAAGATTAGAAATGAATGGTACTCCGATGTCAGTTTTTGTTTGAATAATGAGAAATTAGAATCTTGAACTTTCTGAATTATTCCCTTCGTGGGCCACCGAAATATGTAGCAAGGTACACAATGGTGCCATTAAATGATGTATATCGTACCAAATCATTATTTATTTCAAACTTAGTACAGCCTAGGGTGTGAATAAAGCCAAAATAATATTAACATGAACAATCTTCTCCCATTCTCCCAAAAAGGTTTCTGTAGCCCAGGTTTAGTAATGCATCTGTAAAACGGTGAAAACTCAAAAAGTTCGTTATTTTTACCAACTTCAAAAAAAGGAGTTCTCAATTCGGTTGTATTTTTTTATTATTAGAAGTCACCTCTGTAATAGTACATTATGATACATGTGTGCAAAGTTGGTTAATAACACTCCAGGCGGTATTAAGATAAGGGAGCCGAGAATGTAATAATCAATGCACACGCGTGTCATACGACGTTTTTCAACACACTTCATCATATATCAGCCTATGAATGTCCACTGTTGAACATAGGCCTGCCCCTTTCACTTCCACTTCGAACGGTTTTGGGCCGCTTGCATTCAGGCGCCCAGCGACTCTGACTAGGTCGTCGGTCCACCTGGTGGGAGGGCGTCCCGTTCGGCACTTTCCAGTACGTGGTCGCCACTCGAGAACCTTTCTTCCCCAGCGGTTATCGCCTCTTCGAGCGATGTGGCCTGCCCATTGCCACTTGCTAACTCTACGAGCTATGTCCGTCGTTTTCATTCTCCTACAAATGTCCTCATTACGGACCCTTGCGACATACTTGCGAGGAAAAAAAACAGACTTGTATTTTGCAATAAATGTCAGTTTACGAGCGAGTGTGTTGAAAAATATTTTGATAGTAATCTGTGCGCGAATAGATCCGATTTATTACTATAATTATACTCTGTACTTTCAGGAAATGGTACAGCGCTCATCGTTAGAGACGCAGAAGTTAGAGTTATTGTCCAAACTGAGCGAGGTGCGACTGCGAGCAGCCGAGCGCGGGATACTGGAGCGGTCGCCGCCGCCTGACGCCTCTACCCCCATTTCAAGACCTGCTCCGCCTAGAGTATGTACTTATTAGCTTAATCGACGTTGCCGGTGACACATAAACAAAAAAATATACCTAAGGGTCAGTCCACACCGAGAATTCCTGTATGTCCTGAGTCTGGGTGTAATTATGTATATTAAGTTTGTAAATACATACTATGTATTTACAAACAAAAAGTAATATACAGGTCGTTGTTTTGGTCAGCGACGAGCGACTCAGGGTCGATAATACAAATGATACTGATGCTAAAAAAAATATAAAAAAATACTTTATTTTTTTTTTAATTATAAAAATAAAAAAAATAAATTTTGAAAATCATGTAATAAGCTAAAGTGTAGACATAATACTCAACGGGAGTACGAGGGAGTAAAGGGGTGGGGCGATGGCGGCTTGTGCCTAGCTCTAGTCTGTGCACGTGCCTAGTAACCATACTTTGCGTTAATTTTATTTCAAATTGAATAAGGTATTTTTCAACATATTTACAGTATTTAATGGAATTAAGTCCATTTTTGGGGAATATATATTTTGTACTACCGCTCCTGGGTCGCTTGTCGCCGACCAAAACAACACCCTGTATGTATTATATCAGTTGTCTGGTTTCCATAGTACAAGCTCTGCTTAGTTTGGGATCAGAAGACCGTGTGTGAGGAATGTCCCAGGATATTTATTTATTTATTAAATATTTGTAATACGGGCTTAGAATGGCTATCCATAGATGGCATAGACGTACGAAGTAGCTAAGCGGTGTGGTGAAGCGTAGCTAAGCTGTGAAACGATTTTTATTTTTAATAAAAGCTGAGCGTTGTAGCAGGTTGCAAAAACCACTGACACAAACACGCGATGGTACATTTTTCTCAAACAAGTGACGTCACGAGTCCCCTCCCGAACTTTGACGCGCTTTATCTTTGTAATTTTTTATTGATTTGATAAAGCAAAAAATACCGTGTCCAATATGTTTTGATAAATCTAACTGATGATCTAATAAGAATTATAATCTTGTTATCCAGGCTGCAACCCTATTGTTATTGTTACAGACGCCGCCAGCGAACTACGGTCGTCAGATCGAGCGCAACACGCACATGTACTCATCGCTGCCGCGATCGTCGGTGGTGACGTCAGAGGCGCGCGTCGCGTTCGGTAAACAGAACAACAACAACATGGTGGTGGCGCGCGGCCGTGGACACTCTGTGCCCAACCTAGGTCTCTCAACGACACGATACAAACAACGCAACTCTACTACCGCTACTTACTGCGCTGCGTGCATGTAACATCTCGGTTAGGGCTGCCATACATCCCTTTAGTTCATCAAGGAAAAATACCTAATTCAATTCCGCTGCTAGTCAGTGATTTTGTACTGATTTCGAACAGTAATTGAACCAATCACTGCATCGTGTATTTTTGACTTGGCCAATCAGAGTGCATGTGTCCTTGACTTAGTCAAACTTTTGGATTTCAAGCAAAATGAACGTCATTGCGCTTCTTTGGGTTAATTGTTCGATGCGTAGTTTAAAACTTTTATTTTTAGGTAGTTTTAAAAAATCCCCTATTTTTTCTGGTCTAAGAGATAGAAATAGCATTTCAATGTTTTTTGTTAAATTTTTGGCAGCCCTACTCTAGTCCAAATACGATTTATATATGACTGAACAATCGGCTTACCTCGCCTCGCTCAATGTTGTGACTACAAGTATTTGTATAGCCGCGTCTAACTTAGACATCGGTCCCGCATGTGTTGCATTGTATGTCCCGATGCGAACGGAATACGTCATTCGAAACTCGCAGATTAACCGCTTTCAGATCCCAATACGATTTCAATAAAATATATACTTCAAATATTTTGCATGTATTGCTTTCAATGTAAATGTGGTATATAATTTGTAAAATGTATGTAGAAAATCACTAGTTGACCGGAAATATGTCTTCAATCAAATTTTTATGAAATTCTGGGCTCAAATCTATATTATATAGGCGTTTCTTTTTTTCTTGCCAGTATGGGTAGGTTCTGAACTATAGATCTTAGAGAAAAACGTTGAAAGAATCATAAAAATATATAAATTTTTCGGAAATATCAAATAATAAAAAAAATATATATTGTGCGCCTACATCACATTATAAACTAAATCGCGTATGCCAATATTGGTCTCAGGTTACTAGACGTTATCTAACCTTAACATTCGTCGTCAAACATTAACAATCGAATGATTTCTCATTCGATTGTTATTGTTTGTTACTGTTCAAATACGTAATCACAAAATTTTCATCCTGTATATATAATTCAATGTTCGTCTGTTTATCTGTTTGTAACTTATGGGTTCCTTCCTACCATTCATCCGATTGCAATGAACTTTGGTGAGTCGTTATGCGCAGGCTGGGGCTTGTTGCAGTCCTTCGAGCCGGATTATAATCATAATCAATCATATATCAGTTACAATCATTTATATATATTTTTTTGTTTCAATGATATCTAAAACCACGCTGGGCATTAGCTAGTAAGAATATACAGGTGAATTTTATTTTCTAGCAAGTGTAGGCAAGTTTTGAAATCCAGGTCTTCGAGAAAAACGCTGAAAGAAATCATGAGCTGAATTTTGAATAAAATAATAAAAAAAATTGAACCAAATGTGTATTTTCGTAGATATTAATTTTGTCGATGCGGACGACAAGGGAGTGGAACTTGCTTCCGGCGTCTGTGTTTCCTGACCCTTACAATCTAGGAACTTTCAGAGTCAATAGGTTTCTTCTGGGTAAGCGTGTTCCATCGTAGGCTTCATCATCGTCCATTAAGGGCGGGACAGTGACAAAACGCAACGCATTTAATAAAAATAAAAACATTATGCTTCTACGCCACTATAAGAACAAAATTATGTACAACAATCTTGTCACAAGTAGCTAGAAGTAGTCGAAGTCTTGTGACCAAGATTGTCATCCTTAATTTTGTTCTTATTGTAGCGTAGAAGCAGAATATCGAAAAACAATATTCTAGAAAAGAAACCTTTGTGGCATAGCTAGCCGCCGCTATTTTAGTTTTTTTTCAATGTTGCGGCGCACGATGTAACTGGTATATATGGGTAGGGGACACTTATACAAACAAAAAAATGTTAAGCAATATGGTGGCCTAAAGCGTCACGTTTCCGAGATATTTGGAGGTAAAGATGCCAAATGAAAATAACGACAATCATTAAAAATGAACTTATTACGTGTTAATATGCATTCGATTGTGTTCAAATAATAGTTCCCAGGTTGATTTAACTATTTATTAGAATAGAGTAAAACTAGGAGCACGAAAAACGATATTTTAAATATTTACCTACTAAACAACATCCCAATATTCGCAATGTAAAAGTAGCTCGGATCGTGACTTGTTTACCATCTTGTCATTATTATACAAACAAAAATGACAATACATGTCCTAAAATCTCATGTTACCAAGTTAATTGAAGATCTATAAATTCATGTTTACTAAAGATCGCTAAATAATGTTCCCTGGGCGATAAAATTGCAATACCAATGTAAATAAATAAAAAAATACTTCCACCAAAATGTAAGTCCCGTCTTCGTGAAAGACTGCTCAGCCAAGTGGTCATCCAATATTGAGAGTCAAGGTGAGGCATTGGCAGTAAGCCTAGATGTGGCGAAGGCGTTCGATCGGGTCTGGGACCGGGGTCTACTAACGAAGTTACCAGCATACAGGCTTCCCGAGGGACTATGCAAATGGGTCGCCAATTTTCTGTCCGCTTGTACAACGGACAGTGTTCTGTAGATTTTTTTTAACCTGATGCCCACGGCTACCTTCTACCATCGCAAGTCTCGCCATCGATAGGGAATCCATTCTTACATATTGGAATCAAAATAGTTTCGAACTATGCGGTCTCAAAGGAGCTTCCTTCCGCGGACGTTTAGACTGGAATGAGCTCCCCGCCGTGGTTTTCCCAACGGAGTACAGCGTGGGGTTCTTCAAAAAAGGTGTGAAGAGATTGCTGTTGGGTCCACGGCTACCTTCTACCATCGCAAGTCTCGCCATCGATAGGGAATCCATCCTTATACATTGGAACCAAAATAGTTTCGAACTATGCGGTCTCAAAGGAGCTTCCTTCCGCGGACGCTTAGACTGGAATGAGATCCCCGCCGTGGTTTTCGCAACGGAGTATAGCGTGGGGTTCTTCAAAAAAGGTGTGAAGAGATTTCTTTTGGGTCGGCAACGCGCGAGTGATACCCCTAGTGTTGCAAACGTCCATAGGCTACGGTAACCGCTTACCATCAGGCCGGCCGTATGCTTGTTTACTACCAAAGTAATTTAAAAAAAACCTTTTAAAGATGTGAGGTCACGGCTTGTTTCTATTATGTGTATTCTTTTATTTTTAAACCGTGATGAAATATTTGACCACAGTTTGTTGCTTAAAAACAAGAACATAAATTGTACTAAATCAACTTTTAACTATTGTCATTGTTCTCATATCATCGATATTTCATTCTAAATATCACGTTAACATGAAATTTTAAGACAAGTATTGTCATTTTTGTTTAATAACGGCGACATGGAAAACAAGTTAACCACCACGATCCGAGCTACTTGACAACATTGTATTTCATTGCGAATATTGCGATGCGGTTTAGTAGGTAACTAATTAATGAATATTGTTTTTTCGTGCTCTTTGTTTTACTATATTCTAATAAATAGTTAAATCAATCTGGGAACTATTATTTGAATAAAATCTAATGCATATAAACACGTAATAAGTTCATTTTTAATTATTGTCGTTATTCTCATATGGCGATCTTTACCTCCAAATATCTCGGAAACGTGACACTTTAGGACACCATATTGCTTAACATTTTTTGTTTGTTTAAGTGTCCTCTACCCAAATATACCACTTACACCGTGCGCCGCGACATTGAAAAAAAATCTAAATG